>CM052885.1:119103572-119173615 GCA_028534135.1 Potos flavus
CATGCTGTGGCCCTTCTCTGTTTGTATACCTGGAAAATGAACAAAACAAGAAACAAACAAACACGTTTCTCGGCTTACAGAAAATGATATGTATGCTTGTCTCCAGGCAAAACAAAATTCTGTATTTTCACTCCAAAAAAAAAAGTCACTTTTAAAAAAAAATCACTGGGCAAAAGTGCATCCTCCCCCATGAAGACCACAGCAGATAAAACACACGTGTTCACCCTCTTCACAGAAAACTCTGTGTGTGTGTGTGTGTGTGTGTGTGTGTGTGTGTGTGTGTGTGTGTGTGTAGGGGGAAAAACCCTCAATTTATTAGAATGTCTCTTGTGGCAGGCAAGAAAGTAAATACATATCTGCATACATATATGCATCTTTTTCTATGTAACAAAAGGTGTATCTCTCTCTCTATCTCTTTCTCTCTCTCACACACACACACACACACACACATACACAGAATGTCTGGTTTTCTCACTAAGTAGCCACCACCTGAATACTAGCACTTTGTAATTCTTGGCTCACAGAAACGTGTGTCTCCGGGCAGAGAACGTTCGATTTCCCTCTGAAAAGTCTCTCTCCGCAGCTTTTCATCACTGGGCAACATCACTCCCCTCTCCCCAAGAAAGCACACGCCAGATGTGACAAATACACGCTGGGAAAGAAGGAACGTGTGCGTGTCCGCGTGTGTGTGGTTACGAGCCGAAAGCGTCCGTGTCCGTGGGGTTCTCTCTCTGCAAACAGAAAAGGGCATGTGCTGTTTTTCCAGCTAGAAAAGAAAAATCCTCTCTCTTCCTGCCTGTTACTCTCTTTATCTCTCATATTCTGTCTCTCTCTGTGTTTCTTTGGGGGGGGGGCATTTTTAAATGGAAGTATTTTGAACTGAGGAATCTTAGTTTGTCTCTGTGTCTCTCTGTCTCTGTCTCTCCATCTGCCCGCCCGTCTGTCCGTCTCGCGTGTGCACGCACTCAGGCTCAGCGGGTGTCCGTGGGCCCCCCCGCGAGGCAAACACGCCCCCCGTTCTGTCACTAAGGGGGCAGCCCCTGAGAAACAGATACGATTTCTCAGTTTGCAGAAAATGATGAGTGTTTGTGTATGTGTGTAGGCAGAAAATGTCCTCCCTCTCTCCCTCTCTCCTTCCCTCTTGGAAACGTCTCCTCTGCTGCAGCCAAGAAACACACCGTGTTACAAAAACACATGCACACACTCGCTCTCCAGAACCTTCCAGGGGGTGAGCCAGAGACCTCCGTGGCTGTCTCTCGCGCTCACAAGAGAACACACGTGTGCACGTGTGTGTGTGCACGTGTGTGTGCGTGCGTGTGCCAGCGCGGCTTCTCACCGAGGCAGAAAATCAATCTGTCTGTCTCTCCCTCTGGTGGAAAAATCCTGGTTTATTGCTCTTTCCCAGCGGCAGGAATGTGTCCCTGCTTTAACCCCTGCGGGGGCTGGAGCCCAACCCAGGGGCACAAACCCCAGCCTGGCGCTCCCGGCCCCCTCCCAAGTTCTCGATGGTTCTCCAGCCCCTGGAGGATCCAGCCAGCTCCTCTCTCTGCAGCCGGGCTGTCTGTCTGTGTCTGACACACACACACACACACACACACACACACACACACACAGACCCAGGCTGGAAAGTGGGCTTGTGTCACTGTCCAGGCCCAGAGTCGGGGTTCACCCAGCACCCTGCCTGCTGACGGTGACCTTGGCGGCTGACAAAGAGCCGCAGGGCGTCTGTCTCTGTGTCCCTGGGCCTGGGGCCTCACTGAGCTCCCGCCACCCCCGCACCAGGGCCTAGTGGTCACGGATGTCCCCTCTGCAGCAGCCTGCTCGGTCCCCCGCTCAGCTCCATGGGCCCCGACGCCCCTCTGCCTCCCCCCACTCCCCCGGGGACCTGGGACCCCCACGCCCACCTCCTTCGGCCTTGCTTTTCCCAGCCCCAGCCAGCCCCCAGGGACCCGGGCCGCAATCTGGGCGCCCCCCGGGTCTCAGGGGGCTCCTTCCCTGCCCGGCCCAGGCCGAGCCACCCCGGCGGGGCCCTCTGGCCCGCTCTCCTGGGCCTCCCCCCCCCCCCCCCGGGCCGGGCCCCCGGGGATCGTGTGGGGGTGCTCAGCCCTCGGAGGCCCTGACCGCTGCGCCTCCCCCCACGCGCCGCGCTCACTCGCTGCCCAACAGCGCAGCCACGCGGCCGAGGGTGGAACTGCAGGCGGCCGCGGCCGAGTGGCGCCGCTCCGGGCAGCGAGAGCCGGGGGCAGGGTGGGGGTCTCTCCCTGCAGAGTTCCCTGCTCTCCTCGCCCATGCTCAGGCCAGCACTGCGAGGGAGCCGCTTCCAGAGGCTTCCGCCTGGCTTTCCTTTCGGGGAAGGAACCAAGAGGCCCTGACTTGGGACCCCAGGAAGAGGGGCTTGTCTCCTATCGCCCCTCCTCAAATTTGCCGACTTAAGGTGTTGTTCTCTGCTCACAGATTTAACACGCATTTGTCCCCACAGGACCCCCTCCCAAAAAACAAAAACAAAAACCAAGGTTGCGGGTGGCTGGTCCATGCCTCTGTATCATAAGGAAACAGACTCAAGTTCAGGTCCATGCTCTGCTACTCGCTGACTCGGGGGACCTGGGCAAGACCCGCTCCCTTTCTAAGCCTCAGTTTTCCCATCTGTAAACGGCTGTGACGTTGCCACGAAGCCCCGTGTGGTTGCTGGGAAGACCCCAGGAAGCATGAAGTCTGGAGGCCTGCCCGGCAGAGGGCACGGACCCCGCAGTTGGCACCGCCGTGCTGGTGGTGGTGTTACTTAGCAAACGCAGCTCCCAGCGGGGGAAACCGGGGCTCAAGGGAGAGGCCTCTCGCCATTCAAGCTGGGAAGCTCCTGGGAGGTGGGGAACTTGTGCTCTACTGGGGGTGGGAAGTCAACCCATTTGTGCTCAGGGTGCCCCGGGGAGGCGATCTAGCCCACGGGTAATCTCTCCTCATGATCCCCTTGTCTCCTATCAGCAAGGATTAGCTCAGCCATGCAGATAGGTTATAAAATATGTCATCCTACTGAGATCCTCATTGGGTCATCAATGGACCCACTCTGGGCCGGATCCACTGGGGCGTCTCAATCACATGGGGGAGGTGAGACAAAGCCACCATCTTCCTGGGTGCTGCTGGTAACACACACAGCATCCTCTTCCTTTCTACTCTACCAACGTGTATCTGCGCAGCTTAGAAGCACTCCCATGTCTTATCCCCCTGGCCCTCAAAACCTGCCAGCGGAGGTAGGTTAAAAAGAACCTACCTTTCTTTGATAGATGTTTCTTAAAGACGAGCTCTCTTTTAGGAACTGTGCCCGCTGTTGGGAATACAGCATGAACAAGGCAAAAACCCCCTTCTCTCAAGGAGCTTACATTCTATCAGGGGATAGGATTATGACAAATCAATAAGTAAACAGATAATTACAGATAATAAAGCCTGTGAATGAAGCAAAATAGGGTAGAGACTAATTGGGAGGGGCTGCTTTAAATAAGGAGGGGTACGGGGAGGGCTTCTTTCAATAATAAGAGGCTGGTCATGTGCAGAATAGCAGTAAGAGTGTTCTAGGGAGAGAGAATAGCACATGCAAAGGTCCTGGGGTGAGCATGAGGAGGTGAGATTGAGGAAGCGGGAACGAAGTGCCGGGTGGAAGATGAGGTGAGAGACTGGGTTTTTAGTCTAAGTTTGGAGAAGCGGAGAAGCCAGTGGATTTCAAGCAAGGAAGGACAGAATTTGGTTAATGGTTATGAAATCTCTCTCAAGCTGCATGGAAAACCGAGGGCTGGGGAGCAAGTGTGGACACAGGGAGATCAATCAGAACGCATTTGCCAAAGTCCAGGTGGGAAATGATATTTGAAGGTGTTGGAGACGGGAAAATGTCCGATATGGGAGGTCAAGACTGTGGAATATGTCACTGAGTGATGCTCTACCATTTTCAGCTGTTCGGACTGGAGTACAAAGCAAAGTGGTGTGACCTGGCTGGAATCCCACCCCTTACTGTGGGAAGGGTCCGTGCTTTTCAGCTCTCACTTGTCTACCATCTTCTCTGCCGATGCCTTGAATCAGATATATATTTACTTCACAGGAGCTTTTCTTAGGTTTATGTCATGCTCTCTTCCTAAACAAGTAGCTCCTTAAGGACATGGCTAGTAACTTCCTTTTGTCTTCCTAACATCCCTTGTAAGGTCTTCCCACAGCAGCTCTAGTGAATAGTTCCTGAGACGTCTGCTGTTTACGGTCCTATTTCGGGTGTCTTGAATGTCCATGTCATGTAATCAGCACTTAAGGTATACGTGTTGGATGAATGAGTGCATAATTTAGCCCGTCCGCAAATGGTTGACCAGATGGCCAAAGGTTTTCCAAGTCAGTTTCTCCCTTCTACTGTCCTCCATTTAGTGGCATTGGCTTTCAAAGACCTCTTGCTTTGGCGTTTCCTTCGGAACCCCTCTTGCTGGTCCTCTGAGGGCTGAGTTGAACCCTGAGAAACCATTTCCTCGTGGGGCTGGTGTTTCCCCAATATATCTATATGTTGACTTAAAGGTCTTCAACTTCCTTACGAAGCATCGGAGGGAGAGAGGCTGAACTACAGTGCGGACTGTTGGCTGCAAATTTGAAACAGAATATTTAAACAACCTGTCTCGTGATATTTACAATGATAGTCTAAAATGTATCCTGTAATAGTCATTGGTACAAATGCACAATTCCCAAATTACTACCCTCCAGAGTTCACAAGAAAGAACCATGGTTCTCAAGTAACCGCCAACTCCAACATTTCCTGGATGGCCCAGAGCAATTGTTCTTGCTGGTTTCACTTGAGAATCACTTTCAAGAAGGAGACTTTTTCAATTTGCCGTAAGTCCTATGATGTTTATTTTTAGAAGTTTCATTTCCATAATAATTTGCAAATGAGAAGTGCTTCGAACCCAGGTCTGACTTTGCAGGAACTCCCCAAGAGGAGAGCTGATTGTATTAGGTGAAATGGAAACAAAAACAGAATTTTGGGGGCACACCAACTTCTTTGTCACAAATCCTCCCATAGCATATGTGCCTGAGTTGTCAACCCTCATCTGTAATGTTCGTGTACTGGAAATGGAATTATATTAACCCTTTACACTTTAGTTAGAATAAGAGGCACTTGTTCTAGCTCTCCACCATGAATCCATGTGAACCTCAAGTAATGAGATCCCCCTTTTCATCCCACCTTTGCTATGACCAATGAAGGAGCAGCGACCTTCTGATTGCTAAGACCCAAGGATAGCTTTGAAGGCAAGATATGCTCTGGTCCAGGAAGGGCTCCCAAGTTCTTTGAAGACCTTTGCGAAATCCAAAATCAGGATCCGAAAAGCCATCCGGTGAAAGTCAGGGGCTGGTCCTCACCAGCGAGGACTCCCCGAGAGAGAGAGAAGGCCTGCTGATGAAGCAGAGGTCCTCAATTTGAGCCTTGGCTTTCCCTCTTCCTAACCATGTGACCTTGGCCGAGTTCTAGGCGCACAGAGGGACAGTCTGGATGCCTGTTCCAAATCTCTCACTTCTCAGATGAGGACACTGTGCTGGTAAAAAAAAAAAAAAAAAGGAGGGGGCTTTCCAGGTTCACAGTGCATGTTATCCTTTCTGACCCTCAGTGCCAGCCCAGAGGGACCTTCCTTCTCACATTTGTGTGAGTGGGCCAGGCCATCCTTCTGATCCAAAGCCCTCTATCACGTGAGAGAGCTGGAGAAAGGTTCTCCTAGACCAGAGGTCAACCTCTCCATCTTATTTCATAAGATGGAGGAGAAGAGCTCGGCAAAACATTGGACTTGCATTGGGCTCTCAGGACCTCTTACCTGGAGGTAGGATTTCCCCAGAAGTATGGCTCCCCCAGTTGCTATAATCCAAGGAGGACTGAAAAAAATAGTGTCTTCTCTCCAACATGAGAAGGAAAGCAGGGAGAGACGAGAATTGCATTCAGTAGAGTTGAGTTGAGCTGAGGTCACTCAAGCCACAAAACGAGGGAGGATTTTTCCATGAGAGTCCAAGTCTTTCTAGCTCTTGTCCAATGTCCAAGCCGTTATCGAGTGCCTGCTGTATACTAGGTACTGTGTTGCATGCTGAGGTTGCAAGGAGTAGCAAGACATGGCCTCTGTCCTTGGGGTGTCCCCAGTCTCCCGGGGACACCACACTCGGGGAGTGGGGCAGGCCAGGCCGTCCCTCTTCTGCGCACCTGTGTTTGACTCTCCTTGTCTCCCGCTCTGGATGTCCCGGCCATTGCCCCGGCCCTGGCTCTGCATCTCGCTTTTTTCCTTCCCAACTCTGCTCTCTGTTTTTGACCACAGTACGTATGCAAGTATGTTTTTATTCAATGAACGTTGCACTGAGTTTTTCTCACGTGTTCTTTAACCAAGAATGAGTGAGCAGTGTGTTGAGCCTCTCTCTCAACCCACAGTGTTCATTTGCTTTTTTGGCATATGGGAGTCTTGCTGGGAAAGGTTCTTGTCCTCAACTTTAGGGATATACATATCACGCCTCCCAGAACAAGACCGAAAGCTCCACCAGACACATTTTGGGAGGCCCAATTTTAATCTTAAACAGTTGGCTTAGAAAACCACCTAGAAAGGTAGGTTTTTTCCAGGGATCCGGGGATAGAGCTTGGTGAGCACACAGGTAGTTTAGATTCAGAGGCATTATGGCGCTCGGAGTGTTTACCCAATGAATGAGTGATATATGGTGACAGAAGCTGGCTCCAGGCTTAGCTGATTGCAAAAGGTCTCTCTAGCTTCCCCTCTCTCAAGCGGCATAAAATATTCTCGGGAAGTCTTATTTTCTGTTTAGGCAGATCCATCCCTTTGCTGTCAATAAGAACAGAACCAAAAAGGTCACGATTTTTCATTGTCAACAAGAAACAATGAGTGGGTGCGTTAGGGCTGTGGGCTGGAAAAAGAGGAACAGGAATGGAACTCTGTCTTTCCACTCTGCCCCTGACTCCGGTGAGCCCATCTGGCGCCCACACTCCAGGGGGAAGCCTTCTGAGCCTCAAGATCTTTGTGGTCTTGGGGCACTATTTCTTTGGAAGGGAGGAGGCTAAGACAAAGCAAGACGGAGATGGGAGCGCACCCCCACTCAGAAGAGGAAAATGAAATTACATTCATCCAAGGAGCCCACCCAACGACCCATAGTCTAGATCCTGATTGGGTTTCCTTGACACACGTTTGTAACCTGTATGTGGTGGGTGAATGGCCTCTATCTTTGATCGGTGTGGCTGTTGCGAGGGGGCGAGCTCTGGGGCGAGCTCGCGGGGCAGGCACGTCGACTTCCCAGGTGCACAGAATCTGGGTTTACCCAGCATGGAAAGTTTGCAAGCAACAGGCAGAGCCTTTTGAGACCACACGTACGTGGAGAGGCCCCGGCGGGCCTGGGGGGAACCAGTCGATGGGGTGCATTATCTTTCCACCTTGTGAGAAACAAGCCAGTTAGCTGTGCCGCAAGTTAGGAATGAGAAGGTCTGAGTGGTGATAATTATAGAATGAATCCAAGAAGGAAGGAAGGACTTCGGGGGTTGTACACCCCAAATGGTGTCTTTTTGAAATGCTTAGGGGTCTCCTTTTCCTCTCCCCATAAAATCAATCTCTTACCATTGAGATATAGTCATTATTTTAAAAAGTGGCCAACAATTTGGCTCTTATTTTCAAATTCTTTTAATGGGGTTATTACGGACAAGAGAGCGAGATCGAGAGAACTTCGAAAGCCGATTTAAAGGCAGTTGTTTGAGAGGCCAGGAGAGTCTCTGTCAAGAGTGAGCTGGAAAAAATTGCCAAGAGAATTCATGTTGGCTCAGCAAATAAAGTGCCCCTGGAGAAGCTGATTAATGTTTATTTACAACCATCCCAATGTTCGGGCTCTGGTGACCACAGCAGTCCAACTGAGATAAGCGTGCAGGGCACACTCATTAAGGACCTGCCATCTTCCCCAGGGTCACTCGATTACCCCTGGTTCATTTACTCGCTTTGAAATTATGATGGGGAATTGACGCCTCAAAGTGTGTATCTTGTCACGACTGATTTCTCCTTGTTTGTGGAGAAATCAGGTGCATATTCACTGTTGCCCAGATCGAGGGCCCCCGGCTGAGTCCCGGGGTCGGGACCGGAGCTGTACCAGCTGCCGTGGGCTCTCCGCTCGGCCCCCCCGCCGCCGGGAGCAAGAGGAGATGCGAATCCCAAACCGGGGCTCCATCGGGGGCCTCAGAGTTCAACAGGAGCGTCGCATTGCCAAGTGGGCCCCGAACGCCGCTGCCCTCTCCCGGAATGGCCCACAAAAGCCTTTCCCTACCGATGGCATTTACCAGACACACTGATGGTGCCTGGTGACCCCATGTGAGGACCCGCCGGCCCAGCTCGGAAGTCTTCGCCCCACTCCATGCCGGGGCCCATCTTTAGCTGCCATCTGGGACCCTGCCCCTCAGGGTCCTCTCTGGGCCTATTGGCACCAACAATTGTCTCCCAAAGGCCTGCGGGAAATGCTTTGACATTTCCGAGTTGGGGGAACCTTGTTCCTGAGTAACCTTTATTGCCAAGGCCTGACGAGGAGACTCGGCCATTCGCTCCCCTCAGGAAGCGGACGGGGGCCCAGGGAATGGCATTGTGTGTCCTGCATGTAAATGAGCAAAGGGAGAGAAGCTAGCCGAAGCCCAGAGCCCCCATCACATACTCCAAACCTAGTTTCTGCCTAGGAGAGATGGCGTTGCAGTGGGGACCCAGGGACAATGGCAAAGGGGACACCGTCCTCGCTGGACACGGTGGACACAGCACAGAGCACAGCCCAGAGGGCGGCCAGGGCAGGACGCCTGGGCAGCCACGGGGACGGGAGGAGCTCGCCCCGTGGAGCCAGAGGGGCGTGCGGGCCCGGTTCCCGAGTGTCCTCCACGCCCAAATCCAAGGGCAGGTTCGAAGCCTGCCCTTCCCACGCAAGGCACTGTTCCAAGGGCTCTGTGCATAGGAACTTTCCAAATCCTTGTCGTGGCCCTTTAAATAGGGCAGAAGTATCTGGCAACGTCTAGACACATGTCTGGTTGTCATAACTGGGGTGGGGATGCTCCCAGCCCCGAGGGGGTCGATACGCGACAGTGACCCGGGCAGCCCCCCCGCTCAGAACGGCCCCGAAAGACTAGGGCCAAAGCTAAGGACCACTGACGGGGTTAATCATCACCCCCGCTGGACAGGTGAGAAAACAAAACACACAGAGAGGGGCAGTGACCTCCCCCAGGACACACAGCGCAGAAAGGGGCAGCGCGTGCGCCGCAAGCACGAGGCCGGGCTGCTCCTCAGCTGCCATCGTTCACGCCGCCCGCAGGTGCGCGGGTCTGCCGGAGTCCCCCCCATTTCTCCGCACGGGCTGGAGACCACCCCCCGAGTGGCTGATTTGGGAGCCCTCTTTCCAAAAAGTTGAAGGCACGGCACCTGGCGGTGTGACCTCTTGGCTCCTGAATCGAGTGGTTTGAGAAAAGCTTCAAAGGCAGCGGGCAGAGAGAAACCCACCAGGTAGGACCGACGTCACGGGAGCCCATGCCAAATCCAAGGAAGGCTCCTTGCCGAAGCCTCACATTCTTGGATCCTCAAAAGAGCAGCCTCTGAATGTTCATGTAGTTTAGCATTTAAGAAGCCGAGAAGTCTGAGTAATAAACATGAGGCTAGAACACAGTTCTTCCCTCTCCTTCTCCCGGACAGGACCCGGGGCCGGCGGCCGGGGGTGCCGGAGCCACTAGGGTCACGCCGGGACTCCCCTATGGGAATGAATGCTGCCCAGGCGCCCAGCGGGGCCTCGAGATGGTCCCTGGGCAGGAGGCCTGGATTGCAAAATTCCGTGCCGGGTGACCAAGGGTGCTGTTGGCATTGTAAGTGCGAGGGTCTGTTTGGTTTTTTCCCGATTCCGCTAAGCTGGACAGTGACCACGGTCTGTTAGATACCTTGCAAAAAGCCTTCCGAACAGCTGGGCTGCTCTGTACATTTAATCTCAGCCCGGAAAGAGGAGTGAGAGACGGCCTCACTGGTAAACACCAGCAAGCCGCCAGCTGCTGCTGACATAGCCTGCAAGAGTCTGACCCCACGCCCCCCTCCCCGGAGCTCCCCGTTCTCGAAGCCTCTTTATTCCATCGTTAGAGCTCAGGCCCGCGGTGCCCTCCTGGGAGCAAGGACGAGGGGATCATGGTTTTCTTGCAGCATTTTACAGACTTTCTGTGGTGCGTGAGGACACCCCACCAGGAGAAAGGGGGGAGTGGGATCTTCTGAGCTCGGGGAAGATCTGAGGGTGCAGCCCCCTCCCACCACTTGGCTCACACCCACAGCCCTGGAAAACAGTGCCCTCCAAACAAGGGAGAGCTGAGGCTCGCCCACAGCGCTGGTCTGTGCAGCCCGAGAAAGGGATCTAGTGCCACCTTGAGCTGCTTTTCAGGAAGCAGCCGAAACATCTAGAAACTTCTGGGCCCTGTTTACAAGAGCTGCCACCCCAAGCGTCAAGCTGGGGTCTGTCTCTTGTTTTCCAGGCTCTCTCTGTCTGCTTCCCCAATTCCCAGGTGACCCCACTGACCCCCATCAAGTGGGAATGTGGCGGGGGCCTCGCCGAGGGGCTGGACGAGCCTAGCCCCCCTCCTCGCCCCCCGGACCTGGGGGCCACTCTCTCCAGCAAGGAGGTGGCCCCAGCAGGGCCAACCTCCCGGCCCCCGGGCCTCCTTGAGCTCTTCAAATGTCACTTAGCAGCAATTAGGTAATCAGAGTAGAAAGATTTCCTGAAAATTAGTTCAAGGTTGGGGGTAAGAGGGAAATTGCCAGGCAGAGACTTCTTGTTTACGAAAGCTGTCCCTTCTCAGCCCTGTTTTCCTTCCAACTAATCAGCCACCCAGCGCTCTCCCCCCACACTGCCGACTGGGGAGCCTCAATCCCCCCCCCCGCCCCTCACGTGGAAGCCCCGGCCTCATCAGCCCCTCTCCAAAGGGCTCCGTGTGGCCGCCCCAAGGCAGGTTTCCGTCTCGCTCAGGGGAGTCCACTTACTGCCTCAGGAAGGACAGAGGGGACTCGGGGCCAAAGGGGGGCCTCCACGACTGGTCTCTCCTCAGCTCAGCCCGGGCAACCGGGAGGCTGGCAGGTTATGTCCTCCCCCAATGCCACTGTCCACCCTCCACCCCCACCCGCAAGAAAACCAGCCATTTTGGGGAGCCTCCTCTGATCATCTCTGTCAAAGCTTTCCTCTAAAGGGAAAGTCTCGTCTATGCCTTGACTCAAGCTAGGGGTCCCACAGTGGCTTGGGTTAGCGTAGGACCCAGGATTGCTTTATTTTACAGGAGGTAGATTGATTTTTTTTTTTTTTTACTGTTGAGAAATAATACTCCGTGCTTCCCAACCGAGGGTGGGTCTGCGCTCTAGGGGACCCTTGGCAACGTCTGAGGTCATTTTGGGTGTAACGTCTGGGGTGGGAGGACGCTGTTGGGGTCTGGGGGATATCGGCTCAACACCTGTGCACCGGACAGCCTCCTACGACAAAGAATAACTTGCCCCCAACATCAGTCGTGCCAAGGTGGAGATCTGAGCGGGCATAGAGCAAGCCGGACAAATCCCGAGTGCATACGGCCATGACCTTCCACAGACGGACACGCTGTATTACTTTCCTAATACCGATGTAAAATTCACCACAACTAGTAGCTTGAGACAACCCACCTTTATGATTTTGCTGTTCTGGAGGCCGGAAGGTTTTAGGAGAAAATCCACCTCCTCGCCTTTTCCTGCTCCCAGGGGCCCCCGCGGTCCCTGGCTCACGGCCCCACCCTCTGTCTCCACCTCGTGTCTGTCTCTGACCGTCTTGCCTCCATGATGATGACTTTGGGCTCACCCAGTGATCCAGGAGAGTCTCCCCCACTGCAAGATCCATCCCATCTGCAAAGTCCCCTTTGCCATATAAGGCAGCATATCCATGGGTTTCGAGGATTAGGATGTTGACATCCTTGTGGGGGGGGGTGGGGGGAGCATTATCCATCCTGCTGCATTGACTCAGATGGAAACGAAGATGACTTCCACGACCTAGAAGGCTCCCATGTGCTCCTCCCCCCCAACCCTCCTCCCCCCCCAATCCCCCTCCCCACCATTCTGATTTCTATCAACATAGGAAACTTTGCTTGTTCTTGGGGCTAATGATTGAACACTCAGAGCCAGCTTGGAAAGGACCAGAACTTAATGAGGGTGGACAGTGGTCAGGCAGCAGCCAGAGATGAACATTAATAATAGAAGAGACGGCGGGGAAGGGAGGAGCAGAGGGTGGGATGCAAGCACCAGGAATCCCATATGTTCACAGAGCAGCAAATCATGGTGGAATTTTTAAGATGCCTAACATAGTTGTGCTAAGATACAAAGAGTCGTCCCGGATGAGGGGCCTGGGGCGCGGCTGCCCCACAGAATGACAGACTGTAAGATGGCAAGTTGCAGACATTCACGATTTTTCTCCAACAACACCGGGATGGGGCTCGGGGCCGGGCAGCAGGGCTCGGAGGCTGCGGGTGGGGCTGGGGCAGGAATGCAAAGGCCAGGGGTGGTCCGAGCTGCCCGTGCACGGGGGAGACGGACGGCCACTGAGTAGCGTGTCCTGTCTTCCATTTAGTGCTGGAGTTTAGGTTCAGGAGAGCCAGGGTCCCCCCTCCCCCCAATCCCAGGCAACCGCTGATCTTTTTACTGTCTCTACGTGTTTGCATTTTCTAGAAGGTCATGTGGTTGGCATTGTACCGCCTTTTCAGACTGGCTTCTTTCACGTAGCGATACGCTTTCAAGGTGCCTTCCGTGCCTCTTGGTGGCTTGCGGGCTCTTCGCATTTTCGGGGGTTTTGTTGGTAGGATGATTGTTCGGAGGCATCCCACAAGTCATCCAAGGAGCCGTGTGAGCCGACCAGTGGCTCGGACTCCACGGCCTATCACCAGCCGGCTTCCGGAAACCCTAGCCCAGGTCTGCCGGCCAGAGGGGGCAACACCACAAATAAGTCACCGGCCAACGTCCTGGTCTAGTGGTGAGCCCAAAGGCAGGTACGATTTTCCAGAGGACCACGGGCTGGGGTTTATGCTCGGAAGAGATTTTCTATTTCTGTCCTCTAGAGTCTTATTTCAGTTAGCTCTTAAGACCTCGAAGTTTGGAAGTGCTCCTGGGTGCTCCTGGGGGCCGGGGTTCGGGAGAGAGCCCTCGACCCGGCGTTCGTCGGTCCTCCCTGGGAGACCAATGTGGCCCCGCCATCCCAAGCCCTGCCTGCTGCTTCCTCGGCTCACGGGTCCAGCTGGCTGCCTGCCTAGGCAAGCTCACCCTGGAACATACGTGTATTGTGTGCAGAGCCTTTTCAAATGTTTTTTTTTTTCCTTAATAAAATAATCATAGCTGCACTACAAAACTGTTAATCTGGCAGTAAATTCTTACAGGAAATTTACTGCTGTGGCTATAGTTCGGAAATTGGCCGTATTATCCCAGAAGGAGGTACAATTAAACATTTAAGAAGAAAAGTCGTGCAAGAGTTAGGCGGCGCCTCTTGTCTGAAGGTTTCAAAGACTGTCTATTCTTTTCCCATCAAACGCTCTACAGACGGTTTCAGAGGCTGAGAAACGGCAGAGTTAAGTTCAAGGTCAACCACGAACTCATGTGCAGAGCCAACTGGTCTCATTACCCCGTCGGCCGTTCCTTGTAGCCCCGCCTGCCGCTGGTTTCTGTTTTTTGGGAGGCGCGTACCCCACCCCTGGGCTCCTGTGATTCCCCAGGGCTCCCGAAGGAGGTCTGACCTGGATGTGGGGCTCCCGCGTGGTCAGGCAGGGCGCTGCCGGACTGGAGAAGGGGAACTCACGGAGGAGGGGGGGACAGAATGTGAGACCACGAGGAAAAGGACGGTAGAGATTAGAGTCGCATTTACAAACCCCCGCCCGGGAAAGATGCCCCACGAGGAAGAAGGAAGAAGCGAATCCTGGACGAGAAGTCGGAGGCTGTGGCTGAAGAAGCAGGTCCCCACTCTGGGCGGGGGGCTGTCCCTGTGTCTGGGGACCTGGGATCGTGCACGCGCAGAGTGTAATCCGTCCTAGATAGAGGAGCTGGACGACGTGGGGTTGGTCCAGGACACGGGAGGCAGGGAGGGTCCGGGGGTGTGTGTGTTCTGAGTAAGGCCAGTGGGGCAAGCATCAGCAGTGGCTCTGAGTTAATGGGGGGCCTGAAAAGCCAACCAGAGAAAGCTTTTATCCGACCTTTCTGCCCACCACATGCCCAGCTCTGTGCAGAGAGAGCAGGCCCGTCCTGGGCAATCGGGCCTCGAGCTGCGGGCAGCGGGGGGCCACGGAAAGCCGATGGGCGAGAGAGTGCCCAGAGGCCCGTGGGGCTTTAGAATGAAGCTCTGGGTATCCCTTCCTCCCTCCGCTCCCCAGCATCTGTGGCTCCTGACGGCACATGGCGTGTCGGCCTTGTGGGGCCGGGCGGGGCTTCCGGTCTGTCCCCAGCTCGGCTCGCGCTTCTCGAGAGCACGGAAGGCCCCTCGCCGCGATGCCCCGAGACTTGTGCAGGACGGGCTCCACGAACGGCCAAGCCTCGGCAGCCCTGCTGGGGTGTCTGTGGATACGGGTCAGAGTCCAGGTCCTGGGTGCCCGGGGAAGCCATCCGCTCTGCAGACTCCGGGACCGTGGCCGCCGCTCTGCCCGGGGCGGGTACGACCCAGCCGTGGCGTTCAGTCTCACCCATCCTTTCATTCTTCCGTGGCTGGGTCGGCGCCGGCCCCCCAACCGCCCTCCCAGGTGGATGTGACCAGGATTCCCGTTCCACTGCCGGGAACCTGAGGATTCAAGAGGTACCGTAAATTCCTCGCCCAAGGCCCGCCAGCCAGCGTCCGAGCGGCATCACGTCCAGGACCACGCAGTCCCGGGGCCCTGCGCCCCTCAGCAGCCAGGAAATCTCAGTTCTGAGGTCTTGTGCTGGCCGCTCTGCTTTGCTGGGACACAGGAGGCCCCGCACAGGAGGAAGTTCCCGCTTTCATCTCGCAGACTTGGAACCAAGCCCTGCCCCATGAGCTCCCCCCGCGCTGGAGACGACGCAGCAGAGCTCAGAGGAAGGAGGGTCAGCACACACGTCCCGCCTGTCTCACCGGCCGGGGCCCGGCTGTGTCTGGGAGCTTATACCTCGGGGCGAGCTTAGACACTGGCATGAAAGTCATGGTTATTTCGGCCATACCTTGGCCTTCCATCTCACTCTGCCCAATCCGCCCATGGGGGCGCCCAAAAGGGCAGCCGTGGAGGGCCAGCGGGGGAGGCAGGGCGTGTTCTAGAAGGAAGCGGTAGCAGTGGGAAAGGGTGTTTGGTGGGCCTGCGGAGGCTGTGGCCTGCGCCAGCTTTCAATTTTCCTCGCGTTAGGCTGTAATTATCCTGCATCTTCCTGAAGATCGACTGACCTGTGACTTCGACCGAGTGTCCAGGCTCCTTGGAAGAAGTCGTTCTGGTCGGCTCGGAGCGAAGGGAGCTGTTCCAGGCTCTCTCTGCACGTGATCTTCTAGAAGGCTCAGCAGCCAGAGAACTCACAGGAAGATGCCCCCTCTGTTCTGCTGGGAAGCCTGGCGCGTTATAAGAGGATTTCTGTTTTGTTTTGTTTCTTTGGATCTTAGAGGAAATATGTAAAAGGGTGCTCAGAAGGAGCTGGGAAGATGCCTGGGCTGCACAGCTGGCTGGGACCCTAATGAAATTAAAAATGAAGAAGGAGAAATGATGGGAAATTATTGCAAAAGTATTTTCTCCAAGTTGAGGAGGGGGATGGGGCAAAGAGAAAACATAATTTATTGGAGGTTGGGGAAAGGGCAGGACTCGCTCTAATAAACATCTCGCAAGAAAGCTAACTAAGGAGAGGCTTTCTTGGCCCCAGAATGGATCGTGCACTCGGCAGCTCCAGGGATATGGGCCGGCGGGATTAGCGGAGGAACCCGGACCCTAGCAGCAGGTGGTGTGGCCCGAGCTAACGAGCACACGCCCTAAAACGAAGCGGACGGGGCTTTGTTGAAGGAAAGAGCTGCTGCTCATACTACGTTTCAGAGGTTTTGTAGGGTAATGATAATGGCATCGTCCTTTCTGCTTCTCCCAAAGCACCCCGGCTTCGTAAATAGGTCAGCACCACACAGATCCTCAGTCCCCACGTCACTGGACCAGAACCTCCAGGCTCGGCCCACGAGGCTCGCAGGCTTAGGTGCACAGAGGCAGGAGCCGGGACGGAGCCCAGGGCTTCCGAGCCCCCTAGAAGAAGGCTTTTCTCTGCTTCCGCAAGGGGATTCCTTGTCTCTGCTCCCCTCTGGGGCCCGGAAACTGGAGCCAGATCCGTTCCATGGCATGCCGCAGTGGTCCCTCCCTCCTTTCGTGTCACTGAACTGGTCACACTTGAAAAGTGGGAGTGTTTACGTTGCAACCCAGAGGCATAACTTCTCTCGAAGAGTGGGGAGCTCTGGCAGCTGCGGCCCGTCCCCTGTGGTGCTGGCAGTTGGGCGGGGCACCCCCAGCCCATGTCCCTTGTTTAGGGCCTGGCCTCAGGCCATGTCTCTGGCCTGCCCTCCCTAGATATCTGAGGGTGTGACACCTGTTCTCTGCCAGCTCCCCCCACCTCCCAATTTGGGGCAGGCACTCTGCCAAGTCCCCAAGGCAAATGGAAAAAGGGTCGAACACCGTAGCGATACTTAAAAGGCAGAAGTTTCCGTTCTGGCCAGAATCCCGTGGGCGCTATGCAATGATGTCCATCTCACATGAGAGCGCGTGCGTTAGGACCATATCCAATCACGTTAGGACCACATCCTCCGAAGCTCGAATTCACGCGGAAGAGTCCGTGGAGCCCAGTTCCAGCTAGGCTGTCCGATCCAGCCCGCCGGTTTGATGGCGCGGAGGGCCTTTAAGAAAACATTAGTGGAAACCTAAGTGCCTATCAGTAGAAGACCGGCTAAATGAAACGAAACATTGCGTATGACAGAATTCTAATTAGCAGTTAAAATGAGTCAACTACAGCTCCGTTGATGTATATTTAAATATACACACAACATAATACTGTATAACAGGACTTGGCAAAGTACCCACCCACTGCCTGCTTTTGTAAATAAAGTTTTATTGGCACACGTCCATGCCCATTTGTTTACAGATGGCCTGTGGCTGCTTTCACACCGAAACAGCAGAGACGAGTAGCTACAGTGGGGACCATATGGTCCACCGAGCCGAAAATCTTTATTAGTGGGCCATTAACAGGAAGAGTTAGCTCTGCCTTGCTCTACATTATTTTGGGATATATATATATATCTATTTCATGCATAGATATTTGGTTGGAAAGATTTCGAAGTTCATGGCCGAGGTTGTCTGTGAGAGGGAGTCCAAGGCGAGGAATAAATAGTATAAGATTTCCTTGATCCTAAAATGCCATTTCTTTAGTTAAAAAAATATATATTTGGAGCAGTACCGATAAGCGTTAACAGCTGTCAGAGTCCAGCTGCGGGTTCATACGTGTTTGTTTTTTTAGTAGTTGAACTTTTCTGTATTTAAAATGTTTTATATAAAAATTATTTCATCAAAGAACAAAATAAAGGTTTAGGAATGGAATCATTACCCCTACATTATAAAACTCTCGGAGTGACATTGTAATTATATGTTTAAAATGATCTACTGTAGCCATCTTCTTCAATATTCAATATGACCCACGGTTTTCATCCACATTATTTGGGAAGAAAGGATTTAAGTTTCAGGTTTTCTTACACTTGTATATTTTATAAATTCCCTACTATATCTTTATAAATAGTTCCTAGGTACGAGCGACAGATTCACTTAATCCAGGCACCCATTCCCCCCCTGCCGCGCGGTCGTGTGTGATTTTCCCTCCACTCAGGAGCAGTGTAAGGACTCATCCTAGAACAATAGCCTAATTATTCATCCAGTGCCTTCCAGCATGTGAATGGCCCCGTCTGAGAATCCAGGAAAAATAACCAGCCTGGGCCTTGTCCCATTTTACTCAAATCACATGGACAATTTACGTCCGTGAATTGGAATTTCGATTTGATCTCAGAGCTTACATGGAGGGCCAAGGCACGTTGGAGGGGTGGAGAGGGAGGGGAGCTGACAAAGTTAAGAATTAGATTAACATAAAACAGACGTGGGCACTCTGCCGGGTGCCGGGTTGGGGTGGGTGACTCAGGGCGCGTGGGTCCCACACTGGGCCGGGGGACGACGGATGGGCAGCGGGCTTTCGCATCTGCAGTCTCTGTCTCTCCGGCCCCTTGCACCCAGGGAGCTGAGCCCGGCCTCTGGCAACGTCAGAACACACCCCTTCCCTACCTGAATGAGGGCTTGTGCCCAAAACACTAGGCGGCCAGAGGGGCGTCTTTTGAAAACAGACTTCTGGAATTTCCCAGACTTCTTGCAAATAATTCACAGTACTTTGTCAGGGTGGAAAAACCTAAATTTCTTCCTACTCTGTCTGGAATATATACAGTAAAGTCTTTGTGACTTGGCGGGGTGTGCCTGGCCACGAAGACCTCCGCTCCAGGCCATGCTGCGCCACCATGAACTTGGCGATCTCCAGGAGATCAGACACCTCCGCGGTCTTCTGTCTACGGGTCGGTGGGATTGGGGATCTAGGGAAGGGCCAGATTTTCTGAAAATCACAGGGTCACTGCACAGTGGTGGGCTGGGTGGGCAGCTAGCTGGCGTAGGGCCCCGGATGGAGAGCAAAGAAGGATCCAGAGAGAGAGGCTGAGCAAGCAGCTTGGAGACTGGGGCAGGAAGGGCCCTTCCCCTCATGACTGTGGCCTCTCCCCAGACTCGCTGCAGCCGCATGGTCCCACCATCGCATGGCCGTCTATCCTGGTTACAAACGGGGTGCCCTGCTCTACTGGACCCCCCTTTTCTCGGCCTTCTGTGTCCATCCCTAGTTGTCACCTGCCTGTGGGCTCCCAGACCCAGCCTCCCACAGCAGCTCCCGGGCCTGTCCCCATCCCGCAGGAGGTTTAAGGTCAGACATGAGCTGCAGCTTGAGCTGCAACCTTGGAGTGTCCTTAACATCTCCAAAGCTCATCTGGGAAATGGGGACGATCACAGGGCCTGTCTTGTAGGCATGTGGCAAAGATTCGGGACATCAGGACCAGAGCTCTGAAGGGGACGTCAGAGGATTGTTCCCTTCCCCACCCCCCCTCCACCAGGCAGCCCTCTGTCTTCCTCCTCCTGAAGCAGTCCTCTCTGGCAGCTTTGTCTTTTTCCTGGGCTCTGGTCACTACTCACAATCCCTCGCCCCCAGAGTCCCAACCCTGAAGACAGTCCCTTCTGTGCACGAAGCACGTCATCTCTTGTGCCATGGGGCCTCCACGCCCTGCAGTGACACTTTTCTCTAGTACTCGGAGCACCTTCTCTGTACCGTGTACCGTCCTCATGCTGGGGGGTGGCCTTGACCAAGAAGGCAAGAACTTCTACCCGTCGGAGGGAAGGTAACGTAAAAAAAATAGAAAGAAATCACTGGCAGCGATTAGGGCCTGTCTTGCCATGACGAGGGGTGATGTGAGGGAGTGGTGAGGGGGCGCTTTCGGTGGGCTGGTTAGGGGAGGTGGCTCTGGGGCCGGCCGACCAGAGGGACGCAGGCGGCTGTGCGAACAGGACACATATCAGGCGGGCGACAGATCGGCAGACGCGAAGGCCCAACCTCGGGGACTCGGGTCCGCCTGGGACTGAGCTGTGGTCTGCCGGGAGGGAGGGGGAGGATGTGGCCTAAGTCCGGGGAGCCTGGGGCGCCGCGGCCCAAAGTTGGAGGCAGTCTCCTTTCCATTTGAAAAAGCTGCGGGCCACTGCTGGGGGGGAGAACGGACCGTGGGGCCCAGCGCGAGGGAGGAGTGATTTCTCCACCTCTGCTGCCCTTTACCGGGGAGAACAGGGCACGTTTTCTAATTGAAGCTCCAGCTAAATTAAACTAATTTAGCTTCACGGAACCTAGGAATTAATGGCCGGTCCAATGACCCCACTGCCACAGAAATGTGAAAGAATCACAAAGCCTTGCACGCAGAGAGGATAATGGAAAATGCTTATGGGTCTGACCTCAGCCACAGCTGGGTTTTAATAAAATTAACACATTTGGGAACTCTGTTGTTTTTCTCTTTCTCAAAACAAAACAAAAATGAAACGTACCACCCCGGTTCCTACTGAAAAGTGCACGGTCTCCCAGAGCTATGCTGAATACCTATTACCGTATTAACAGGATTTCTCCTAAATCCCCCCTAAACAAAGCCACAGCTCTTTAGGGGAAGGCTGACCTTAACTTAATTATTGAGAATTAAGATTCATGTTTTTTCCTCATATTACTGAAAAGTAATCATTATAATGAAGACCGCATGTGTCCTAGTTCTAATTATTAAATTGTTATATTGTTTTATAATTCCTATTAGCTGCTTTGGCTGAAGGGTCAGATGAAAAACGGCAGAAGCGTTTTTTCTTTTTCGACCTGACATTTTAGTTTCCATCCGTATGATTCGGTGCAGCGTGCGGGATGGCCGAGCCGGAAGACGGGGTTGGCCATCATGGCGGTTGGGGGCCCAGAGGATCCGGGTAGGGTTCCTGACACATAGGAACAGGGTCAAGGGTCTCCAGCCCCGGAGCTGGCCCCTGAAGGCGGGTGGGAGGCGCTCCATGAGCCAAGTCTGGGTGCCTCTTCTGATGGGCCCTTCTTGGAGTGGCCTTAATCCTTCAGACCCTGAGGGCAATCCCTGAGGCTACCTGCCTTCCTCACAGTCCTCTGAAAGGTGTAGACAGAGCAGCAAACACAAATGAGTGCGCGTGCAGTCAGCACCTGCAAGGCGAAATTGTTCCAGCTGCAAATCTCTAACACATAGTCACCAGAGCAAAAGAAGCAAAACCGATGCATCTTCCACTACAAAATAAAACACAAGAAAGTTTGTAAGGACACATGCAGATAAGGCATGACTTTTGGGGTGGAGTAAAATTCCAAATAATGGAAAAAGCCACGTTATCAAAATCTTTCCAAAAATTTCCGCAGCCAGGAATCGTCTGTGAAGCAGTCCGTGCCGTGGTGGGGCTGGGAGCAGCCCCTCCTGCTGCACCGGGACCCGTAGTAGTGGCTCATGAAGCGCTTCCCAGAGGATCTCTGGCGGAGTCTGAGTTTGTCCCTGGAAACCACGGTAGGCTCCAGACAGAAGGAACCTCCGGCAGCTGTGGCCCCGTGCCAGCACTCAGGAAGGCCACCGCAGACGAATCGGCGGAGTCCAGCCATTGTGGAAAAGAGCGAGCACTGCTCGGCTACCCGGTGCGTTCCAAGGGACACGGCCGCCTGGCCCGCGTATCTGCAGGGACGATGGAGGGGACGGGGGGAGGGGGGGGCCTGGGCCTGGAACAACTGCAGCCTAGAGATGGCGTCATAGGGCCTTCAGGGGAGGTCGGAGCCTCTTGTTCAACGCCGAGGATCCCGTTCAGGCTTGCCCTCTGCTCAGACCCATGGGCTGCCCATCGTTGAGCAGTCAAAAAAGGAGGCACTTAACAGGCGCGTGCCGACTGTCCCTCTGCGAAAGCAACTCTTGGGCAAAGAAACGTCAGCAGGCGTTCCCAGGAAGATTCTGGAGATGCTCAATGGAAAGCTGCGTGTCGGAGACATTGTGTCTCAAAGCCAGGAGCTCCTGCGTATTACGGCTGAAGAACCGAGACGCCAGGAGGGTCTTGGCAGCCAGGACAGCAGCGAAAGTTAGAAACGCAGGGGTAGATGAGACTCTCCCGCCCCAGCCCTCCCTGGCCTCTGCATAGACAGACCCCGGCAGGTCCTTGCAAACTAAGGGACGGCTCCATACGGAGGCTAATTTGCATTTAACAGGGGCACCAAGTGCAGCAATGACTTAACCATGGTCACGAGCAATCATAGTAGGCTGAAATTTAAAATGGGGGAGAAAAAAGGAACACCTGAAGGATCCAGCGGCCCTTCTTGGCCATTTGGACAGAGGACAGACAGGGGAGGACTTCCCAGGGGGTACAGGGCCCCGAGCTCAGAAGAACCCACACTTAGTTTAATTCGGGGCGGTTGCCATCTTGAAATTCTTAACAGTTGTCGAACGAGAGGGCTGTCTTTTCATGGCACCGGGCCCCACAAACTGTGTGGCTGGACCCGATTACAGAATTCGTTGCTATACCTTGCCCATCTCTCCATGTCTCCATCCCAGTTTCTCAGGTAAATGACCTTGTGCCAGCATTTCCTGTTTTTCTCTTAGTTATTATTTATCTGCCCTTTTAAATTAATGTATAATGTGCGAACAGCAAAGCTCAAAAATCTTAATCACTTCTTTTTTTTTTTTTTTTTTGATGTATGGATGAGTCCTTGTCATGTGCTAAATATTTCCATCCCCAGAAGATTCTTTGGTACGGCGTCCCAGTGGCTACTCCCCCGGCACCCGCCATCTGATGCTAAGCATCGTAGCTGTGTTTACAGCAGTATTTTATCCCAGAAACCTTTTCTTATTTAATTTCCTCACTTCTCTTGGAGATTACTCAGGTCCCTGGGAATCCAGAAGATCGTAGGGGAAGAAGAAATAAAAGATAGAACTGTTTTAAATAACACTGGCTATGGCACAAACACCCCCAGTTGGAAGAATCTGAGTCCTTCAAATACTGTGAGACATAATTCTATTTTGACGGTCCATTTCTGCAATGAGATCCTTGGGTTTTTTTTTATGAGATGCTTTCAGGGATCTGGAATCATATATTTTTGAAATGATATATTACCTTAAATTATCTTAATTGGCTCGTTAATGTGAACTTAATATAAAGCAGCCTCTCGAAGTGCATTGCTAAGGAAGGGAAGGAGATTAATAACCTAATCAGGCATTTGGCAACAACTGACATGCCTCCTGGAAAGGGTACTCAAAAAATTTCATTTAAAAATGTAATTATATTGATTAGAAAGACGTAGTCCTTTGTTTCAGGGAGCGGATCTTATAGTTTAAGAGCATTTAGCTGAATTGATAGAATTATATTTAAAATGCTATCTTCTTAATTGTATAAAATGTAATTTCCAGGCTTTTACTGCAGAAAGACTAGGGTTTCTAGAGTCTTCTGTCGTTTTAATGTTGATTTGGGGGTGACCCTTGGTGTTACTGGAAATGAAAACAAAAATGAAGTAGGATTTTATGCACGGCATCTTCATGTCAGAGCCCGCCTTGTGGCGGGAAAGTGGCTGTGGCCGGTAGCGATAGGTGTGAGGCAGTAGGAGCCAGTGGGCAAGAAGGGGGGCCCCCAGGGTGGGGGGTGGGCTCCTTGGGAAGCGCACCCCCAACGCCAGCTCCCAGGAGCCCGAGCCTCATTCCCCACGGCCCAGCTTTCCTTTTGGGAGCCAAGAACCTTGACATAATTTTTCGGTCTTCTTTGCGGTAACATATTTACCTTCTTTGAGGGAGGGCTGGATATTTTGAAACAAGTCATTAAAGCGAAAACAAGTTAGTGATAAGCCGGGAAGATGATGTTCTGAGATTAAATTCTGGACAACGAGGCAAATCATCAAAGACGGGAGGCTGATTTTCTCGTGAGCCTTCAAAAGCTCCCCCAACCTCTGATCCCGGGGGTCCTCTTTCTCCTGGTTATTTATCTGAAGGAAAGCAAACCTAAGAAGGAAAAAAGAAAACCAAAACCAAAAACCACGCTCCTGCATGTGGATATGTTCGGGAGTGTTTATAGTAATAGTCGGATAAATAAACAAGCAGGCCAAGTAAAAAATAACCTCGATGCCCCTGAAAGGGTCTGCAAGCCCTCCTGGGCCCAGGCCCCCCACACGGATGTCACAAAGACGGCCCCAGCACGCAGACACATTGATGAGGCCGTGTAGGAGGAACCCGAGACCCCACGGGGCGCCTGGCTGACGCACACTGACGAGCTTGTGACTCTTGATCTCGGGGTCATGGGTTCGAGCCCCACGTTGAGGGTAGAGATTACTTAAATAAATAAATATTCAAAAAAAAAAAAAAGAACCTGAGACCTCCAAATTGTAGGTGCCTCCTTACCTTTGGGGAAAAGTAGCTGTGAGGTCAGGCCTATGGGATTCTGAGGGAAGGACGTGTCCCCTTGTTTGGGCTTAAAACTGCATCTTTATGGGAAAAATGCACAGGACAAAGAAGGGAAGCCAAGGAAAACATCAGCCCTCCCCCCCTTTATAGCACGATACTGAGAGGGAAGTATTTTGAGCAATGACACCATCTCTAGAATGTGTACTAATCTCTTAAGGTAACTGTGATGGAAGGGACAAGGGGTATTTGGAAGTATATATATATTTTTTATCTTATTACTACTACTAACTGACATTTAGAAAGTTCGTAGAAAAATCTTCATGTAAAATCATCCATTTTGCTCAGTACCACGCAGTGAGAATATTGTTCTTACCACTAAGTGATGGGGTGGGGGGGTGACACTGGAGCCAAGAAGGCCACCAGTGATCTCGCTGAAGGTCCAAGGCTACGTGGCGGACTTCAGAGAAGGAGCCTTGTCTCTGGATCTGAGGCCCTCGTCAGACAAAAAGGGACTCGGGCAGATGGGTCTGTTCTGTCCTCTGAGAAGAGGCGGGTGTCTCAGCCACACAGCCCACGGCCTCCCCAAGGACTTTCCCGCCATCTTGGTTGTGCTCAGTCCCAATGGCATCCCTCAGAGGACCTTCCACCTGTTTGACCTGATAATCCTTGGAGGCGGAAGCTGAAGTCGCAGCTCCGGCCCCTGAGGAAACCAACTCAAACTCCCTCAGAGGCCAGAGCTGGTGGGGAGAGGCCTTGTTCTGTGCGACCCACGGGCGGACTCTTCGTGCCTGTGTAGAAATGTATCTTCTGTCATCTTCGGCTCAGATCATGCAGCTCTCTTGATTTATCTGTTCTCATTTTTGACAGAGACTAGGATACAAGGAAATATTTCTCTAAGGCAAGGAAAACACATTGTCCCTGAGGGATCACCAGCAAGGAGCACCGCCTCGGGGAGACAGTAGGGAGCGGGGGAGGATGTGGCAAAATTGGGAAGTCCCATCCCGAGGCAGCTCCATCACGGCTGCTTGCAGCTTCAAACTGTCTGTGGCACACAATTCTTTTGTCTTGCCAAGTCTCGAATGCCTGGTGTGTTTGTAGAGCCCAATAAAAATGGCAACAAGACGTACAAAACACAATCCCCATTTAAAAAAAATTATTAGCTCCAACAGCCATAAAATTAATGTATCACATTGCCATAAAAGTTTCTAAATGCTCTCATGTCAGTCCGTGGCCCGTCAGAGACGGGTAACAAGCCGCTCAGGGACCCCGGCAGCCACGGGGCTGGGACCGCCCTCGGAACAGGACCGCTCAGAATGACCCCATCCAAGAGGCAGGGAACCCGGCGTGTTTATGAACCTTGGACACACCTGCAGTTGCAAAGGGCTGCATCCCGGGCAATTAGCCCTCTGTCCTCCCATCCCTCCTCTGCGGACCTCACGTGTCCCGCAGTGGTAAGCCGCAGGGATACCGTACCAACCCCCAGGCATAGACGTGATGCCAGGGGAACGTGGACAGGCCACCGCCAGCAGCTGCCCCGCGAGAATCTTTCTGCTTCGTGTGAGCTCCACTGTCATCGTTCTCAAATCTCAAAGCGTGGTACCTGGGCCAGCGACATCGGCGCCACCTGGAAACACGCTTGGAAATGCCCATTCTCAGGCTCCATCTGAGACACGCTGAATTAGAAACTCTAGGAGTGAGACCTGCCAGGGAACTGTGGACGAGCCCTCCAGGGGCTTGGGTGTCCCCCCAAGTTTGAGAACCTCTACTTCACTGTGTTTTAAAGCAATTAGGCCCATCCACAGTTAAGAAATATCTTTGCCCTCACATACAATTCATCCAAACTTAACCGGGTTTGGCATCCCTCTTTCAAAGGGCTTGGAGCGAATGCATTTTCCTAACAATTGCATTATATTAAGTAATGCAACGCCTTCGGCTCTCTATTTCCTTTTCTCTAAGCCCTGCCAGTAAGTCTACAGCAGAGAAACTGCTTTGAAATCCAGCTGTGAAGCTCTGTGTTCAGAAATGTTGCTCAAGTCCCTCTTCTGTTAGATGTCAGTAGTGGCAGATGATAAACTCCCTCCTGCAATGCGGCACCTTCCTTACTTTGAGACCATTAAGCTGTCTGAAGCAGAGTTCTCTCTGATTAAACAGGAAATGCCATCTGCAGTCTGGTATCTATCCAGGGTCTCTGAAGGATGGGGCCCAGACAAAGAATAATAAAAAGCCTTTCATTTGCTCCGAGTGCTCTATTCCTCAAGGTACCTTCATGTAAATAACCTGCAGAGAGCCTGGCCAGGACCAGGTGGGACGGACCAACGAGGAGTGGTGACATCTCCATTTGGGGGACAAGGAAATTGAACTGCCTGGACGTGTGCTGTTTGCTGAGTGTGGGGTCCCTGCCCAGGGCCCTGAACTAGAACCAGAGCTTGGATGGATTTGCTCAGACACGAGGGTCCCCACTGAGCCTTCTGCTCCCACTGGACTCCCGAGGGGTCAAACTGCCTCCAAGTGGGGCATGTGTCCAGCCTCGGTCTGGCTGGGCGTCCCAGGCCTCATAGCTCACCCCCAGGCTGTCGGTCTTGTGTCAACAGCTTTGGTGTCACCAAGGAGTCTGATGAAGATCTAATTAAATAGATCATCAGTCCTGAGAAGAGAAACGTGAATGGAGGCACGATGAACATATTTTGCTATTTCTGCACCTTTGTCAACTGGAAGTGAATAGCCCAAATTAATCTGAAGGCTTCATTCCTTCGCATTTGTAGCCAAGTGGTAGCCAGCTGGCCAGGTTTTGTCATCTCCCGCAGCCCGGGGATGATGTCTGGAGACATGTCGGGTTGCCGTGGCTTGGGCAAGGGTGCTGTGGGTGCATCGTGGGCGGAGGCCAGAGACACGGCTGAATGGTGCACGGAGAGCCCCCACCACGGGGGGCATCTGGCTCAAGGCGGAGAAGCTGCTCGAAGGCGCTAAGCAGGCACCCTTCCCCACTCAGCCACACCTTGCACAACACGCTAAACCAAGCAGTGCCCTAGAAATAGAGGAGGAGGGCTGGTGCGGAAAGTACAGATGTGGTGTTGAAAGTACAGATTCGTGGTCAGTGAAACTGGGGTCTTAGTTTCAACCGTCTTTGCCGAAGGGAAGATCTTTCCAACCGAGGGCTCATTAGTTAGTATCTTTCGGCTCTATTTTATGCAACCAAACCACCGATTTATTTTTGTTTTATGGAAGCTGAAATGCTAATCTTAGGCAAACTGTATTGAAATACGGATCGGGGGGGAGCGGGTCCCAGCACCTCCTGTCTTGGGCACACGCAGCCTGGCCGGCGGGCCCCAGGGGGCTCAGCTTTCTGGTTCGAGCACTTCAGTTCCATCTGATAGATTTTTATCGGGCGCCTGCTCCTGTAGCCGCCCCGGGGCCACGGCTGGCTGGGGGACGGCTGGCGGAGAGGAGTTTCAGGCAAGGCACAAGGTGGGGTGCCGGAAGGAGGCGGGCAAGGCGCGAAGGCATGAGGCTCAGAGACGGGGGCTGAGGAGCAGAAAGAGGGGAGGAGCGTGGGCTCTAGGAGTTCTCCCCATGGCCTGGGACCCCCCAAGGACGCCGGCGGGTTTGTCTATCTCCCTCCCGCTGCCCCCCGCCCTCTTCTACCTGCTCCCGGAGATGCCCGCACCAAGAAGACAGCAAGAGTGAAGAGTGCGCGAGCTCCTGGAGCCCCGCGCCGGGTTTCCCAGTTTCTCCCTGGGCTCGGTGAGATCCGAGCCATCAGGCCTGCCTCCTGCCTTCTGTGTAAATGAATACATTTTGGTTAATGGTTTGAAGATGCACCGGAAGACGCGATCATTCCTGGCTGAAACGGAGCGTCCCAGACTCACTCACGAAGCCCATCTCCTTTGCTCCCTCTCGTAATCGCGTTTTCTGCACTAATTTTATTCGTGTGAAAACGGGGTCCAAGGGTCTGGCGGGGGGGATGTACAAGAACGTGAATGATATTCACTATGTCCCAAGTGCCTCCCTGGATCTGGGGGTCAGGAGGAAGGTCGGGGTGGGTGGGAAGTAAGCCTCACAATGGAGGCAGAGGTCCTGCAGGGAGCAGACCTCCCGAGACAGAGACACCCTCTCCTGGGAGTTCACGAAGGGAGTAACTTCTGAGCCCCAGGTCCCCAGCTGCTGGTGGGACGGGTTTGGACCCCCGCTTGTGCCCTTCATGTTTTTGCAGAAATAATCAACGTATTTATCTTCCTGGGAGGCCACGGGGCAGGAGGTGAGGCTCGGGCTGGACTGAGTCCGTCAGACGGGATGGGTACAAGACACTCGTCGCATCAGTCATTACCATCCCGGAGAGGCCTTTATCCAGAGGCAGCTAGACAGGAAATTGGAATTTCTCCCCTCTCTAATTGTTCATTATCTGCAACAACATCTTAATAAAACAGACAAAGGGTCAGTAATCAGAGCTTGGTAATTAAGCTGAAAAGGAGCAGGAACGCGGTGATATCCTCTGACATATGGTGACCTACAGATGGAGGGAAGGGGTGCGGGAGGGGCGGCGTGGTGGCCGAGACCCCAGACGGCGGCCCTGGGCTGCCTCTGCTCAGTCGGGGCGGTCGGAGGGGCTCGTGTTCAGGTGGGGCGGCTTTTGTTGGCCGGCTGGGACCTTTGACGGGCAGCGCCGGCAGCTTTATTTAACCAGATTGTAAGACAATGAAATGAAAATGAAATGTCTGTGTATTTCCATGGCTTTTCCTCATGGCGAATGTGAAGTTTCCTGAGAAGCTTGCCCGGAAAAAGAAATGAGTCTCCGCTTTCAAAAGGGAGAGAGCCGGGGAAGCTCTAGGAAAAACACCTGGTGTGAGCTCAGAGCTGGAAGGTGGAGAATGATGGACCGCCATGGGGGACACCGAGAGGAAAAAAAAAAATGGAAAAACAAAAAATAGCAAAGAACAAAAAACAACCCACCACCTCGGGCTGTCACTTTTCCCCCCAGCTTATGTCCTGGCGAATCTTGCGATCTTGAGGACTTTGCCCGGGCAGGGGATGGCTCCATTCCAGACCCAGAACTGCAAGGATGCGGGTTTATCTCATCGTGGGCTTTGTCTGTTGTCCCGGGAGGGTGTGAGTGTCCTTCCGAGCTGGCGTTCGCTCCCGCAGCCCCACTCAGTCGTCAAACGGCCCACCTGAAGCTCAGCCCCTCCCCTGAAGCATCCTCGCAAGGACCTCTCGTGTCCGTAGCTAGAGCCCAGTGCGAAGGCCCTTCTGGCCGTCAAGCTCGCTCTCGGTTTTCCTTTCTTCTTTGGAGATAGTCACAAAAACAATTTCATTTGTCTCTCACGCAGGGAGAGAGGCATGGGGTTTAGCAGACATTTGTGGGTACCTGTGCTCTTCCTCCGCGCAGAGAGACCCGAGTTCGGATCTTCCACCGTCCCACTCGCCCCCGTTCTTGGGGACGCCGCTCCACTCTGCCCACCCCACTCCCTTCCGGTCCAGGTTTGCCTCCTCTTCTCCCTCTGCCTCTGTCCTGATCCCAGCTGGCTCGCCGGGTCCTTTTTCCTTCCAAGGTTGAAAAATACCTTTGCCTCCAATTTTCCAAGCCATGAGCACATTAATCTCTTGTTCCAAACTTGCTGGTTACATTGGAGACCACCAGCATAGAGCTCCGGCCGGGGTCAGGAGGCAGACGTCCAGAGAGGCGCGTCGGCCGGGAGAACCTGGCATAGCCCGGCACACGGGGACCACGGAGTGTCGTGCTCTCTCCCGGCCGAGGCACCTGCCCCACAACCAGCTGATGATTTTGTCAGGCCCCCTGCGTGTCCAGCCATCCATGGGGCCGCAGGAGACACTTGAGTTACACCATCTCGTCGACATTGGAGTTGGTGCTCAGCGACCGTGGCCGTCTCCGCATGGTTTCCTTCCGGGCGGGGAGGGGATAGGCATCCCTGATCATAAGTAGAGTCTCGGCCAGACTCTGGCTTATCGTGGGTCTACTGGGCCCATGGACCTATGCAGGAGGCAGCTCCGATTCCCGGATGCCCATTTAGGGCGGACATGGTAGGCGCATCGGGTCATCTCGGTGGAGAAGGTCGAGCGAGAACTTTGAAACTTTGTGCCTTGCAATCCGTGTGTGGCATCCCAGGACGGGGTGGGGATCAGTGCCGCTTTCCAAGAGCTCAGAGATCCAGGCATGAGGGGCCCCATTGCATCTCCGTGTGCTGCTTCTCTCTGGCCCCGGTAGACCACCGGACCCGTACACAATTGCTTCTTGCTCAGGTGAGGCTCTGCGCCGGGAGCTGTCGAGTGGGATGGTGTCTTCCCGCGCTGGCAGGGACTCGGCCGTCTACACTCGGGTTCCACAGTCAGCACGGTCATTCAGCCTCCGGCTTGTGGGGGCAGAGGGTGGAGAAGATGAGGAAGAGGCAGAGCTGCTCTGCAGAGCTTTGGCTGCAGACGGGCACACATTGTGCAGCCACATCCCGCGGCGCGGTGGGCTGGGCAGCCCCGGGGCGTGCCACTTGGACCGTGTCGTCTGATGCTGGCTCTCACGCTGGGTCCTGCCAGAAGCCGACCTTGACACTAGGAACCGAATGCAAGTGGTTTATTGGTTTGTCTTTTTCTTCACATTTTTATTTAAATTTAACTTAGTTCACATACAGTGCAGTCCTGGTTTCTGGAGTAGAATTCAGCGATTCGTCACCTACATACAACACCCCGGGCTCATCCCGACAAGTGTCGTCCTTAACCCCCACAACCCACCTAGCCCATTCCCCAGCCACCTCCGGCCAGCAACCCCAGTTTGTTCTCTGTCGTGAGTCTCTTATGGTTTGTTTCCCTCTCACTCTCTTTTTCCCCCTCCTGTATGTTTGTCTGTTTTGTTTCTTAAATCTCGCATATGGGTGAAATCATATGGTATTTGTCTTTCTCTGACTTATTTTACTTGGCACAATGCCCTCTAGTTCCATCCACATCGTTGCAAATGGCTAGATTTCATTCTTTTGATGGCTGAGTAATATTCCACTGTGTGTGTATAACACATATAATATATACATCATTATAATATCGTATATTATACACACACACATAAATACCACTTCTTCTTTATCCATTCATCAGTCAATGGACACTTGGGCTTTTCCCATAATTTGGCTATTGTTGATAATGCAGCTATAAACATAGGGGTGCCCCTCGGAATCTGTATTTTGTGCCCTTTGGATACATATGTGGTAGTGCAATTGCTCGGTCATAGGGTAGCTCTACTTTCAGCTTTTTGAGGACCCTCCATGCTGTTTTCTAGAGAGGCCGCGCCAGTTTGCATTCCCACCAATAGTGCACGAGGTTCCCCTTTCTCTGCATCCGTGAAAGTGGTTTATTCAGAAGCTGGTCTCAGGAAACACGGGGGCGAGGAGCCAAGGGAGACCAAGAAAGGGAGGCAGCCCCTACATGCTGTATGAGCAGGCGAGGTGGCCCTGGTGTAAGCCATCGGCCCCCAAGTAGTTCTGGGAGACCGGGCGGCATGTGAGGTCGTCATTCCTGAGATGGAACACACATACGTACCCTCCAGTTCTGCCCGAGGCTGGTAGAGGGCTGATTCCAGGGGCACTGACCCTCTAGTACTTGGGCATCCCCCCCGTGGACAGAGCTGCAGTCGTCCCCTTGGCTGTGGACATGAGCACTCAGGAAACATGCGGCGTCTGCCCAGACACACCTGCAATGGAAGGACAGCCATAATCATACACTTGTGCTGTCCTTCAATGCTTCTTACTTAAGACATGTAAAAGATTGACTCTCGAAAGAAATCGGTGCCCCTTTTCCTCTCCCTCCCTCCCCCTCTCCAGGCCACTACTGCCCAGGTCCTGTGCTCGTGGCCTGGGACCAGCAGGAACAAGCCTCAGCCCCAGCCTTCATAAATTCTCAGCTTGGGGCAGAATGACAGACAGCTGGGTTGGCGTGACTGGTAAATTTCGCAGAGCTGAGAGAATCCTACTGACCTCCCCTATGAATTTTAAAAATACACATTGTCGTTTTCAACAAGGCATCTCCAAATATTGTTTTTTGTCATTTATCCAGAAAGGCGCACATGCACGGGTGGAAATCCCTTGTATGTCAGGGTCCATGTGTGCGTGCGTATATGTGGCGCCACTTTTCAGTCCTGCGGAAACCCGGGCCTCTTAGGGTGACTGGAGGAGTGATTTTCTTTGCCTTTCAAGAGACCTTCCACCTCTCAAATGCAAACACAGCCCATCTACCTTTCCTCCAGCTTTAATAATAGTTCTGTGAAAGCCCCAGGGACTCTGCCTTGCCTAACCTTCAAACCAGATTTACAAGTCAAGGGATGTTAGAAATGAATTAATTACCCCACGAAATGCAAGCGGGACACAAGTGCACATAAAAGGGAAGAGAGAGGCTCTTATTTCCCATGCAGAAAAGGTTACCAGAGAAATGCTCCTGAATTATTCTTCCTTCTATCACAGCTCCAACATGTTTGAAAGCCATATGCACCAACTTATTTGCATATTTCCAGAGAAGCTGGGCTGCCCCGTCTCCTCTCCCCTGCAGATGCCCGCACACGACCCTGCAGCAGAGACGCATCATTCTCCATCCCTTCCAAGGGTGCACAGGGAGAGCCCCGTCTTTCTCTTCTGCGATGGGATTTTAATTGCCTTCTTATTGCAGGTGTGATGTTTTGCTCTTAGTTCAAGAGCCTGGGAAGGTAAATACTTATGTGCACGTGCAAGCGACGACACACTTTGCCTCTCGGTCCCCTTCATCTGGCTCAGCCCTGACTTCACCAACCCCATCACAACCAACCCCTGGAAACTTCTCCAGGAAATATAAAAAACAGCCAGGTTCTCATCATTCATCTCTGTATGAAGTGACCTGCCTTGGGGGGTTGGGGAAGAAGCCTTGATTTCAGGGGAAGACTCTAGAGAATAAAGAAAAGAGAAAAAGAAAAAGAAAAGCCTCACCCCTCTCTTTTCAAGCATTTCACTTAAAGTTGCAGGATAGGGGGAAAAAGTGTTTTAAAGACGCACACACACAGAGAGATGGGTGCCAAATCTTTTCCACATCAAACTGTACTTTTAATGTCCTGCTGGCACATAAATGTTAGAAAAGTAAGTTCAAGAGTAAGGGCAATGTTATGACAATCCTGTAGACTTTGCCGCTTTAGAATGAAAGTTTCAAGCTGTTACAAAAAAAAAAAAAAGTCTCTGGAGCTACAGTTTATCCAATATATTGAAGCCAGATTTTGTCGACCACAAAAATGTCATCCCAGAGACCATATGCAGAAACATGTTTTCTTCGGAACTTCTAAAGTGGAAATCAAATATACGATGAAGACAATTAGATGAAATTTGGAGAATGCCAAACCCAGGAGACCTGGGGCAGCTTTAGGCTGGGGCCCCTTTGGGAAGGAGATTCATGCTTCCCAGGAGGTGGGTGGTGGGGGGAGGGGGCTGGGGGGGGGAGGGGAGTGGGCTCCAAAGGGAAGTATTGCAACTGGCCAGGGTGAAAAAATCCAGAGTATTTGAGTGAACTGAGTGGGAGGGGCACGAAGGCTATTTGATCTACAGTGTTGCAATGGTGCTTTGTAGATTTTCTTTGTATCTGATCTCGATAATCCAGCTCAGGATGATAGGGGTCTCTAACCCAAGCTCTGCCACGGGCACAGAGCGGTCCTGATGAATGCCTGCAGCCTCAGGAGGGGAAAAGGCAGTTTTCATAGCTGGGCCTGGGCACAGATTGGGAGGGAGACCCCCCACGGACTTGCATTTGGAAGTTCAGGCTGGCATGACCTGGGCGGGGGGGGGGAACGGCTGTGCGCCAGGGCTGGGTGGCCTGCTGGTCGGTGGTCTGGCTACAGCTCGGCCCCTCTGCCTGCCTTCCTGTGCTTCCTTCACTCTGAGTGGGGAGAGCACTTCTCAAGGTTCACCTTCTTGAATCCTCACAATAAAGGAAGGGGATGTCACCTCCAAGTTGTGGATGGGGAAACTAAGTCACAAAGGAGTTGAAAGGTCACAACTTTGAGAAGGGGATTGGAACCCAGGTGGTTTGGGCCCCAAATTTCTATGGCCCCTGTACCTTCCTGTCTAAAACTGCCCCCCACCCGCAGCAGCCACCAGCCAGGGGTGAGTCCTTATATTTGAATTAGCTACAATTGAACTTAAAGTTCCGTTCCTCAGTCACACCAGCCATAGGTCAAGTGGCTAATAGCCACACGTGGCCAGTGTGCCCCATACTGGCCAGTGCTGGTGTGGAGCATCTCCATCCCTGCAGAATGTCGCACAGAATGGTACGAGGTGTTCATTTAGACCTCAGCCCAGGGACAGATGGCTTGTAAAACAGGGTAAATTCAGTAGTGATTATTCACGTGTGCAAGGAATCCTGGACTCCCAAAAGGGGCTGCCCACATGATTTCCATTAACCCGAGGATTGTGGTGTCCATTTCCAGGTCATTACCTGCTGGATGGATGAGGGGATGGGGAGTGGGTTGACGACTAGAGCCAGAGAATGTTCTGGAGTGTTGGGTGTGGTTCAAAGCGGAGGTAGAGCAGAGCCCGGGTCTGGGGGTGGGCTCCGCCCATCAGCGGCTTCCCGGTCACCTGCCCAGTTCCTTTCTGTGCTTGGATTTTGGTCTTAAAAATGGGGTCCCTTGGGGCGCCTGGGTGGCTCAGTCTGTTGGGCATCTGCCTTGGGCTCAGGTCACGATCAGGGTCCTGGAATCAAGTCCAGCGTCGGGCTCTCTGCTCAGCAGGGAGCTCGCTTCTCCTTCTCCTGCTCCCCCTTCTTGTTTGCGCGTTCTCTCTCCCTCTAATAAATAAAATCCTTTTAAAAATGGGGTGTCCTGCTTCACAGGGAAAGCCGGCAGTGAGCCCAGAAGGTTCACTTTGAAGATTCCCCTCCTGCTCCCCCTTTACTTCTCATCCTGGCTTGGCCACCAACTTGCTGTGGGGCCTCGAGCAGGGCCTTTGACCTTCTGTGCCTCTGCTTCCCCACGTGCAGATGGGAAAATGGGCCACCGTGGCGCGCCCTGCAAATCCCCTCTCGTTCCTTTGCTCCGTCAGCTGTCATCGTGCAAGGGGAGGGCGAGTCTCGAGGACGAACGTGAAGGCAGAGCAGCGTCGTGCCATATCTGTTGAAACTCCTACCCTATGCCTAGTTCCCCGAGCAAGCTCAGTGTGTAATAAATGGGGGACTGAGCCGTGCAGGAGCGTGTCCTCGGATGGAGTCCCTGGAGGGAGCCTCCGCGGAGGACTTTTGCAACGAAGCCATGCCCTCCACAGACACTTGTCACCCGTCGGTGAGTCAGGCATGGGACGGGGGAAGGAGCTTATCAAAGAGGTGAGTTCAGGGCAGTTAGTCTCAACTTGACCCCACAGGGAGCTCTGGAGATGAGTTACTCCTCCAAGTTTTCTCCCCACTGCCTGACCCCCCGAGTTGAGAGCCCTAGGCTCTCCGATCCCCGCATCTGACATTCAGGGACTGTGTTCACTCAGGCATTCGGCAGTTCAGTGGTCGATGACCCTGGGGAGACTGTGGGTTATGGCTCCACGGGCCCCTCCAGGGGCGGGGTCCCCACGGGCAAGTGGGGGGTCTTCTGGAGGGGGGGCGAGCGTGAGCCATTAGCAGCGGGGACATGCGTGCGCCCCAGGAGAGGGGACGCCGGAGGGCTTTACCCCTTTTGCTTCCGTCATTCTCCTGCCACCGAAAGAGAAGGCATTCCGTTTATGTTTGAGGAACTTTTTTCAAGCGAAGGCGTCTTTTGGTCCCTTCTAGAATGTACTGAGGTCCTTGAGATCGCTGCTGCTGGGTCTTCCCCAGGAAGAAACGAAGCCGTCTGGTTTTGCGTCTAGTCGGCCGTGCGGTCACAAATGGCAGCTCAAAGGGTTCGGGCAGCACAGACCTAGTGGAAAAGTTGCCTCGTTACCAACGCGAGGCCCCGAATGTTCTGAAGCCATCGATCCCAAAGGCGGCTGCATTAATTAGAAATATTTTCACTCAACACGAGGCTGTGGCAGAACATTTGGCCGTCTGGAAGTGGGAAAGAGACAATTGCCCAGTTCGCCAATGTGCTTTGCAAAGCCTTGGCATTTCCGTGTCCCTAAAAGACAAAGGCCCGCGAAGGCAGCGCATTTGGCCTGATGCAAACTTCACCGGGGTTCTGACAGGGAACGCTTGCCCTGTACATGCAGTACTTTTCTCATTAGTCCAAGTGTTCCCTTCTAACAAGGCAAGGCAGTCTGGGAGGTTGCAAAAAGTTCTTTTCCTGCCAGACTAGAAAGAAAGGCGATGTTTTGAAAGAGAGGCTCTTGTCTTTCATGGTCCGAGTAGACTCGTGTCTGTGTCTTCGCACCTGAGAGAAACCTCCGGCTTCAGCTGTCCCGTCCGTCCGGCCTCAGATGTCTCCAACGGTCGCGCAGCAGCCAAATTAAATATGACGATGCTTAGGAATGTCACAGCGCATGCCTCCCCTTCATACGCGGCTGGAGGGGGCCCCAGCTGGCCCCGGTTTCTCAAGTCTGGGGCCCGGATCCGTTGGAAACGGCGCTGGAAACAGCCCAGGAGGCCGACGGGGAGGGGGAGGGCAGATGCACCTGAAATCCAAAATCCCAAAGGCTGTGGGGCTTCAGGTGGTGGTCCCCGAGGTGAACGGTGCTTAACCTGTCCACCGCAGGGTCCTCGGCTGTAAACTGGGAATAGTAATAGCAGACTCACGGTGTTGTCGTGAGAACAGCAGGTGCGCGGGGCGAGCCCTGCCTGCGTGTCGGTCGGTGTCATTGTCAACCACAGTGACATTCCTGGCCTGGGGTTCCTGATTGTGGGGCCCAAAAGCAAAGGCCCGGAAAGAGGGTCTTTCTTCCTGGGGAGCAATTTATTTCACATGTATTTTCTGGAACTTTCTCATCAGAAGGTGTTGACATTTCAGCTTGCAGTCTCAACCCGGAGTGGAGCCTTCTGCAAAGCCGCAGCTGGAAAGACCCCACCTGGGAGTGGGGTTGTCATGTCTCCTCCTCGGGAGGCTTTGGCCGAGAGTGGGGGGCTGGCCCAGCTTTCTGCACGGAAATGCGCCTCTCTCCCCGGAGCTGAGGGGCTCAGAGCAACACACGCTTCCCAAGAGCTTCTGTGACCTTTTCCGGAAGGCAGAAAGGTTAGGAATGTAGGAGTGTAGGTCGGTTGGTGACCCCGGAGCTCAGAATTCTTGGACTCTGATCCTCCCGCTGATAAGATGTAAGTGGATGTAAAAAAATTCCTTGAGAGAGGGGCCCAAGAGCGCTCCCATGCTGAAAATAACTCTGCCTTTTCTCTTCCTTGGGTTCAATTTCTTCCATCTTTGGACCCGTTTCTACCTCGTTTCTCAGCTCGCATATGTTTGCATGGGTTTAATTAGGATGAAACGTCCGTGATTCACCACGCTCTTTGGCAAATGAAGAGAATAAGCACGGAGAAGAAGGCAGGAAACCGTGCTTACTGTGTGTCCCGATCACCGGGGATTCACGCAAATCTGTTTCCCCGAGGCTCCCCGAGGCTGCGTGGGATACCTGAAAGAACAAAGCGGGGGAGACGGCCTCCTGGGGGTGCCGCTCTGGTGCTGGAAGGTGTTCTTCTGCCACAGGAAGAGCTTTGGCAGGATGACTACGGTTAATAATAGTGTGCGGTACACTCAAGACTTGCTGAGAGAGGAGATCGCAAGTGTTCTCACCGCACAACAAATTAAACAGGTAAATGTGTGAGGTGGTGGATAGGCCAGTTAGCGCGGTTGGAGAAATCATCTCACGGTGCATATGTCTATGCGAAGCGTCCCGTTGTATTCTTCGATCCATGCCATATTTACTTACCAGTGGTACCTCAATAAATCTGGGGGGAAAAAGAGCTTCCCTTCCCTCTCCAGAAGCCCCCACCCCCGTGCCCCACACTTCCATCTTGCTGACCCATATAATTCTTTTTGCAAGAAGGAAAAGGCCATTAAAAATACTTCCAGACACACACCTAATGGACCAAACGATTAAATCCAACCACGTGCCTCTTCAGTTCAGCTATCTTGTCGAAACATGGCAAAACGAGCATTTGTCTCTTATTGCAAATGAAATATTTTCAAGGCTGCTCTAATTTGGAGAACAAGATTGATTGTGAGCTTTCCGACTTAGCCAGGCGTGGGGGTCTGCAGCTGTTGGGTGACTAACTAAGCAGAGGCTCCAGCAAGACACAGAGCCACGGAGAGCTGACCCAGAGCCTGGCTTGAAATAGAGGAGACGCCATTCGAATTTCTAAATGGGGGCACACAACATTGAAAGGGGGCCTTTTTTTTTTTTTTTTAAGTAGACTCCACCTCCAGCATGGAGCCCAACACGGAGCCCGAACTCAAGACTCTGAGATGAAGACCTGAGTTGAATCAGGAGTCAGATACCCAGCCTACTGAGCCCCCAGGTGCCCCGAAAGAGGGTCCTTTATTATTATTATTATTATTATTATTATTATTATTATTATTAAATTCAAGTTAGTTAACATATAGTGCCATTTTTCAACCAGATCCTTCCCTTTTCCTGGAGTTAGAAAGTTTCTAGAGGATTCTGAAATTAACAGAGGCATAACATTGGAATGACACGGTTTATAGGAAATGGGTACATCCTCTTCTCTGTGAGTTTAGGGGAAAGATCACCTCAGTGCTCCTTACTTCTCATTCCTGACTTCTTGAAATGGATCTAATGCTTTCCCCATTCCCTCCCGTGGGTAAATGGCTCCATACACCTGGGGGAAGCCATGATAGCATCCAGGCTCGGAATTCCAGGATTGTGTTCACGGGGGCACCTCCGTCCCATGGCAAAGCCATTCCCAGATGCAGAGGCAAAGCTGTCCAGAAGCATAATGCATCAGGTGTGAAAAAGTTCCCAGATAAATAGACATGACCCAGGCATCAAGTTCTCCCTTGACCACCATGATGCAGAATTCATGTCTGCAATGGGTAAAGCTATAGAAACTAAGCCATTTGGAATAAATCTGATCCAAATGAAGAGAAGGTCTGATAGAGATAAGATTGCAACTGTCCCTCTGAGTGCGGACAAATCGCCGGATCCACATGATGGATTTTTCCTTCTCTCCCCCTTCCTTTCTCACTCTCCCTTTCCTCTTCCCCTCCCATCCCTCCTTCCTTCCTCCTTCCTTCCTTTTTCCCTCCTTCCTCCATTTCTGGGCTGGAATATTCCAGTTCAGTTGTTTACCTAGCTGAAATCAAATGGCTAATTAATTGTCCGTTTTTCTCTCTTCCTCGTAACAAGCAGTGTCTTACCTGAGCTAAATGCTTACTCACGCAAGATAATAAGAAATACCAAAAGCCACAGAAGCATTTAGAAGACAAACAGGTTATAAAATTGCCTATTAGGGATCTAATTTAAAATAATTTCCGAAAGGTTCTGCATTCTTTCCCTCCACTGCCAGCTGCCACCCCCTCTTTAAAATTTCCAGTGCTCCATGCAAAATGTGGGTGTTTGCAAAGGTCAGTTCCACAGGGCTCCCTTGGAACCTCAATTACTTTCCATGAAAAGAAAAGCGGGTGGAAAAAAAAAAAAAAAAGGGCACCAAGACTGTCTGCGGAAATTTTAATTAGGTACCAAAAGGCAAATGCAAATCTTGGATTTTTCCAAAAGCCAAGATAAATTTGCTTACCCATGACACCTGTTGCTGATAATGCTTCCTGAGGTTGAGCGGTTGAGCCTTGTGTATGAATATGAAGAGACACCCACCTCTGCAGCATAAGTCTGTGTGCATAAACGTGCTATTATATATATATACAGGACCCAATACACGTTCAAAAGATTTTTGTAACCAAATGGAAAGAAAAATGTGTTATTTTCATGTCATGTTAATGTGTTTTTTTCCCTGCCACTAATTATGCTATTTCAAGAAAATAATTGAAATTGGCTAGGAGAAATTAAGAATAGAAACTTGCAAATTATATAACCTAATGAATCTAACTTTTGGTAATGAACCTAGTTGCTACTTAACACGCATCATTGGACCCTGCATTAAACAGAGGAGCCCTGCTAATTCTTTTAATTCAACTGAACCATTCTTAATAATTCATAATTAAGTCTGGCTCAGAAATGATAGTCTCCATGGCAATATTGATTTATTTGCTTTTTGTGTCTCTGCCAAATGTTGAAAATGACAGAATTTGGAGTCACAGGAGGCGAGCGCCATCAACAAAGATCACAGAAGCAAATGGATGACAAAGGGCTTTACCGAAAGTCGTTTCTCTCTTAACTTCCAAGAGACAGGAGCTATAAAATGGGAGAAAATGGAATGTGGGGCTTAGAGGCTCACCACTTAGGTTTTAGCCTGAAATAGCAACGCCAAGCACGTCCTCGTGCTGGAAAAATAGAAACCCGTTAAGATCTGTGTCTGCCGTGGGAGAGCAAAGGTCTGCCGAGGGCTGGGGGAGAGGCTGGCCCTGCTCATCCCATCTCCAGCTCCCTTTCTGCTTGAAAGACCGTCAAAGTCCTCACTTAGAAAATAACTTGAACATGGACAAATTCAAAACACACCCTGTTTGGTCTTCCGTGCTTTCTCCGTGGGCCCTTTAATCGCAGACACTCCAGGCTCCTGACCGTGTGCTACACACATAGACTTGAAAATCCTCAAATTGCCCTCCGACTTCGATCACTCTTTTTTTTTTTTTTGCCTGATCTTCATAAAAATGTCATTCTGCTCGAGGCTGAAACGCTCCCCAAAGACCCATCATCTGAACCCTGAACTCTGACACCGAAGGAAATGAATGGGGCTCCAGTGCACGGCTCCCAAGGCAGGGCTGTTATTCCTAGAAGACGTAGTCAGGAAAGCATGGATACTAATAATAAAAGTAATAGACTCAATTAACGTCTATCTTCAGAGATATAGTAAACAGGAGTCAAACAGTGCATCCGCACCGTATTTTAGAAGTCCAATGAAGAGGCTGACTTGGAGGGCATTGGAGAAGAAACCCAGGGCAGAGCACGGCCCGGCTCGAACGTGCTGCCTCTTGGAATGCTGTGGCCCCGAGTCAGGCTCTCGTTAACTCTTGAGGCTCTTCTGTTTGTGATTTACTGGGTGTTTTCCTCTAAGGCCTTCCAGCCAGCTGGGCAACCACACTTTACTGAGTGGGAGTCTGATGTGTGTGGAATGTCATCCTAGAGGCTTTTAAAAATGGCTTAAAATAGTCCAAGGCCAGCAACGTCCTGCAGGTGAAATTGCCGAGGCATCACACAGCAGATCCCATGCCGGGCTTCCTCAGGTGAGGAACGTCACCCGAGAAATGCTAGTGTAAGTCACACCCACAAATGCACACACACACCGTCCCATCGCTGTGCCCCATAATGAGGCTCCGGGCCCTGAGTGAGCCGGTGGTGTGTTGAGACGGCTTTGAGTTCCACGCGGCCACCAGCCAGCTGTGCGGTCCTGGCCAAAGTCACCGTACTTGTCCCCCATTTCTTTAGCTCTCAGATGGGGATGATTGGCTCTGCTCTGTCTGCTTCCCAAGTGGGGTTGAGGACTTCCAAGGCCAGGGGAGATGGGAAAGCAGAGGGTAAAGGGTCAAGCCGACCACAGTGTCCCAGCTCTCCCTTGTACCTGCTCCCGTGTGTGGTTAAGTCCTTATTTGTACACTATGGAGGTCACGGCGACGTCTGTCTCATAGGATCATGGTATTCAGCGGACTGACATGAAGGGCACAGGATAACCCTTCTCATATGGCTATCAACAAGCATGCCTTCTTGAAAAGGAAGTGGAAAAGAGATTGTCCTCTTCTCTCGGAGAGGGACCTGACTTACGTCCATAAAGTCATGGGACATTTAGAGCTCTTGGGAGGCCCCTGAAATAAACCCCGAAGGACAGCGTGGCCATTGAAAAGGGTGGCAACTATGTAATTTTTAAAACAACATGTAACTCCCACCAAAACTGGAACAAACGAGTTTTCGATCTCGAATACATGGATGGCTCCTGGATAGTCCATCTACAGTGCTTCACACAATAGAGAGACAAGCAGAGAGCTCTTGTTCATTTACTCAGAATCAGCGCTGGCCGAGCTCCTGCTGAGTGTGAAGTGCTTGCTAAACACGGGGGACATCTGGGAGAGATGCTCACAACTTAGCAAGGGAGAGTGACTACATGTCCAGAGAGGAGCAAGAGGGCTGGGAGCCCCCACGGAAGGGGCGATGTGTTTCTTGGGTGTTTGGAGGGGGGCTGGGAAAAACCAAGAGGCGGAGCAGCAGTCAGCTGTTTCGGGCATTCGAGGAGCGGAGGCGTGGGGATGTCAGTGGGGGGGGGGGGCGGCGGCGGCCGATTCCTGTGCGTGGAGAGGTGGGAGAGAGCAGTTAAGTTGGGGCAAACTCAGGAGGAGTCTTGGAAACCATGCTAAGGACTTTGGATTTCACGTGGAGGCGGGGGAGGTCAACAGAGGCTCTAAACAGGATCGGGATGCGAGCTAATCCCCCCTGTTGAATGCTCACTCCAGGGGGTAGGAGGGTTGGACCAGATGGGGGTGAGACCAAGGCAGGAGGCCCCGAGCAGGTGTTAGAGGTTTGGCAGGAGACCATCGGACAGGCTGGCCTTGACCTAGATGGGAGTCCCCGATGGCCAGCCCAGCGCCCCTCACTCTTGGATGAGAGAGCGTAGAAGGGCAATTCGGGGAAGGGGCTTCTCCTCACCGTCAGTGTTCCCGAGACCGTGCTGTGCCGGCAGAACCAAGGAAAAGGCAGATGGAGATGAGGAGGACGAGGCTTATTTGTGTAGAAGGGGACTGAGGAACGAAGCGAGGGCTGTGGCCCCTTCTTTCCCTCCTCTTGACTTTCCGGAAATGAAAAGAAGGGTGAGGAACCCTGGTGTGATTTCCCTGGGATGGGACGCAAGGCGAGGAGGCATCCCTTGCAGGACCGGGAAAATCACTTCATCACCCTGGATAGCCTGCCTGCCCCTAATGGAAACTGTGCTATTCAATTCACGCCGAATAAATTAATTGGCAAAGGACCATATGGAGGGCTGCATAAATCCCTCACTGATGTGCGTTATTGAAAATTAGGAACTGATATGGGGAAAGACCCTGTGAGCATCTTCAGCAACCCTGCGGTGGCCATAAACATCCCAGAAATCCACAGGTAGCCTTGGGAAACCTCCCTTATTCCCGTTCCTCTCGCTTCTTCCTCTGCTTTAATTTAAAAAGCTATTGATGGCCTGGCTCAAAGATCCCTGTTTTTCTATTCAAACAGCTTTCTTGAAGTTTGGAAAATAGAAAGTATTCCTCTGGGTATAAAGAACACACATTTCAAGAATGAGGAACCTGGCAAAGTGAAATTAAAAAGTTGGCTGTAGATAACACAGCTGTCAGGCACAAGTGTTTTATTATCGAGGTTCTTAAAACTAAGCGCTAAGTAAAGATTTCTTCCGCCGGTGTACCGGGGGGACTATTAGCCCGCTCTCAGATCCGGGGTCTCCGCGCTCCTCAAACATCGCCTCCAACACCTGCTCAGCGTTGTACCTGATACTGTTTCCCTCATCCTCCCTCCCTCTCTCCCTTTCTCTCCCTTCTTTTTGACCAAGCAAAGCCCAAACACATACTTGCCATTTGTACTCTGAAATAGCTAAGATTTAAAGTGTCAACAATATCTGAAACATAAAACAAATCTACTGCTTCCAAAGCAGCAGCGGCGACGAACCGGCTGATAGTTACGAAGTGCCGCCGTCAGTCACCGAGCGCGGGGCGCCGAGGCGCGTGGGTCTCGGGCGCCGGCCCTGGGGCAGCCTGGGGAGCGGGACGAGCTGTGCCGGAGGAGGGAATGACACTTGGAAGTTGAGCGTTTTTCAAATTTCATAGGAAATGATGATTGCTCTTGGCATGGGGACATTTGGATCTCCTTTCTCTCCCGAGGACACAGTTGCACTCAGACTGAGTTGGAATAAACATGCAGCTGGGGAGGGAAGGGATGAATTTACGACTTTCCCTCATAGGCGATGTGATGCATTTGCGCAGAGACAATTAGCACAGGGCTTCTCGAGCGGGCGTTCAATCTCACCCCCTGGTTTTCAAACGGCTTTCAAAAGGCAGCTGAATGTGGAGACAGAGGGCCTCGGCTGGGAAGGTGCCAGTATTTGCTGGCTTTGGTAATCAGAGGACACAATAAGCCACCCATAGGCCTCAGCTTCTTCGTTTGTAAAATGGATTAATATACTTGCATGTGGAGTCACGATTACATGGAGGATGTAGGTACAGAGTGGTGGTATCCTGTCTAGCCTGCCTGTCTGTCCCTAGCTCTCCATGCTCCCTTCCTTTTGCTCACTCACTCACTCACCTATCCACCCATCCATCCATGCATGCATCCATCCATCCACCCATCCATCCATCCATCCATCCACCCAACCATCCATCCATCTACCCAACCACCCATCTATCCACCCATCCATCCATCCATCCATCCACGCATCCATCCATCCATCCATCCACCCATCCATCCATCCATCCATCCACCCAACCACCCATCCATCCACCCATCCACCCAACCACCCATCCATCCATCCACCCATCCATCTATCCAGCCATCCATCCATCCAACCATCCATCCATCCATCCATCCACCCATCCATCCAGCTGTCCATCCATCCACCCACCCATCCATCCACCCATCCATCCATCTATCCAGCTGTCCATCCATCCACGCATTCACCCACCTACCCATCCACCTACCCACCCATCTATCCACCAATCCATCCACCCATCCACCTACCCATCTATCCACCCATCCATCCATTATGAACTCCTGTCACAGACTGGGTACAAGGCTGGCACTGGGCACAGAGCCGCGAACAAGACAAGGAAGTCCTGCCCGCGGACAGCTCCTGGTCTGAAGAGGAGGGAGAAAGTTTTCAGTCTTCCTCAGGTGCTAGAAAGAGAACACAAGTGGTGATGCTGTAGGGAGCACTGGGCCGGGAGGGAGCAGTCCAGGCCGTCGCACTAGGGGCAGCAGCCACGCTGACACCATGTGGCGCCAGGCAGGTTAGACTCCTCTTCTGTGCCATGTACTGTGCAAGTTCTGGACACATCACTGCAGGAGAACAGCTGTGGAACTCCCTGTGAAGTTTACCGTCTAGGGGAGGGAGGGCTGGCAGAATCATACAAAAAAATACAAACCAACAAAATAGGCGAGGGTGAAAGAGGGGCGTGGTGCCAGGCCAGCACGTGGTCAGGGCAGGCTGCCCCAGAGCCGCGATGCTGGTGCTCGATCCTGAAGGCAGAGCCGGCTAAGGGAGCGTGCGGGGAGCAGAGGGAGGAGGCAAGGCCTGCCAGCCTGCGGGGGATGCTAGGGTCCGGAAGGGGGCCAGCCAGAGGAGGAGGTGAGGCGGAGGGCGATCGTGGGGCAGGGGAGCTGGCTGGGGACGGCCACACGGGGCCAGGCCGGGTTTCCTGGGTCTGAGCAGGACCGAGAGCTGGACAGCTAGCAGAGGGACGCAGGGAGGAGACGCGTCTGCCCTCGGGACGCAGAGGTCCAGTCCCAGTCCCTCCAGCTCCCCTTTCCGACCCTTCTCATCCTCCCCGGATCAGGAGGGACCACAAAGGGCCCTGTAGTTGGGAGAGCCGGAGCGGAAGGTGGCTGCTTCCCTTGGTTCTCTGCCCCAAAGGAGCGCCCTCTTGTGTCAGCTCGTGGAGGTTCCTTGTGGATGGAGATGTGTGTTCTGCCTTCTAGGAGCTCAGGTGGTGATGCGCCGGGTACTGAGGGATGCTGACCCATGGCCGAGTAACCTCCGTATACAGCAGCTTTGCAAGATGTTTATAACAGCAAAATATTTGGAACTTACGTATATCTGTCGCTAGGGAGTGGGTTGAGGAGATCGTGGCCGGGTTTCTCAACCTCAGCACCACTGACATTTGGGACGGATCATTCTCCGTGGTGAGGCTGTCCCGTGTCTTACAGGATGTTGGGCAGCACCTCTGGCCTCTATGTACTTGACGCCAGGAAGCCCCCGCCCCAGTCGTGACAACCAAAAATGTCTCCAGATGTTGTCAAACCTGCCCCTGGCAGCAGACTTGGCCCCCAGTTAAGAACCCCTGGATGATGGTGCATGTGTGCCACGTGACATCATACCAACCCTGAAGAAGGGAGAAGACCTTTCCTGGTCTGGACTCTGGACAGCCCCTCCCTGGAAGTCAGCAGCTCCGTGGGAAGAACTCCCAGGCCACCCCGGCGGGGTCTGGAGGTGAGGGTTTGGAAAACCGCCGGCGGGGAGCAGAGGCAGAGGACACGGTGCACAGTGGCCCCGCGCTAGTTGGCTCGTGGCTGCGGCAAAAAGAAGCATTGAGAAAAGCTGATGAAGTATAAGGAAAAGGTTCCAGAGCAGATGTGTGTACCGTATACACTTCAAGGGTGTGGAGCAGAGCCTGCCGAGGCCCGCGGGGACCCTCGAGGCTGCGGGGCCAAGAACTCGGCGGCCACCTCGTCCACGCTCTCGGGACCCAAGCTGTGGGCCCAGGCTCTCTGACTGCCCGCCCTGTTTGGGGTCCAGCGAGCACCCCTGGACAGGTGTCAGGGCATTTAGAAACCCCATCTGGAGAGTCATCTTAAGGCCCCAGGATGTCAGTATGCCCAATTAATTCCAGTTGGCACCAAATTAGCAAGTTTTCCTGAAGAATGCTCATGTTTCCAGGGGTCCTCACCGGTTTTATTTACAAAAACGGAGAGCGGCCCTGACATATGGACCAGACTTGCTGGCAGAGCAGTTCACAGTGGAAAAAAGTCCGTTTTTGTGGACATTGGCTTGACGTATGCTTTTCCCTAAACCCGGGCGTGGGAGGAGTCGCACTAATGGCCGCCTGGCCCACTTTCCATCCCTCTCTCCTTAATGCGTAAATGTGAAAAGAAAACATATCGTTCCTCTCCTATCTTCCCCTGCCTGACTCACGGGCTCAAACGCGGCTTTTTGCTGGCTCAGCTGAAGCTGGGGGCCCGGACCTTGGCCTCCCTTCCAGCACCACCATATACACCAGCCGGTCTGAGCTGAAGCTTCTCACTTACGGTCTTCTCTTCCAGAAAAAAAATAACAGAAGGGTCCCTCGTAGGTCATAAAAAATGTGGCTTAAAAACTGAGAGCATCTGTCCCGAGCTATTGGTTTAATGGAAATTTCTCTGCATGCCAGAGCCCTCCAGGGCAGCTCGGGCACTGAGAGCCCCTGGCAGCACAGCCGGGAGAGGCGGCCCGGGCCACGGCCACGGCCACCGTCAGGGCGTCAGCCACATACTCCCCTTGACAGAACAAGACATGCACTTGGGGAGGAGAAATGTCACTCTGGACCTTAAGGTCCAACCGCCACCCGGTCCCCAAAGAGCAGGGCGGTTGGGAGCCTCCGTGCCGAGCCACGGAGATCCCAGGGGCCACGGGTGGCTCTCTCACTGACAAGGTGCCCGTGAGCTCAGGCAAGTGCTAAGCCATCCCAGCGGGCTGGGGACAAGCGTATCCTCGCCGCTCCAGGGCCAGGCTTTGCTACAATGGGACACAACATAGCTCCTTCCAATATGATACCCCCCTACACCCCCCACAAAGTGTGGGCTCTGGTACATTGTTGGGGGGGACACCTTGCAAGGTGTATACCAGCGTCCCCTCCCTCTGATGGTCTCTTCCTCTCCCTGCAACCTGTGGGAGTACAGAGGGGCGCTGCCCTGGGAACAAGGGCACCAGCAGGAGAAAGGCCCGGGATTTGTCAGGACACAGGCTCGGTTCCAAAGCTATCTGCAGATGGAAACTTCGCGGAGACTCTCCAGACTGCAGAGGGAGATTTTGTCCATCCGCCCACACAGCCAGCTCATTTGTGAGGCGACAGCACCCCCTCTGGGCAGAGAGTAGTATTGCCTCTAGAACTTTCCTGGGGTTCCAGAGCGCCTGCACCCAGGGTAAGAGTGTGTGTGCTGCAGGTGCATGGCCAGGGAAAGGAAGGTGGCCCTCGCGTGCCCCCTCCCATCTGTGGGCCGGAACGGTTCCTTTCCACTCCGGCAGCCGGCGGCCATTCCTTCTGACCGCAGATGACGGGGGCGAGGAGGCAGAAGGGCCTGTATCCGGAGAAGCCCCCCCCTCCCCAGGGCCCCCCTCCTCCGGCCCCCCAGCCCATCCCCGCAGAGCCGGCCCTCCCTAACATGATCCTGTTTTTTTTTGCTCTGGTCTTTGCAGTCCCAGGGTCTGACTGGAGCCCGCCCTGCCTTGGTGCCTCCCCAGCACACCCCGGCTGGGGAAATTGGGGTGCAGCTTGCTTTGAAACAGTCCAGAGAGCCCGGCTCTCCTGTGAGGGGTCTGTTTACTTGTCCAAGTCTCCCTGCACAATGCCTGGAGAGACAGGGGAGCTCTCCCCCTTTGGAGCTCCCTCTCACCCCTCAGGAGACAGCAGAGTGGGGGGACGTGTGCCCCGTGATCTTCTGCACTGGGACCCCGGTCTCCCCCACCGTGCCCCCTTTCTTGGTCTCCCAGGGGCCCCGAGATGCGAGTTGGCTGGGAGAGCTGGGTAGCCTGTCCCGGGCCTGCTCCCCAGCCTCGCCCCGAGCCCCGCAGCCTGGCGCCCCTCCTGCCCTGCTCTCTCAAGCCCCCTGAGACCCCCACGGAGAACCATTTGCCTTCACTCATCACCTTAAAGGAGCACCGTAGGTCATTATCCCAGGGTGAAGGGCAAACACGGTCTACTGAAAGCCAGAACCCGAATTTTGTAAATGGAAGGGCGGGAATCCCGTCCCTCCTACACCACGCAGGACCCATTAAACACGCACAGTGATGGGGCCTGTGCTCCCCCAGCAGGCCGCTGATGCTTCTGTCACTCGCAGTGCCCAGGCCGAGTGCTCACGACAACCCATGGTGGGTGTTCATAACGGAGGTTCAGAGAGGCTGGGCAATTGTCACAGTCACACAGCAATGAGGATTTGAACTCGGCTCTGGGGCCCAGCTCTTAACCTCTATGCTTTGGGATGCTAGCTGCTTCACTTACTAAGTGGCTCATTATGTTTCTAAATGACTATGGGAGGGGATTTGTACGCATTATCGTTCCCGATTATCACTACAAGGGGCAGGTTATAGGATGCCCACTTTATAGATCTAGAAACTGAGGTACAGGGAGGTCTACTCAGCTAGAAATGACAGATTCGGTTTCCAGACCAAAGGCTTGACTGGCCCTTCATCTTGTACTTAGCTGCTAGGTCGCCCTGCCTCTCGGGGGGGGGGGCAGGTTTACACTTTCTGCCCCCCGAAATGGGAACCAGGCGACACAGTCATCGTGAATGCTCGTTCCGTGCCTGCACGCGGCCGGGCACTTCCCTCTCATCACTCGACGTCCCCACTGCTGTCTGGGGCTCGGTCCAGTTTTCATCCTCATCTCGCAGATGAGGGAACTGAGGGTCAGAGGAGATGAGCGCCTCGGCCGAGGCCCCACAGCAGGAGCACAGCTGGGCCAGGGTTCAAGGCTGCAGCACCGGAGCCACAGCCCTTGGCCATCATGCTCCAGTAGTTACTGGGATTCATGCTACCATCCACATCCTGCCTCCGTGTAAGAATTGCCTGGGCCACAGATGTGTTCTGAACGCTCCCTCCAGGTCGGGGTATGGGGTGCTGAGCGGCTCCTACCTTCTCACTGGCCTCTGCTGTGGCAGAGGGGATAAGCGGGACTCACGGCCATCTGGGGCAGGGACCCAGCAGGTGAGGGGCTCAGGGAAAGCCCAAGTGTATTCTTGCTGCCTTTCCCTTCTCTCCGGATGCCTACCCTGCGCCATTCCTCCCTCAGCACCCCTGCCCACGCCCCCGGGAACACCTCCCCCAAACACAGGGGCATTTCCATCTATGGGGTGACCCCCTGCTCTCTTGTCTGCTCTGCACGCAGCGCGCTCGATTCCACTCAGGGAGGAGCTCCGCTCAGACTCTCGGTCCATGGGGCTTGGATGGGGTTCACCCGCCTCCCTCCCTGGCCAGAGTGATGACTACATGGCTCAGCCTGGCCAGTTGGAGTCGCGATAATTTGGTTAGTGATGGGCATGGCACGGAAAGCTGTGTGCTGCCGGGGTGGGAGCCAGCCGTGGTCACCGGCCTTCCAGATGCCCCCCCCCCCAGCCCCCGATGATTCTCGCCTCCTGGTATCCCTGCCGTATGCGGTCCCTGCTCCCCTTGGTAAAGCCAAATGGTAAAACCAACCCAAGATAGCAGAAATGAGGAAGCATGACTTCTAGGTCACGAAAGACATTGCAGCCTCCTCCTTGATCACTCTCCCCAGGGCCATGTCGTGAGGACACGCAAGCAGCCGTGTGGAGAGGCCCACGTGGCAAGAAACTGCAGCCTCCTGCCCAGAGCCACGGGGGCTACCATCTTGGAAGCTGCTCTTCCAGCCCCATTCAACCCATCAGATGACGCGGCCAGGCTGATTTTGTAACCTCACGAAAGACCTCAAACCATGACACCACTTCTGAATTCCTGGTCCACAAAAATTGTGTGAGATAATAGAGGTTTATTGTTTTAGGCAGATACATTTTGTGGCAATTTGCTCCAAGGCGCTAGTAGCAAATATAGAAGCAAGCACAGAGGAATGCAGCACCGAGCGATGAAGGATGTCACCCTTGTTATGACATCATTGGACCACCTAGATCCAGCCATGCCTGAAGCCAGGAATCTTTGGATTTCTCAGTTAATGATTCAATCAGTCCTTTTGCTCAAGCCAGTGTGGGCTGGGTCTCTTTGCAACATCAATACAGGGGCTTGCACAAAAAATATGCACCAGGAATCCCACCCTGGCCTTCTGGGCCAAGGGGCTGCCTGGACCCATCTTATGCAAAGGGAGAGAAACCGTCTATAGAGACTCAGAAAGCCAGCTGAGAGCAGTAACCTCCCCTCCATCACTGAAGAGCCTTGTGCACGCACATGGCCTTGGGCCTGTGCCAGTGGGCTGTCACTCAGGGTCCTGGCTTCAGGGGATGCAGAGGCAGCAGGGGGCCTTGGAGCCAGCCCCGCCCCTCAGGCCCCCAGGAGGGCCCCCCCCAGACCAGCTGGAGCTGGGAGAGGGAGGGGGCGTTTGTGACATCGCCAGATGAGACGATGACTAATGGCCCTGCCAGGCCCTGGGGACACAGGGCAGGCTCAGCAAGGCAGATGTTCCTGATTGCAGGAAGTTGAGGCAGGGGGGCTCAGGGCCCGCGGCTCTGCACCTATGGCGGGCCGGGCTTAAGAACGGAGCGCTCGGCGCGGGTAGGCTGGCAAGGGGACGGGGATGAACTTGCATGCGGGCCGTCCGCAAAGGCCGCCATCTGCTTCCAGTTAATGACACAGCCTTGCTCTGGGGTTGCTCTTTTAAAAAAAAAAAAAAAACTCAACAAAAAGTCATCTTTTCTTTTTTTCTTCTTAAATGAAGTTAATTGTTTTTTAAGTCACCATATGTTGCCTTCGGTTTGATCCCTTTGCAGTAGTTTATGTAACCCACATTGGAGGACCGGGTCCCCAAAGTGCCCGTGTGAGCCCTGGAGGTGCGTGCGTCTGGAGGAGGGGACCCTCAAAAGAGAACAGGGGTTCTGTTCCCCGAAGAAGGGGAAGGTGGGCCCTGTGGGCAGGAACCCGGGCTGTCTACCAGGCCACAGGCTCCCCAACGTGGCTGCACTTTGGAGTCGTGGAGGGAGATGGAAAACGCAGATGGCACGGCCACCCAGGCTTCTCTTGGTCCCTGTGGGGCCCTGGGAGTCTGAAGTTTAGAATCTCCCCGGGTATTCTAATGAGCGGCCAAGTTGGCCCACGGCTGCGCTGCCTCGGGGAGTGGCCAGGAGGATAAAACCCTTACAATCCCCGCTATTATCCCGATCATTGCAATAGCGATTATTAGCGTTATGTGAGCTGAGAAAATTGGGGCTCTGAGAAGTCGACTGGTCCAGCCAATCTGGGCTGAGCATAGGGCTTCTGTGATTCCAGCCCCAGGCCAAGATGGAAGCTATTTTAACTTAGCCAAAGTAAGAAAATTGGTATTATTTCAGTTCTAGCTCACAATCAGCAATCATTCTACATTTTTATTTTCAATCGGTAGGCGGCTGGCAGGGTTTAAAGACTTGGGAGGTGAGTGGGAAGGTTTCTTCCCCGAAGTATGCCCAAACTCCAGATTCTAGAGACTTCAGGGGAGCACCGTAGCTGCAAGGCACAGATGGGGCAGGAAGTTCTCTCCCTAGGGTTGGAGGAAGAGAGAGGCAGTGGGGGAGGGGGGAACCCTGCCCTGGGCACAGCTGCAGGATTAGCCTGGAGAGAGGGAATGAGGCAGGTGCACGGTAGAGCCTTAATCTCTCAGAGGTGACGGGTGAGCATTCCTGGACCAGGGAGGAAAGACATCCGAATCTTGAGGCCACCGGCAAGGTCTTACATAATGAACAGCCTTGAACTTCTGCAGGCAGCAGGGGAAGGGGACAACGTCATGGGGCTCCTGGTGGCGAGAGGGAGCCCCCAGATTCAGGAGTCAATGCTGGGAGCTTATTTCTCATTTATCCATCTTTCTGCGTCTCGCCCTTAACGCTCATCATCTTATACCTGTGGCGGGCATGAATCTGCATCACCTGGAAGTCTCCTTAAACGGCAGGCCCCACCCTCAAGTTTCTAAGAATCTAAGAATTTGCGTCTCTCCCTCAGTCCCAGGTGCTGCCGCTCAGCAGACCGCTCAGCAGACCGCTATTCCTGTGTGGTCAGCTGTCCCCTGCAGGGGGCGCCCTGGGGCCAGGGTAACTAAGGGAAGCGTGACTTTCCTAGCTGGAGACAGTGGGGCAGAGGCCTCGGGTAACATACAGAGTGCCCGGGTAGCTTTGAATGTCAACTAGCAGCACAAACTTATTTGTATTATAAGTATGCCCCAAATAGTATATGGAGCATACGTCTACTCAAAAATTCTGTTATATTCTGCTGTATATCTGAAATTTAAACTGAATGGGGCACCTTGAATTTCTTTATTTGTTAAATGCTGCAACTTTGTGCAGAACCCCGCTCAGAAGAGGGACCCCAGCCCAAGCAGGTAACTCTGCAGGGGTCCCAGCCCCCAGCACAGCACCGGGCACCCCGCTGGGGACAGGAGTCCAGAGGGAGGGAATAAGGGAGCAGTCGTTCATTTGGTTAAGCCCTCGGAGCAACAATGTGTGGCTTAGGGGGTTGATTCTCCCACTCGAATACTCAGGGTCTGCTCAGCAGGGCGGGTAGCAGGGTGGGGGTGGGGTAAGTCCCCAGGATGCACACAGGGGGCGCACACTCTCAGGGACCCCTCCTCAATGTCTATGCCTGAGATTCGAACCCCGCTGCTTCTAGTCCTGCTGAATAGATGCATTTCTTCCCAGCTTTCTTTGAGGGGTGCAGCCTCGGGTTTATTTGGAAAGCACCTTTGGGGAGAGGGGGAGGATTCTAGGCATAGGGAGAGTGGAGCCCCAACCCCACCCCCCAGCCTCCAGCATAGAGCATCTGGCCGACACCTTGATTTCAGCCTTCAGAGACCCCAAGCCGAGAGCCCAGAGCCCACCTGGACTTCTGACCTCCAGAAACAGCAAAACAGTGAGGTTGGGTTCTTTGAAGTTGCTAAGCTTGTGGTAACTTGTTACAGTAACAATCAAAAATGAATCTATGCTTCCAACCTCTGCAGCCAGGGAGAGTGTGGTTTTAGAGCTCCCGAGAGTCCCCTGGGCCCCGGCAGACAGCCCGGGATAAATAACTCCCCTGTTTCAGGGTCTGGGACCTAGAGTCCCTTCTGCCAGTCACGTGACACTCACAGGTGCGGGCGGGGGCGGGGCCGGCTTCGGGGCGGTCCTAAGGAACCCCGCCCCGTGCCGAGTCCGCGCCTGCGCAGCCGCCGCCACCCCGAGCCACCCGCAGAACCTTCTGGGCCCCGGCAGGCTCCCTGCACGCTCGCCTGCTCCACCGCTCTCCCGGCCCCAAAGGTACCCAGTCTCTGTTTCTGAAACTTTTTAAGAGGCCTGACGCAGGACGTATGTTTCTTGGTCTCCGGTGTCTTCCCTCCAACGTTCCGTCCGCGAGATTCATTCGTTTCGTGGTCTCCGTAGTGGGGTTTTCCACTGCGCCAACGCGTCCTAGTCTGGGAGGCTACCGCGGATGGGCGCCGGGGCTGTTAGGGGTTCGGGGCTCCTGTGGGCACGGCGTGCCATTCTGTGTGACAGAGAGTTTGCGGTGGCTTCCGCCGGCGTGTCCCTCGAGCAGAGCCCTACGTGTGTGTGGGCGAGCGGTGAAGGGCCCCACGGTCGGGGACGCAGGCCCTTATCCCATGGCTGGCCTTCTAGTCTCTGTGTCGCTGGGCCCTGGTGGCCTCGGGCGGTCACTCGACTCTCCTGCCTCAGTTTCCTCTCCTTACACAGGGTATCAATAGTCGCCCCCTCAAAGGTGAGGGTGAATTAGTCCTAAGTACATGATAAATATGGGCTATCATCATTATAAGCCCAGCAGCATAATAACAAAATTTAAAATAAAGGAGAAGTTAAAAACAGAGAAGAAAAACAACGGTGGGGACCTAGGGTGTGCTCACGAAGGAGCCCTGTGGGTGGAATGCCCACCCTCAAGTCCGCATACCCCCAAGAAGTGGGCAGGGAACAGAGAGCCCATGCTGTCCGCTGGTAGGCTCCGGACCCAGGGCAGCTCGCTGCGGCAAAGGGAGAGCAGAAAGTGCCAGCTGGAGTAAAGTATGTCCTCCTGAACTATTGATTTTTTTACGTACAATTTTTATTTTTTAATGTAAATCCCGGTGTAATTAACATCCAGCATACAATGTAGTGATTCAACAGTCCTATACATGACTCAGAGCTCCTGGTGTTAAGTGGACTCTTAATCCCCACCCACCCTCCCGCCTCCCTCTGGTGACCATGAGTGTGCTCTCTATAGGTAAGGGTCTGGTTTTTTGTTTGTATCTTTTTTGTTTGTTTCTTAAATTCCACATATGAGTGAAATCGTACGGTATTTGTCTTTCTCTGACTTATTTCACTTAGCATGATGCCCTCTGGATCCATCCCTGTTGTTGCAAATGGCAAGATTTCATCCTTTTTATGGCTGAGTAATATTCCATTGTGTATATGCACACACCGCATCTTTATCCATTCGTCTGCTGATGGACACTTAGGCTACTTCCGTAATTTGGTTATTGTAGGTAATGGTGCACTAAACATAGGTGTGCATATCTTATAGAATTAGTGTTTTCATGTTCTTTGGGTAAATATCCAGGAGCAGAATTATTGGATAATATGATAGTCCATCTGTAATATTTTTAGGACTCTCCATCCTGTTTTACAGAGTGGCTGCACCAGTTTGCGTTCCCACCAATGGTGCACAAGGGTTTGTTTTTCTTCATGTCCTCGCCGACACCTGTTGTTTCTTGTGTTGTTAATTTTAGCCATTCTGACAGGTGGGAGGTGGTAGCTCATTGTGGTTTTGATTTGTATTTCCCCGATGATGAGAGATGTTGAGCATCTTTTCATGCGTCCGTCGGCCACCTGGATGTCTTCATTGGAGAAATGTCTGTTCATGTCTTCTGCCCATTTTCTAAATTGGATTATTTGGCTTTTTGGTGTTGAATTGTGTAAGTTCTTCATATATTTTGGATACTAGCCCTTTATCAGAGATGTCATTTGCAAATATCTTCTCTCACTCAGTAGGTCGTCTTTTAGTTTTGTTGATTGTGTCTTTCGCCGTGCAGAAGCTTTTTATTTTGATGTAGTCCCAAAAGTTCATTTTTGCTTTTGTTTCCCTTGCCTCAGGAGACCTATCTAGAAAAATACTACTATGGCCAATGTCAGAGAACTTACTGCTCATGCTCTCTTCTCGGATTTGTATGGTTTCAGGTCTCACATTTAGGTCCTTAATCCATTTTGAGTTTACTTTTGTGTGTGGTGTAAGAAAGTGGGCCGGTTTCATTCTTCTGCACGTAGCTGTCCAGTTTTCCCAACAGCATTTGTTGACTGTTTTCCCCGTTGGATAAGCTTGCCTCCTTTGTTGAAGATTAATTGACCATGTAATTGTGGCTTTATTTCTGGGCTCTCTCTTCTGTCCCATTAACATTTTTTTTTCCCATTAACATTTTTGTGTCAGCTTTTGTGCCGCTACCATCCAGCTTTGACGACCACAGCTTTGGAGTCTGGCTTGAAATCTGGGATTATACCTCCGGTTTTGTTCTTCTTTTTCAGGACTGCTTTAGCTATGTGGGGTCTTTTGTGGTTCCATACACATGTTTAGGATTGTTTGTCCTAGTTCTGTGAAGAATGCTGTTGGTCTTTTGATAGGGATTGCATTAAGTATGATTTTTATTTTTAAACCAAAATGCACAAAATTGGAAGTAGACTGAAAAATCCCTTGCATTCCTAATATCAAGCAAGACTCTTCAGAAACATCTAGCATTTGCTCCCTGTCCTTGGGTGGACGGGGCAGCGCCAGCTCTGTGCTTTCTGATGGCGCCGAAGGGCAAGAGGGTGAAGTCCAAGATTCATAAGGCCCCAAAGAAAAAAGCAAAAGAAGCATCCCTCACACCTTTCTCCTGATTTTGACTAACGCTGCTGTTGTTGAGGACGGTGTCATGTCATGCAGGCTGGGTGGGTCCCTGCTGTGCCTCCTTTACTTGTTTGTCTCCCTTCTGAGCCCCAACCTATTTGGGGGTACCACGGCCCCCAAGGAGCCCACCAGAGACTCCGGCTTGTGCTTTGCCTGCTCCCTCTGCACTCCCGTGTCAGTGCTGGGGGCAGGGGTAACCATGGAGAAAGGAGAACGTCTCCCTTCTGCAGGGGCAGCTCCAGGCTGCCTACCCACTCCCATCCCCGACCCAGGACTAGTAGAGAATAAAGAGAAAGGGAGAAAAGGGAGCTGGGAAGGAGAGGGGTTCTGAGTGGGGGCTTCAGAGGCTGGTCCCTGTCCTGACACGTGTTAGGGTCACGCTGGGGTCTGGAAAGCCCCAGGCAAATGCACGTTGGGAAGAGAATGCTGTGGAGTGTGTGGGCGGGTGGGGAGGGTCCACAAGTGCTCAGCAGCAGTGGCTGAAGGGGGGTCTGTCCCTTGATGCTGCTGCTGGCTCCCCAGGAAGTGAGCAGAATCCCTCGACCAGCTGTGGGACCCCGTGTTCCCGACTGTCTCTTGGGGCCTCTGTGTCCTCTGTGAAGCCAGAGTGACAAACAGCCCCGTGCAGTGCGGGGAGGAGGGGGAGCGAGCACAGCCAGCGCCTGGCTCATAATAGGTGCTCTGTAAATGGGAGCTAATTCTCATCAGATTGCCATTGTTAGGCACGTAGTCCCACTCTCCTTCTTTCGAAGAGGGCTCACGATGGCACCGTGCCAGAGCAGTGGGCAGTTTGGAGCGGGGAGGAGAGTGGCAGTGAGCTCCGAGCTGTCCCAGGAGTCGGTCCAGCGGGGTGGGTCACACGCTGGGCTCCAAGATCAGGGATCCTGGCCAGGCACATGCGTCCATGTGCAGCTACAGGACAAACCCGGGGCATCTTTTAACTTAAACATTCGAAAATTAAGATCGCAATGGCTTTTATATATTTTTTAAAAAATGTCACTGTATTAGAAAGCAAAAGATAAAATTCTCATGAATTTTAATCGCTGGACGAAGCACAAGAATGCAGACTAGTAGGGACGCTGCCTCCCACCCCTTGGTGGCGAGCACCCACACCCCTGCAGGGCAGCAGGGGACCCCCCAGTGCTGGGAGTCTGGACTCGGGGCTGCGGTCTGCCCAGCAACCACTAGAAGAACGCGTGCTTCCTTCCACCGCCCATGAGACAAAAGTAAAACCTTTGCTCGGGTGTAGGTCATACCTGTTTACTTCTTATTGCAAGTGATGTTTTTCTTACCTCTTCTTTCCTTGGTTTGACCAGTTTGGGCGCCATTTCTGGCTATCTGTCCCTGCCAAGACCCTGGTAGGTGACAGTAGCACATTGTCCGTGCATATGGTACCAGACAGTGACCCCCCGCCCCCAGACGTCGGCGTGAGCAGCACCGGAGCGCACCCCCAGCCTAAGTGTTGGGCTCCGGTGACACCCCCTTCCACGGAATCTAGATCTGGCCCCCGAGTGAGCATGGCCCTGAGGCGCCCTTGTCTTGGGGCAGACAAAGCAACTCGAGGCTTCGGAGGACTGAGACCCAGGCTGAGGGCAAAGCCGGATTTCCCACCTGCAACGGCCAGAACTGTTAGCAGATCTCGTCCCCGCCCACAGAAAGGGTCCCCACCTTCTCCTGTAAGTGCCTTGTGGGGCCATTTCCGACTCTGCTTTCTGTCCACCCTCCCAGGCACTCTCCACTCACACGCACACCTCTTAGATGACACCTGTCCTGACGCAGAAGCTCTTCCCAGCTCCACCTTCTCAACTAATTTATATGCGGGGACGATCATCCATTTAAAGCATACAGGTCTGCAGGTTTTAGCGAAGATAAACGCGCGCGTGGCCACGATAGTACTGGCAGCGGACGTTCTCATCTCTTTCAAAATGTGCGCTCCTGCCCCTTTTTGTCACCATAGATAATTCTGCCTTTTCTTCATTTCCACGTAAAAGGACTCATGGACCCATTTCCGCATCTGGCTTCTTTCATCCTGCAAAGTGTTTCCCAGATCCATTCCTGTTTTGAGTGCATCTGTAATTGGTTCTATTTGTTATTGCTGAGTAGTATTCAAGCGCGTGGGTAGGTAACGATCTATTCATCTGTTGAGACATTTGGGTTGTTTCCAGTTTGGGCGACTCTGGATAAAGTTGCCATGAACATTCACGTGCTTTCTGTCGACGTGGCTTTCGTTTTTCTTAGGTGAACACTTAAATTAGACCTCATCTTTGAAATTAAAGATATGCCAATTTTTATTTATGGCCCGTGATTTTTGTATCAGATCCAAAACTTACACTGAGATGGTAAAGATTTTCTCCTTTGTTTTCTTTTTTTTAAAAAAAGTTTTATTTGGGAGAGAGAGAGAGAGCATGAGCAGCGGGAGGGACAGAGGGAGACGGGAGAATCCTCAGGCACACTCACCAATGACCATGAAGCTGGCTCAGTCCCGAACCCTGAGATCATGATCTGAGCCGAAATCGAGGGTCCCGAACCCTGAGATCATGATCTGAGCCGAAATCGAGGGTTGGCGATTCAACCAACTGAGCCACCTGGCTCCCCTTTGTCTTTTTTTTTTATAAGACACATGGTGATATTGACTTCTCTATTTAGATTTCTGATCAAATTTCAGCTCATTTTTGTATGTATTTTATGTTGAGTATCAAGATTCTTTTCCCCCCATACGAATATTCAGTTTTTCCAGCCCTAGTTTTTTATTTTTTTTTTTTAGCCCTAGTTTTTAAAAATGTTGTCCTTTCTTGTGGAATTCCCTTTGCATCTTATTGAAAATCACTAGACCATCTACGTGAGGATCTATTTCCAAACTCACTCTTCTTTTTCATTGATCTGTTTGCCTCTCTTAGTGAGATACCTTGCTGTCTTGATTACTGCTTTATAAGAAGTCGTAGGTCAGACTGTGTAAGTTCACTAACTCTGTTTTTCTGTTTCGAAGTCTTCTGGGTTGTTCCTGGTCCTTTGTATTTCCACACACATTTTAAAATCAGATTGTTAAATTTACAAGAAAGCCCGCTGAGATTATGATCACGGTTGCTCTGAACCTGCAAATATCAAGTCTTTCAATCTATGAACACCGTATAGATATTTGCTGAGGTCCTTTTTAATTGCTCTCAGCAAAATTTTGTAGTTTTCAGGGTATTGATCTTGAAACTGTGCGGTTAAATTTATCACCAGGTATTTCATGTTTTTTATGCTATTTTAAAATTTCCTTTTCCAGTTGTTTGCTAGCGTGGAGAAGAAATACATGGGTTTTGTATATTGAGTCAAAGCAATCCCTCTACAGATTTCAGAAGACCTTCTTTTTGTAAAAATTAGTACATATGCTAAATTCATAACATACATTATCACGCTCTCTTTTTTTTTTTTTTAAGATTTTATTTATTCATTTGACAGAGAGAGAGAGAGAGATCACAAGTAGGCAGAGGGAGACGGGGAAGCAGGCTCCCTGCTGAGCAGAGAGCCCGATGTAGGGCTCGATCCCAGGACCCTGAGATCATGACCTGAGCCGAAGGCAGAGGCTTTAACCCCCTGAGCCACCCAGGCGCCCCTATCACGCTGTCTTCGTGGAATGGTTTTTAATTGTGCATTCCATTTCTTAATTAATAGAGAGCTATTTAGTTTTCCTACTTCCTTTTAAATCCATTATGGAACTTTTTTTTTTTTCAAAGATTGCATTCATTTCATCTAATTTATGAAATGTATCAACAGAAAGCTGTTTAGCATTGATGGTGTACTCTCTTTTTTAATACCTTTATTGAATTATAATTCATATACAAAAAATGCACATAACTTACAGTTTGATGAATTTGGATATATGCAAATACCCATGATGCCATCCCCACAGTCAAGGTCATGGCCACACTTAAGGTCATAGACACATCTACTATCTTCCAGAGTTTCCTCGTGTCCCTTTGTTTTTATTTTTGTTTTTGTATGAGAATTTTTGTATGAGAATACGTAACATGAGATCTACCTTCCTAATACATTTTGAAGTGCACAAAGCCAGATTTTCTCTCTTCTTTCATTCTTGATATCGGTCATTTGTGTCTCTCTTTTTCTTGATGGGTCTAGCTAAAGGTTTACCAGCTTTATAGGTCTTTTCAAAGAATTTTTTTTGGCTTACTTGAGGTTTCTGTGTTGTCTTTAGATTTTTTTTTTCTTAATTTCATATCTTATTGTTGGCCCCATGTGCACTCCCTGAAGGACTTTTGACAAATCCTCAGACCTCCCAGGCTCCGGGGCAGAGAGGCAAGGGCTGTGACATGTGCAGTTTGAGGGATGGCCCAGCTTCAGTGTGAATCCCCCGTGCCCGGTCAGCGGGCTGGATGGTCCCTGAGGCCCGAGTTGAAATTAGTTCAGTTGCAACCTGTGATCTATTTACTTCAGGTTTTTTATTGTGGCAAAATATATGTAACAGGAAATTTACCATTTCAACTTTTTTTAAAGTATATTCACACCGTTGTGCAGCCTTCACTACCATCTGTCTTCCCCAGTTGAAACTCTACACCCACTAAACACCAACTTCTCCCCCCCCACCCCCCCGCCGCTCCCCTCTGCTCAGCCCGTGGCACCCACCATCTATTTTCTGTCTCTGAATTTGACAACTCTAGGAACCTCAAAAGTGGAACCTACAGTATTTGTCTTTTTGCGTCTGGCTTATTTCACTCGGCATAACGTCCCCAAGTCTCATCCATGTCGTAGCAGGTGTCAGGAATTCCTTCCTTGCTAAAGTCAAATAATATTCCATTGTATGGATGGACCACATGTCAGGTATGCATTCATCCATCTATGGACGCCTCGGCTGCTTTTGCGTTGGGGTTATTATGAATAATGCTGCTAATGAACATGGGTTTACAAGCATCCCTTTGAGACCCTGCTTTCACTTCTTTTGGGCATATGCCCAGAAGTGGAATTTCGGGATCATATGCTAATTCTACGTTGACTGTTTTGAGGAATGACAATACTATTTTCCACGGTGGCTGCACCAGCTCTATTCCCAGCAACGATGTGCAAGAGTTCCAGCTTCTTCACGTTCTCACCAACGCTTACTTATTGTTGGTTCATTTGTTTTGATCAACCCATCTTACTGAGTGTGATGTCTCATTGCGGTGGGTTTAATTTAATTTTAATTTTTACTTTTATAGCTTCTTTTTTTAAGATTTTATTTATTTATTTGTCAGAGAGAGCGAGAGCACAAGCAGGGGGAGTGGGAGAGGGAGAAGCAGGCTCCCCGCTGAGCCAGGAGCCCGATGTGGGCTCGATCCCAGGACCCCGGGATCATGACCTGAGCTGAAGTCATACACGTCACTGACTGAGTCGCTGAGGTGCCCCTGAGCTATTTTTATAGCTTCTTAAGGGGAAAGCACAGGATAGTATTCTTCACCATTATACTCTCCCACTCAATTTTATCCAGGTCCAATTTCACCAAAGATTGGGAAAAAACAATCTTTACATTCAAACCAATGATTGTATCATCGAAATGTATTTTAGGGGAATACAAGGCACCTCAAAAAAGAATGGGGCTTAAGTCAATGACTTTAGGCTACCTCCTCCGGTCTTGTACGAGGGCTACCCAGTAATGGCTCATCAGAGCCAACAGTTAAATTTTCAGGAATTTTATAAGCTGCTTGCTAATCACAACCATTATTATAAATTAAAACTTTCAAATTTAAATGATATAAAAAACAAAGCAAATAATTACTCAAAAGCCATCCCTTCCAAATGTTTTAACCATATTTTGCCATTTTCTATGTTCTTCGGGTCGTTTATGTCTGGCGTGTCTGTGCGACAGAAACACTATCTGCCGGTTGGCGTCTCTTCCCAAACAGTAGTCAGCAATGTCACATCACTAGTGGGTGATCATCTCTGATGGGAGTACTTATGCCATGGAAGGCAGTCCCCGTTAGATTGTTTTCTTGATTATCTAGACTTAATAGAGTGATAGAGACACGTTAATAATGCATATTAACCTTAAACACAGCACGTCTGTAGCGATTACATTGTGAAGAGCACAAAAGCATTGAGGAAATATTCTTGTAGTATTTGAAAACCATTATCTAATTCAGCAAGGAAGTTACTCACGTCATTGTCAAATGAGCGGAGTTTTGACATATGTCTTTGTAATATTACTTTTGTCTTACTAGCTAACAAATGAAAATACCAACCGGCATTCAGGTGGGAATCGTAATTGTTTGTCGATGAGAGCTGAATTCTGTGCTGAATCAGATATCAATCAAGCGTTCATTCACAGACTGCTAATGGGACTCTATTGTTGGCAGTATAATTTTAAAAGCTGACGGTGGATTTTGCAAGAAATACAATGTACACGGAAGTTATCCTTGTGTGGCATTTACAATAGAGCATTGTAACTGATGACTTGCAGGTTGTTGCTATATGCCGTTTATGTCGGTAAACCTTAAATATATATGCATGTACCTATGCGCGTGTTATTTTCTGCAAAGCCAATCACGAGGTGTGCTCCAGAGCTCACGGGCAGCCAGCTGTCCCCTCCCGGTGGCCCTAGAAGGTGCAGAGACAGCTCTGAGACCCGTGGGATCTATAGAGGAGGCCTGAGCAGCTACCTCTGTTTCTCCAACCTGAGCAAATTCCCGAAGGACGCTCAATCCCCAGGGTGGTGGGACCTCCAGACCCCAGCTGGAGAACACTGTCGTGTGAATCGGAAGTGTAAGCTACGAAAGTGTTACCGTTGTGCATTAACCCTCGTTATTGTCCCTGCCATTCCCCGGCGCGAGACCCGCTTTAATGCCCTGTGCATAGCGTACCCCGTGAGTCCCTGCAGAGACAGCGGCTGCCTTTCTAAACCAGCCTCAACGAACCGCAAGCCCCTGGGGTCTAGAGCGACCCGCAGGTCCCCTGTGCCCAAGACCTTCCTGATGTTAGTGCGGAAGCTGCCCAGTCCCAGCGCGTGACGTCCTCTGGCTGCTCGAACAGAGTGCAGACCTAGAGGCTGAAGATGACCCCGATGTGTTCTCTCAGAGGTCTAGAGGTCCGATGTCCTCCAATCAGGCTCCTTGGGCTAAAACCGGTGTCAGTAGGGCTGCATTCCTTCTGGAAACTCTAGGGGAGAAGTCATTTCCTTGTCTTTTCCAGCTCCTGGAAACTGCTTTCATCCACGGCTCCTGGCCCTTCCTCCACCTGCAAAGCCAGTGGCATTTCCGATCTCTGACTCCGAGCCCCCTGCCTCCCTCTCACGGGAATGTTTGTATTTCCATTGCCCACCTGCACAATCTAGGATAACCTCCCCATCTCGACATCATTAATCTAATCTCCTTTTCAAACTCCTATTGCCCTGTAAGGTAACATTCAAGGGATTAGGGTGTGCACACCTTGGGGGGCCCTTATTCATCCAACTGCCCTGAGAAACTCCCCCCCTCCCCCCGCCATCTTGAGCACACAGTTATGGCTGGTCATCTGTTAGGGGCCCATCTCCCTCCCTTGCCCTTGGCCAGACCATTACTCCATTGCACAAGTCTTTCCCCCGTGAGCCTGGACCCAGGGGCAGTCAGTTTACCCCCCAAACCCGAGTGATGCCCCTGTTCTTCCACCCAGATATGGCCAGAATGATTCATCTCAGCCCAGCAGTGTGACCTTCTGAAAATTAATTAACCTTTCGGGGCCATAATGACTTCTCCCCGATGAGAGTAATAAACCTTCCTCTTTCCACTGGGGTGGGATGGAACGGGAGACGGTGCGTGGCGTCCCTTGCAAGGGATCTGAAGGGCCCTCGATGGCTGGAGCTAGCATTTTAATCAAATCCCCATTGTTAGGGGTTTATTCACACACTCCTTTCATTTCACGGAGGGCCCCTTGGGCTCACAATGGCTCATAAATTAGAGCAGCAGGACCGAGCCCGTGGTTTGGAGCGAGGAGAACAGGGGCTGCTGGGGGAGTGAGCACAGGCCAGGATGGGGCTGGGTGGGCACGGGTGGGGCTGGCGCACAGGACGTAGCAGGGGGTGCCCAGGCTGTCCCTGGGGCAGGGGCCACGTGCTGGGCTCCAGGCCTGCGTCTCCTGGGCCCCTAACTCCCAGTAGTCCCTGTCAGTGTGCTGGGGCATGATGTAAAGCCGCAGGACCTCTTACCATGAAGAATCTGGATGCGAAAAGTCTATGTTGAAAGATACAACCTTGTGGACACTATGCAAAATGAAATCAGCCAGCCACAAAGACCTGATGATTCTATCTGCGGGAGGTCTCTGGAGTCGTCCCGTTCCCGGAGATAGAAAGTAGATGATGGTTGTCAAGGACTAGTGTCCTTAGAAGAGGAGGAAAAGACACACAGGCTCACGGGGAGAAGGCCTCCCGGCAACAGAGCCTGGGTGAGGCAGCTGCGAGCCAAGGGATGCCAGGGAGCCCCAGACACCCTGGACGCTGGGGCTGGGGGGAGCCCAGGGCAGATCCTGCCTGTTGGGGGTTCAAGCCCTTCCTCCTCCTCTTCGTGATTCCAGCACAAATCCAGGGCTGGGAAGCACTGCCCGGAGGAGATCCCAGGATGTTAGTGTGAGAGAGGGAAGCGCCACCTTATGACCCTTCCTTGTTCTTATCGTTGTCGTGCTTGTGGTTCTCTCTGCCCTCTCTGCTCCCACCAGCTTGGGCACCAGCTGGGACGACCACCACCAAGTCTGCCTGGGACTGGCCTCCCCCTGCTCAAGTCAGGAGAGTGCTAGGCTCACGGGCATGAGCCAGGCCCCCAGAGCCCTGCTGAGCTCCTGCCCCTGCAGTCTCTCCGGCGTGCTGTAAATGGGGTGACCAGCTGTCCCGGTCTGCACAGGCCCCCCGAGCTTGGGCCTGAGCGCCCGGAGGGTGGGTCACCCTCGCTGCAAGGCGTGTGATGCCCGTGATTTCGTACCTGAGCGAGGGCTGCCCTCTGGACCCGGGATCCTCAGCCCCGGCTGCACCTGCCAGATGCTGGGAAGAGTCTGGAAACCGTGGTACACTGGCCACACACACACAGACTCTGACTTCATCGCTCTTGGGAGGGGCCTGGGCAACTTACTCAGATTTGTTTCGTTCTTCTGGTGTCAGTTTTAATAACATGGCTTTCAAAAAAGACTGTCCATTATCAAAACTTTCAAGCTTCTTGGCACAAATGTTTTCATCGTTTCTTCTCGCCGGCTCAGTGTCGGTGACAGAAGGGTTCTCTCTTCGTCCCCGACACTGGCCGTTGGAGTGCTTGGGCTCTTTACCCTCTCATGGTGCCCTGTTGTTTTGGTTTTATGGGCATAAAGGGCTCAGTGGTTTCTTTCCTCTGCTTTTCATCGCTAGAAGTTATAGTTACATGTCTGAGAGTAGATTACATAAGTTTTGGGGGCACGCTGACCACTGCTGTGGAACGTGGGTCACGATTTCTCCCCGAGACTCTCGTCTGGAGGCGCGGTGAACAGAATCACCCAGCTCGATGCCAGGCAGACCTTCGGAAAGGGTCTGTTTGAAGCTGGAGTAAGATGGGTCCCAGAGAAACAGAAAACATAGCAACAAAGCAAAAATTAGGCGCAGGTGGTCAAGAAAGTTAAAAATGAGACCAAGGGGGGAAAAGTGGAAAGTACTGTTCACCGAAACCAGGAGTGAGAAATCCATACTTCTTAGGGGGGAACTGCTGATTTATTTCTAAACTCACTCTCATCAGGCTGGAGTGGGTCCTGCAGGGAGCCCTCGGCCGCGCGCCAAGGACTGGAAAAGCCATGGGGTGACCTGGAGCATCTTCTCATGACCCAGGAATCATGAGCAGCTGCACACACAGCCTCGTCTGTCCAGGCACGAGTCTGTGAATATCGTACGGGTTCTGTCTCTTCAAATCCAACCGTCCTACGGCTAGATAGAGCTGCCATTCTGATACTGGCGATACAGGGAAACTGCGGCAAAATGCAGTTCCTTCCTCAGGACATTAGGAGTAGAACAAATGAAAAGCAGAGACAGGATTCGAACCCCCGACGGTCTCCCAGACCAGTGCTCTTAGTGCCCAGAGACTCTGCTGCCTTGGTTTCAGGGAGGATTTTATTTTACATGAAGTCCCATAAAAAGTAAATGTTCCGTTTCAACGAACGCAGTTGTGTTGTGCATGGAATACCAACTTTGGATGCGGTCTGGAGAAATCACAAAACCGTGGGACTGCATCGCTCTGGGTCAGGTCCCGTCTAGACCTCCTAGAGGGCACCTGGGGCTTCGCGTACAATTGGCAGCTCCTGTTTTAATCAAACCGCCATTGTAACGCGTTTGATTGCATCCTCTCCCCATTCTGAGAGGGATTCAGAAGTCGCAACCTTATGTAAATGCGAGAGGGAGGGCGAACAAGAAAGCAGGTGACAGGTGCCAGGCAGGGGAGGCCCAGGTGCTCCCCCCCCGGCCTCCCCAGTCCTGTCCACACCCGCCGGAGGGAGGCGGCCGTGTGCTGGGCTCCGAGCCTGTGCCTTTCAGACGATGGTCCCCTCGCCCTTGGGTCACCTGGCCTCGGATGGGGCACCATACAGCCCGTCTTCTAGGTACCTCTTCGAACTTGAAACTTTCAAGTTTTAAAAAACGCCATTTCTCACCCAAAGAAACATGCCCATATTAGGGAGTAAACATGAAATTTCCATTAATTTTAAAGCTGAAGGGGAAAATGAAGAAAATTGAATGCTCTCCTGCCCTCACGCTGTAACTCGGCAGGGGAGGTGGTGAGTTCTGTTTGTTCAACTCAGGAGGGTTTCGGTGGGAAAATCAGGGACGCATCAATGCGACAGCCCTTCCCCTCCCGGAGCTCCTGCGGGCAGACTGTTCTCGATGCTTTCTGGTATTGGGGTTGTTGCTGTTACCCCCCCTTGTTTCCAAGTCAGTTTGGGGTCAGGGCTTGCCACCTCCCTCCCTCGGACGCCACGTGATTCCCGGTGTCCCGGAAGGGGCCACCTTCCTACCAGCATCCTGCAGCCCGGCTGCCGGTCCCCCTCCCCGGGAATGGAGCTGAGCACGCGCTCCTGCTGAGTTGCGCCGACTGACGTGGACAGAGGGGGCCGAGCAGGGGCTGGTCCACAAGGTCGGGTTGTTCTGAGGCACAGCCCTAGAGCAAAGCGGGCGGGAGCCGCTGGTGCCCCCCCAGCCCCCCACCTGGAGCAGACAGCCAGCATCACCACCACCAACCCCCCTCTCCCGGAAGGAAGCACCTTGCCGGCCACACGGTGCCCCTGGCAGCCAGCCGTCCCCGGGGCCACGTGCACGGAGATGAACCCATTCACCATGCCCCACCTCGCCAGAGGACCCGGTTACCCGTCCGGATGTGGCCGTCCATGGACGGGAGCCCAGGGGACAAGATCTGAGGTCTGGGGGCAGGGCTGTGCTCCCTCTCTGCTTCCCGCCTTCCCTGTCACATTCATCCCTTCCTCTGGCCGCCTCCAGCCACACGCCGACCCCCTCCTCACCGGGGACCCGGCCCTGAACTCCGCTCCAATGTCTCTGAGTGCTGCTTTGTCGGCCTCCTCTTCAGACCCCACCTTCCCCTGCAGGGGCCTCCTCTGCCTGGGCCCTGGGTTCAGGGTGGGGACGTTTCCGCCCACGGGCTGTGCAGTCTGTCGTCGGCTCCTGGTGGCCCGGCTTGTGACCCTGCCTGTCCCGCCTGCCCTCGAGGCGGGGAGCTCTGTCTCCACACAAGCTTCCCCTCTGTGTGTCCAGCGTCTCCCTTCACCGGGACATGTGGCTGCATTAGGGCCCGCCTGGACGGTCCGGGATAACCGCCATCTCAAGGTCCTGAACTTCACAGATGCCTTTTCCGTGAAGGCCGCCCTCACCGGTCCCCAGGACGAGGACGTGGGCTTATTTGGAGGGGACATTGTTCAGCCAATCACACATATGTGAATGGATTTAATCCACACAAACACACCGTGAGACGAGCTATTAATAGCCCCGTTTGCAGATGGGACAGTGGAGGTAGAGAAAGTTCAGGTAGCCTGCTCGGAGACCGAGCTGGGACTAGAAGGCAGGCCTTGGGCCGTGGGTCTTCTCGGCTGGCGCCCTGCCCCAGGGGAAGCTTGTGCAGTGGCACCTGTGTTCCTCAAGCCTGCGAAGCTTCACTTCTGAATGAAAATAACCCTTAAAGCCCCCAGGACGGAGCTGAAGCCCCCCGTGTGAAAAACCTCCACTTAAGAATTTAACATATTAAATTGTGAAAATGTCTTTCCATTGGGATTTTTCAGGGTAATTTTGTTTTTATACTTGGAAAGATAATTTAAAACCTATCACTGATAGGAAGTCTCTTTAAAATGTGAGGTGGGGGGAGTGTCCCTCCAGGATCCTTGGTGCGCCGCCGCGGGTCTGGAGCCTGACTCGTCCGCTCGGGCTGCTGGAGCCAAGTGCTAGCTCGCGGGTCCGTCCATGGCCTGGAGTCCAGAAGTCTGAGGTCAAGGGGAAGGCAGGACCTCCCTCCCGGCTTCTGGGGGACTCAGGCATGGACGGCCGTCCTCCCTTGCGCATTGTTCTCTCCGTATGGTCACATCCTGCTCTCTGTCTCCCCTCCCACATCCCCACTTTTAAAGGACATGAATCCCACCCTACTCTAGTAGGACCTCATCTTAACTAAATACATCTGCAATAATCCTATTTCCAAATGAGGTTGCCCTCTGAGGCACTGGGGGGTTACGATTTCAACATATGAGTTTGGGGTGTGGGGAGTAGGATTCCACCCACAACAGAAGACTACCACATCCACAGTTCTGGAGGCGGGTTTTACTGTGTCCCTGCAATAAACGGAAGCACGTTCCCAGGGAAATGCTGCTACTGCGTGCAGGCGATTCTGAACATCATCGTTACTTGTAGTCGGGTCCCTGCAACCACCCTGGGCATCCTGGCGCCAGGCCACAGTCCCCGCGGGGCTCAGGTCAGGGCTGTGCGTCACCATTTAGAATGGGCCCCCTAAGCCTGTGTCCCTGTCCTCCAGCCAAAGACCCCAGGATCCGGGCTGTCATTGAACAGTTGGGTTTATCCCCCTGTGCCGTGGGCGGAGAGGGGGGCTCCGTATAAGGCTGACAGACGTGACTCGGTTCCTGGCCTAGGACAGGACAGGGGTCGGCACACGAGACGGGAATAATCACCCTCAAACCTCTGCCCCAAATATGAAAACACCCGGGCTCAGGACCAGGCTGGATGAGTGATGCGGGGTCAGCTGTGGGACCACTTGTAAATTAACTGAACTTCCTGGCCACCGAGTCCCCTGCCAAATGCTAACGGCGTCTCCCTTGCAGGACCGAGCAGGAGGGGGTAGGAGGACAGCCTCCCGCAGGCTCTGGCCACACACCGGCCCCCTCGTCCGTGGGAGCTCCGGCAATCAAGTCACCATTGTTGCCCGTTTCTTCACACGCCGCCTCGTCTGCGGGGGTCTCAGAGTGGCGCATGGCAGAGCAGGGCTGAGATGTGGGGAGAGTCGGGGCATGAGACGGGCCAGGTGCGGTGCAGCCCCCACCGCCTCCTGGCCTGGCACGGCAGGGGAGCCCTCTCAGGGGCC
>CM052885.1:119174115-119190093 GCA_028534135.1 Potos flavus
GGGCGCCTGGGCGGCTCAGTGGGTTAAAGCCTCTGCCTTCCGCTCAGGTCATGATCTCGGGGTCCTGGGATGGAGCTCCGCATCGGGCTCTCTGCTCAGCGGGGAGCCTGCTTCTCCCTCTCTCTCTGCCTGCCTCTCTGCCTGCTTGTGATCTCTCTGTCAAATAAATAAATAAAATCTTTAAAAAACAAAAACAAAAAAAACAAATCAAGACCCAGATAAGGTGCTTTCATCCCAATTGATTATATGTCTCTTCGGTCTTTTAATCTACAATCCATAACTTCTTGCAGTTTGTTTATTCGCAGAGTTGGGTCCTTCGTCTGGAAAGGGTCCCATGACCTGGATTTTGCTGATCGCATCCCCGTGCGGTCTCAGCACGCCCCTCTGTCCTCTGTCTCTCTTTGACTTGAAAGCTGCCGCTAGTGGCTTGATTAGTTTTGGGGGAGGCAGGGGACAAGAGTATTTGCTAGGAGAACTTGACTCTGTCCATCGGGAGTCCACGATGTCTTTCCCCCATTTTATGATGTTTGGATCTGCTTATGACTCTTGCCCAAATCTGTTATTCCATCGGGGCTGCAACGTATGCTAAACCCATCAGTTCTTCATTTATTACTTGCTGCCGAAGTACTTTATAAAGAGGTTTCCCTCGCCAACTCTTCCGTCACCTTGTGGTGCAGTTTGTATCGGGAAGACAGGAGAAGGGTCGATCTTGTTTCCCTTCTTTTAAACCGGTTTTCAAAATACAGACTTGGTTTCCTAGCATCCTTAACACATGACCGATTTGGTCTTATTTCACATCATCATGATTTTGTAGATTTCAGCATTGTCATTATTCGTCTTGATGCCTGTTAGTCCATTGTTGGGTAGAGCTCATCAAGCCGGCACCTGAGCCTTTCTTAAATGAGCTTAGCAGCCTTCGATAACATAATTATTCTAGGATCATCCCTGACATGTCCTGTCCCAGCCCCAGAATTCGTTATTTCTCCAAGGAGTTCTGGCTCGTTTTCAAGGTCGGGGAAGTAGAGACCACCATCTGTGGGTGGGGGGGCCCAGGACTTCTGTTAGGACAGAGCCAGGAAACATGCATATTTTAAAGATAAAATGCATTCCGAATCACACAAATACTTTCAAGTCAATTTCAGACTTGTGGGAATTTTACTGACCTCATGGATCCTACATCTGTACCTTCTTCCTCCCAGCCTAAGAATTCCTGCTCCCCCTGTCAGAGGGATCATTCGATTGCTTTCTCCTACAATGTACACTAGATACTCTCAGAATAAAAACAACAACACTGCCAGCAAAATTCTGGTTACCAATCAGCTTAAGATTTTTTTCCAATATTTTTTTTTCTTTTTGGTATGATACCTACGGATCTATACGGCCAAACTCCTGCTTTAGAGCCATCAAAGAGAGTTCCTTTGTGTAGCTACTCTACCATCCCGATATACAGAGGGGCTTAGTTGCTTCATTTTCAGACGCTTAACTGGTTGTAGGGATGGATTTTTGGGAAAGTAATCATCCCTATAGAATTATAAAATTTTAGTGTACAATTGTACGGTTTTACTGCGACTTACTAATTGTTAATTTTATATAGGTATAATTAATTTTGTATAATTATATAAAAATATTTGCCTGGCTTCAGAACCCTATCTACGATCAGGATATATCAAGACAAGTCTAGTCTCCTCCACGGTGGTCCCTTCTGTTTCTAGAAGCCAAGTAGACTTATATTTTTAACATTTTCCTTCCTCTTTACTATATACAACCACACACACATGCACAATTGTGCCCCCCCCCCTTTCTTTGGTAAATAGTAGCATATTGTATACGCTTCTCCGCACTTGTATTTTTGCTGAGTGATCCATCTGGATCTTGCTGGAGATCCAGAGCACTCCAGAGCAGCGTGTGAAAGCACGGCTCATTCCTTTATTGGCAGAAAGATGCTCCATGGTCCCACATTATATCCAACCAGTCCCCTCCTGGTGGACATTTGAATTACTTCCAGATGTTTGACTTTGTAAAAAAAGCTGCCCGGATTGGCCTTATGCCTGTGCCTCTTTGTGTTTTATGCCCTTGACTCCTTACCATAAGTTCCTGGAGGTTGGATTGCTGGATTCAAGGGGAAATGTCCATACCGCTTTTCTAAGCGCAGAAATGTCACATTCCCCTTCACGGGAGTCATACTGTTTTCCTTTCCAATCAGCAGCTCATAGGAATGCCTGTTCATGGTCTCACCGACAGAGAAGGACCCACGCTTTTGGTTCTTAGGCAAACTGACCAAAGAGAAAGGCCATTCCAATGAATCGTAATCAGCATTTCTATTGTTATAAGCAAAGTTAAGCCTATATATTTTTTTTCTTTATTTAGGATCATTTGCCTTTGCATTTCAGTGTGCTTTTCCTAACTCCCTTGTGTCTCATGACTGACTCCCGTCCCCCTGCACAGACCCCACCCCACTTCAGAGCAGATCCTGCCGCACAGTGGTTGGCATGACTCCCAGGCAGGATTTGATTGATGGTGCCTTTGTGTGATACTGGCAACATTTCCTCCGTATTTTGTAGTTCATACAAATAGACGTCTAATGTGGAGGTATCATTGGGTTCAGTGTATAAGGGAAGAATCTTGCCCAGGCAGGCCTTGCATTGTGTGGGGTATGATTCCTTGTCTCGCTTCCATGAGGGTGACCTTGGACAACAGTCGGCTCACACATTGTCAGCTGGTTGAGCCCGCGATGGTACCCACCGACATGAACTTCATCATTGTAGCGCCCACGGAGAGCAATTGCCTATATCCACTATTATTAGGGGATCAAAAGGGTAGTTTTTAAAAATCTGTCATTATCCCTGAATTTATTAGCTGGCATTTTGGCTAAAAGAAGACTTTCTGTTGGCACCTAGTTGGTGACTCTAGACTCAAGTCCGTATGGGATAGTCAAAGATTTCATTTATTTATTTGATGGAGAGAGAGAGAGAGAGGGCGCGTGTACAAGCAGGGGGAGCATCAGAGAGGGAGGGAGAAGCAGGCTCCCTGGTGAGCAGAGAGCCCGATGCGGGGCTCGATCCCAGTACCCTGGGATCATGGCGTGAGCCGAAGGCAGACGCTTAACTGACTGAGCCACCCACGCACCAGTTTATGGGACAATCAAGATAAATATTTTATTCTTTATTGTTATTTACCAATTTTGGGGGATAATAAGATAGAGCTGATATTTAGGGAGTACAGTCTGCATATTAGGGGCGCTCATTTTTAAATACCACTGGGTCGTATTTTTCTAAATATTTTTATTAAACAAGAAAAGAAATTATTTCAGGGAAAATGTGTAAGTGTATGCTGATATTTTCAATTCAGCATTAAGATTCGAGAGAGTTACTTAACTTCTTTGATTTTAAAATGTCCTCTTAGGCTAAAACTCTTGGCCCCTAACCACTTTAAACAGAATCATTTGCTTTATCCTATAATATCCTATAATAGTTTCCAAAATAACCATACCAAGAAGGAACTCAGATTCAAATTTCTTTGAGGCATTTTTGTCCTTAGAACATTCTATTAGGAATATATATCCAAAAGTGTGTTTTAAAGTCAATTGAACCAATAATGATTTTCTCCGCGTTGTGATGCCACCCGTCTCATAGAATTTGGGGCCGATCTGTTTCCTTTTGTTTTAGAATCTTAAGGATTGCTTTTTTTTTTCTTATTAAACGTAATCTTTTCTTTAAATTATACAAAAATACTTACACAGTTCCAAAAGCAAAACTATATGAAGATCACCCACAGAGAAGTGTTTCTTATCCCTGCCACCCTCGTCTAGTGTTTTCCTCCCCCGCAGACCACCGAGTTGATTACATTTCTGTTTGCATTTCCATCGTTTCATTTCGATCACGTAAGAGTGCGTGTGGATGAGTTCGTATGCCCTGTTCGCATGCTGCTTTTGCTGTTTTTCCCGTGTTTCTTCGGAGAGAGTCCTCGAAGATGGACAGGTCAGAGAGTAGGCCCCCACGGGGCTGCTGGAGTCCCCTCCGCTGGGGACGTTCAGCCCCAGCAGCAGCGTGCTACAAACTTCTGGACTTTTTTTTTTTTTTTTTCCAGTTTGTTAAATGACAATTACATCTCTGTACACTTTTAATGTATATTTCTCATAAACAAGGGAGAGTGCCTTTTCAGATGATTAAGGACCATTTGCACTTATTTTTCTGCGGCTTCTTTATGTCTGTGGCTTGTTTCTTAAGCTTTGAGTTTTGCTTGAATTCTTCTCAGGTTTTAGGACTTTTCTATAGATCGGAGATAGGAGCTTGGAGGTCCACCCGCGTGGTTGTGTGTTTTAATGTTTTGTTCATTTTTATTGTTTGCATGTGCCACAGGGCATTGATCCATTCACCAATCCCTGGAGATTTGCATTCCTCAGATGTGGTTGTTGTGAATAATGCTGAATGTGAGTACAGACCTATATTTTGTGTATGTGGATGTGTCTTCATTTCTCTTGGATAAATACCCCGGAGTGAAATTGCTGGGTCCATGATCAATATGTGCTGAACTACGTGAGGGGCTGCCATCCAGTTTCCAAAGCGGCTACACTGTTGACATCCTCACCAGCAACATAGTGGCTCGATTTATTATTATTATTATTATTATTACAGAAATCTTTTTTAAATAGAAAATGTTTATATCAAGCACAGGAAATCCTCTGTCTCCCTGTCTGTTTGCTCTGCACAGGCCAAAAGCTCTTTGGGATCTTCAACATTTTTTAAGATTGAAAGGAGACACAAGACCAAAATGTTTGAGAACTGTGGTTTCAGAGAAAAAGGGAGAAGCGGAATGCGTCTTTCTTCTAGCGGCCACAAGGGGGAGCTCCGATTACCTCCCGCTGTGTTCTCTGGTGTCTGCCGAGCCAGGTCCGCCCCAAGTGAATTTTCTCAAAGCCCCCCCAGACCACGTCTAAGGACGTGAGGCGCAAAAATGCGGATTTAAGAAATTCGGGACTACGAAACCTCACTCAGTGGCGCATTTGCACTGCAACGGGGGGCTGTGTCATTAGGCTGCTAACGCCAATTTTTGTTATTGTTGCTGTTTTACATTTTTTCCTCGCCAAAAACAAACAGACAAAACTCTGCCGTATGAAAAATTTCTTGGGAAGTGTCCCACGCTTTCCCCATCCCAAACACACCTTCCCTGTCCCCACAGGGTCTGCAGGTGCCCATTTGAGAGAGACTGACTTACACAGGTCCAGAACCCGAGGTAGAAGGGAACTGATTGTTCTAGAGAAAGACTTCTTTTCCGCGTAGTGATGATGCTCCAGTCCACACCCTCGGCCCTTGCAACACTAGCTGGATCGTGATCGTTCTCCCCCGGGGCCTGGGGACCCCGCCGAGAGCTGCAGGCAGCCGCTTTGTGGGGCCAGGAGGGGCCCTGGGCACTTGGCGAGCTGAGGATGCGCTGTCCCTCCATCCCCGGGCGGTGGACCCAAGGACACCCTGTGCCTGGATCCAGAGCAGCCATTTGACCTCCCTGCACACCTGTGTCCCCTTGCAGATGGACAGTGTGCCTCCCCTTCTGTGCACCTGACATTGATGGGGTATCCACAACACACAGGGTCCTCCATAAATAGAAGCTCATTTAAAATCACACCGCCATTGTTAGGTGTTGGTTCATGCTACTTTCTTCCCGGGGAGGGGAGGGAATCAGTGCAAGGGTCAGGGCATGAAACAGACCTGGGCGAGGCTCGGGTCACCCACCCAGTCCGGGGACCGGCGGCACGGTGTGGCATGGTGCACATGGGTTCTGAGCTCCTGGCTGGCTGTGCGAGGGTCGCTCCCAAGCCCCGGGGTCCTCGGTCTGGGCTGGAGGTTCTGTGAACTTGGGGTACAGACCTACCTGCAGGACTGTTTACCTTGAACCCTTGAAAATTAAATATTCCATTTTAATGTTTTTTAACCAAACACCCCTACATAAACAATTAATTTGGAAGCAGTGGATATGTAAAGTTCCAGGACTTTGAAAGAGGAAGCAGGACGGTCCCTTCTCGTGCCGGCCCGGCCCATCGCGCCCTCTGCCTGGCACCTGGAGCATTTCCTCCCGGGGAGTCGGACCCGACCCGCAGGACCTCAGCCTCGCTGTTTCCAGCTGCCGCCAGAGGGAAACGAGAGCCCCTCCAGGCTTCACAGGCTCTCTAGGAGGAAAGCAGAGGAGTATAAATATTCCTGTTTGTTCTGGAAAAGCTCAACCCTCTCCGAAGTAAAGAGAGTAGGAAAAGAAACCTCCACACGCCCTCTTCCGAGCCCTAACGGTGTCCAGTATTCAGCCGATTTTGTTATCTGCATCCCACCTATAAACTCCTGTTTTCTTAAAGTATCTTTTTAAAGTATCTTTTAAAGATTTTATTTATTTACTTGAGAGAGAGAGAGAGTGGCGGGGAGGGGCAGGGAGAGAAGCAGATGCCCCCGCTGAGCAGAGAGCGCAATGCGGGACTGGATCCCAGGACCCTGAGATCATGACCGGAGCTGGAAGCCGGAGGCAGATGCTCAACTGCCCGAGGCCCCCAGGCACCTCTTCCTTAAAGTATCTCAGAGCAAGAGTCCCGGCCACTGGGCCGTCTCACCTTCACAAGGCGTGTCACCAGGCAACCTCGAACCTCTCCTCTGTGCACCAGGAAGCCTCCCGGTCTGCAGTGTTCCCTGCAATGGATTGAAGGGGAGTCTGAAATGAAACTTTTTTTCATCTTGCACCTAGACCGCAAGAAGTGTGTTTATACCGCAGACCAGCTGTCCCGGGACACCCAGGTGTGACCCAGGCAGGACCCGGCAGCGTCAGCGCTGCCCAGAAACTCAAGACAGGTGTTTCTGCTGCTCAGTTCGGTCGCGGGTCCCTCTAGTGGCTGACAGCAGAAGTGCACAAGCCTCCAACTTTGCGCAAAACCTCTGAAAGGAGGCAGTCCCTGAAACAGGTGCCCTGAAGGGCTCGGGATGGAGGAGAGGGCAGGGCACCCAGGACTGATGGTGCAAGCCCCTCAGTTAATGACGCTACCCCTCATAAACTCTTAAATGGCACAGATCATTTGAATTCTGCCTTCTACTCAATTCTCGGCTTTTGTGTTAATATCAAAGTAATGGATTCCTCTGGGAAAAAACCTGAGTCAAACAGATATCCTAGGAAAATGCATGATTTTTATCTAAGGGGCTCACTAATGCCTGTGCTCGGGGCCGTTGAAGGGACAAGTCGAACAGGAGGGCCGGTGACCGTGCCCGGAGCCCTGGTCCCATGTCCAGCATGCCCCCCCCCCCCGCCTCCTGGTCCTGTCTTTCTGACCCACCCGCTCCCAACGCCGATTTTGCTATTGCTTTTTCTGCATCTATGTGACCCATTTTAAGCTCTCCTTAGAGTAAGATGGGCTATAAAATAATGCAAACATATGAGAAGGAAAGAGCACTCACGGCTGAGGGTTTCCCGCCGTGGGCCGGTTGCCAGGTGGGGAGACCATCATCACACCCGCTGGACAGCAGTGAGCTGACGCGGCTGCCACTCTCTCACGAGGCGGGCGCCGAACCCCCCAGTCGCAGCAGGTGCACAGATGGGCTCCAGCCGGTGCTCTGGGCCCCCGCCAGCCTCCTGTTTTGCTCCCATCAGAAGTGCGTGCAAACATCAGGGACAGGCTCCTGTCCTTGGACTACGGGTGGGGGCTGGTTTGCTAAGGAGCATGGGGGTGGCCATTGGCAAGGCCTTCGATGGCCTTCCGGAATTCTCCTTCATGACCATCACAAACTCTGTGCCGCCCAAAACGATCACGTAAGTTAGCTTCCCTCTCCGCAGTGCTGTACATGCCCGCGGAGCCAGCTGCTTGCACGGGGCGGTCACACGGTCCCCACCCTGGGCCAGTCTGCTGGGCACCCGCTCTGCGTCTGTGCCGCTTATTGTCCGGCCCTCGCCGCTAGCCCAGAGCCTGCACAGACAGTGCCCGGAAGGCTCCCGAGGCCCGAGGCTGAGCACTGGCGGAGGAGGTCAGCAGCATTCAAGAGGCAGGAACACGGGTGACAAGGCCTGGGACTTGGCTGGGTGACCGGGGGGCACCGGGGGAAGAGAGCGCAGCTAGGAGGTCAAACAGGAACGAGGGTGTCTCTGCCGCCAGGAAGAGCCGCGTGCCCCTCCCGGGCTCCTGTGCCTTGTCCCAGCTGTGGCGGGACTGTGAGATTATGGGAGTTTCAGATGGCAGCGTGGGTTTGCCCCACGTCGGGGGACTTCATCAGTGAAGGCCAGGGACCACCACCTAGCCCAGCAGCCACCAGAGCAAGGCCACCCCACAGTCAGGGATGCTCTGGAGCCGTATCCACATTCCCAAAATAAAAGCCATACCTGTCCTGAGATGTCAGTGGAGCGGATGATTGCTTTTATACTAGAACAGGAACAAAGATACCGCGTAGATGGCAAAATTCAAATATTTTTCAAGAATAGGCAAGGGAGCCCGAACATATGATTGCTTGCATTATTAATATTCGGCCGTGGTGGTGTGTCGTATTGAGCTACCTACCCTTCCAGTCCCTTCGGAGAACCTCTTAAGGGTCATCTCTCCTTATGGGAATGTCAGTGCAAAGGTCAGAGAAGTCCCGGGCCAGACTCTGTGAAGGACCCAGGAACCACCGCCTGCAGGGACATACGCCTGTTTGTGGCACGTGTGCCCACGTGCCCAGTGTGGGATTTCCTCTGAAGGAAAAATGTTCTCTCGCAACCCTGAAAAGTGTCCTCCATCCCCTACAGTACACGTGGCCTCAGACTGAAATTATGGTAGAAAAATCCAAGGTCTTTTAGGAATACGTTCTCAACCGCAAGCAACACTGAAGAGAGGGACATTTTTTTTTCTTTTTTTTATAACTGGTGACAGATTTTTAAAAACTCTTTTGGAAATGAAAACACAAAAATTTGAAAAACCCTCCGAGGACTCAGACCTTCTGGAATACTTTTGTGATCTCTGCAGACACCGCGCGAGACCCCCTCGACTTCAGAATCCGCAGGGGTCATGTAATGAAACGAGAACAAACGTCAGAAGCCCTGCGACGACTCTGACTTTTTCTTTCTTTCTTTTTTAAGATTTTATTTATTTATTTGAGAGAGAGGGTGCACAAGCAGGGGGAGCGGCAGGCGGAGGGAGAAGCAGCCTCCCCGCTGAGCAGGGAGCCTGACGCGGAACTCTATCCCAGGACCCTGAGATCGTGACCTGAGCGGAAGGCAGACACTTAACCGGCTGAGCCCCCCAGGCGCCCCACAACTACTCTGCCTTTGCACTATATTTATTATGTGGAGGTGGAGTGGCAGGAGATTAAGAATAAAGGATCGGAAGGTTTCTGTGTCTGACTCTGATCGAGCAGCTCGACATGTCTAACACTCCGCCGGAGAGCGTCGGGCAAAGGTGGGGAAAGTCTGCGCAATGTGCCGGAGAGCCCTCAGGTGGCCAGGACTTTAGGGGCTAAGAGCCACCAGAAAAGAGAAGAGCTATGGGAGCCCACATTCATCTGCCCCTTTCCCTTCAGGCATTTGCTAATTCCCAGCGCAAGGGTGAGCCTCCGAGCCCCAGGTCCCTGCCCGAGTTTTTGGGAATAACATAGGCCTGGAAAGACAAAAACTGGAATTCAGGAGCACCAAGCCAGCGAGGTCTAAAGGGCCAGTTCCAGAGAAAAGCCACAGGGAGTTTGCCAGATGTTTACGACGTGTCGTCAGAAGGCAGAAAAACTGGACGAGAAGTCACCCAGAAGCTTATCTGTGCGGTGAGGGCATCTTCTTCATTCCGTCTGCTGATTCCCATGCTGATCGCCACCGCAAACCCCTCCTAGACACACCCAGCAATGCTGCTTCACCAGCCCTGCGGGCATCCCTCGGCCCGGTCAGGGTGACCTGTGAAATTAATCACCATTCCCCTGTTTGTCACCTGGGCACCCACGTGCGTCCCCTTAAACCAAACCTAATCTCCAAATAAAGACAATAATGTGATCATAGTTTGACCTAACGTGATATAATCATCCCTGGAAATGCACTGATCCCTTCCCCAGAAGAGGAGGGACGGTCTTTGAGTGATGTTTGCTCCCCTCCTGATAGTTCATAACTTAAATATTGTGATGTAAGGTGAACAACACTTACACACTTCTATAAAGTACATAAATAAATATATAAATATATATATATAAATATATATATATATATATATATATATATATATATATATATAAAGTAAGTAAAGCTTATGTTACATGATGAGGAAAGAAGAGAGAAAACAAGGATATTTGCCTGACGGAAGTATGTATTCACACAAAGGTATTTGTGACAAGATGAGGAGGAAAAGCCCGTGACAATCATAGCTCTCGTTTCTGCGGCTGATCACGTGGTCATCACTGGTCCCTAGAATTACCTTCTCCGACTACCTGTTGAGTGTTCCCTTGGCCTTCGGCAAGCACGTCAGCCCATTATGGTGTTCTCCTGGCAGGGCAACCCAAGCCTTCATTCCCACAGGGTCAAGGTCTCCTGTAGCCCTCCCGGATTGGGTTTAGTTCTCCACAGACCTTCATCACACGGCGTGGTGATACCAACAGACCCCTGAAGGGACCTCCTGTATCCTGGACACGTTCTTCTTTACCTCCACTGTGGACCAGCCGTCCAGACTCCCCTCGGCGGTCAGGATCAACCACCACAGCCAACACTATAACTCCCTTCTTTGCCCTTGAGTCAGAGACATGAGCCCAAAGCGCCCAGGGAGTGGTGCCATATTGGGGATTCAGTGTTGGTCTCCGCCGTTGGCTATTGCTTGGGCCAGTCTTCTGGAGTGGGTATCCACGAATGAGAAGAAGAGCCACAGACTTTGAGAAAAATATTTGCAAGACACTTCTGAGGAAGGACTGCCACCAAAGTATAAAAAGAACTCTTAAAACTCAACTATGAGGAAACACACAATGTGATTGAAGAATGGGCCAAACGTCCCAAGCTCACCAAAGAAGATATACAGATGCAGACAACCATATTCATCAAGGAAATGCAAATTAAAATGACAGTGAGATACCACTAGACACCCGTCAGAATGACCAGAAAAACACCTGCACGTGGGTGTTTATGGAAGCTTTATTCATAATTGCCAAAATTCAGAAGCAACCAAGAGAAGCTGGGTGGATAAATAAAGTGTGGTCCATCCAGACAATGGACTCTTACTCAGGGCTAAAGAGAAGTGGGCTATCAAGTCATGCAAAGAGGAAACCTAAATGAATGTTATCGAGGGAAGCCAATATGAAGAGGATACATACCGTTTAGTTCCAAATATATGACATTCTGGAAAAGGCAAAACTATGGCGAGAGATCAGTAGTTGCCAGGGGCCGGAGGGGAGGGAGGGAGGAATAAATAGGCAGAGCACAGGGGGTTTTTAGGGCAGTGAACATACGGGGTACAATACTGTAATGATGGAAACATGTCATAATTTGTCCAAACCCGTAGAGTACACAGCTCCAAGAGTGAACCATAATGTAAATTATGGACTTTGGGTGATGATGATGTGTCCGTATAGGTTCATCAGTTGTAAGAGACAGATCCTACAGAGCTAGATGTCCCCCTCGTGGGGGATGTTGATAATGGGGGAGACTGCTTGTACGGGAGGCAGAACATATATAGGAAATTTTAGGACCTTCCTCTCATTTTTGCTGTAAACCTAGTTTTGTTCTAAAAAACTAAGGTCTTAATAAAAACATTCAAATGGATTTCCTTATAAAATTCTAGCAAAGCAAAATTAAAAGGGTCTGTATGGTCAATCACTGTTCTCGCTGAACTTATATAAATAATTGGGCCAAGTTTAATGAAACTTGACTTATTCTACAAACAAATTGATCTTTTATCTTTGATGAAAATGGGGGTGATTGTAAGGAAAGAACTGTATGTTTCAACAAAAAAGTTATAGCACACCCTTGCGGGTTATGGAACAGTGTGTCATGTGTCCTAATTTTGAGCATTTTCCTTAGTGGCTGCCATTTTGTCAATAATTAACATTTTCCTCCCATGCTTCTGACATAAAATCGCTAAAATCTAAAATTTCCTTTTCCCTAAAGCCCTACAAGCTGAAGCTGAATGACTTAATATAAACTTTAGAGAAATCACCACAATGGACCACATGTGGACAACCTTTATGCCTGCTGAAGTGTGGGCCTCTCAGAAAGTTCATGAGAGTGAAACTGTGCCCCATAGGGTTAATGAGGTTGAAACTTGCAGAAAGTTTAAAGCTTGTTTTTCAGAGAACTGTTTCCCCCTCACTGGCTACTGTGTCTTTTTAGACCCCACTAAAAAACCCACCAGCTTTCTCTGCAGAAGCCTGGACTCAAGGCCAAGTGATAGGATCTTAGCCTATAAACAAGCAAGGCCTTGCATTCCTTACCCAAGATAAGGAGCCCAAGACCCCATCCAGCTTACACTGGCTCCTGGAGCATGCCCATGGCCCCTTTTTCTTGTCCTAAAGTAACCTCCTGGCATCAGGGGCTGAATTTGCCTCATTCTGAAGTTCAGTCTCCACCCCAAAGTGAACATAGGATGTTTGTTGCATATGTGTTTGCTCAATGTGCATGCTCTCCCTTCCTCATGGATAGTCATGTCTCCCCTGACCTTTACATGAATATGTATATAATCTTACCTCTTAGGATTATAAAAAACTTGTTCACTCCCCCTTTGGAGAGGTGGATTTGAGACTTCCCCTTCCATCTCGTTTGGCTGCCTCTCAAACAAACTCTTTCCTTACCACATACTGGATGACTCAGTGATGGGCTTTTCTGTGCATCAGGCGGATGGACTTTGGTTCAGGTGTAAGAACATCCAGTGCTATCACCAGACTCATTCAAACTACAAACCAGAAAATTCATCAAAATTACCACTGCCTGTCTTCACTCCACCATCAAAAGATGCCTCAAGACCAGTATCTCCTAGCCTAACTGCTTTCTGGACTCCAAAATTATAATTTGTTCTACAAGGATTGCTTATTTTGGCTTGAAATATAGTAAAATAATTTATAATTATCAAGCTGTTAGAGGAGCAAAATGTAATATATAACATACTTGATTAGTTTTTTTAAAGACAAGAATGAAGAGAATTAATGGAGTTAATAAATGTAGGGCAAAAGGAAAACCAATAGTAAGATGATAAGAAGTAAATCTAAGGATATTGTTAATTTTATTCAACATAAATGGGTTAAATAATCTAATTAAAAAACAAAGATTGCCAGACTGGATAAAAAGAAAACCATACACACTTCTTGCTGCTTTCAAGGTACACTACCTAAACCTAAGGGCAGAGAAAATACGAAGTCGACCGTTGGAAAAGATAAATGGAAATATTAACCAGAAAAAAGGTGGCTTATCTATACTGATACTGTCAGATGAAGTAGACTTTAAGTTAAGACACATTACTGGAGATGAAATGGATCAAACCACCAGGAAGTTATATAACAATATAAATGCATATGCACCTGATAACATAGATTCAAAATATGTAAAACCAAAAGCTCCTTCAAGTTTCCACAGGGAGATTATTATCGAACTACCATAGGTGGCGATGAGGTGGGGTATTGGTGAGGTGCTAAATGGGGAGTGTTCTGTCCTAAAGTGGAACTGGGTTAGACTAGACTACTCAATAGACATGAGTTGATTTTGTCTTGGATGAAAAAAAATAAGTGTCAAGTGGAAGGGCTACCATCTACTTAAAATTATATTACAGTGTGTCTAGAGAGTATGCTGGTAAATATCCCACCTCACAGATGATGGAAAGTTCTTCCAGGTGGCAAAATGCATGCCAATTCCTCCATGCCCTGTAAACCAATTAAAAGATGGCAGATGAGCCTCAGTTACATTTTTACACTTAGGGAATACATAACCCAAACTCTGCATATACAGTAACTATGAGGAATCAGTTACAAAGGCAATAAAGAGCAATTGTAAATTGTTCCCACAGACGTTGGCTTCATCTGCTGTCACTAAACTCACACAGCTAACAACATCTGGGTAAGCACCATAATGAAATCAATTTTGGAAACAAAGCAAAAATCATTATGACCTCCTCCAAAGCCATTACACAGCTGAATCCTGAGTGCTATGGGTCGTTTCCCTCACTGTGTCCATGGGCAAGGAAGAGAAGGAAGACCTGGGAGGAGAGCTATTAAACAATTAGGGGCGATTATGATTGACTTTAAAAACAACTGGACTCGTTAGTCTACAAAGTTCTAGAAAGGTAAAGAGAAAATGTTAGAATCTATAAAACCACAGATGTTAGGCTTAGGGAAAGTCCAGACTTCTTCATCCAATCTTGGCGTATGGGTGAGTTTCCTATCGCTGCTACAACAAATTACCACAAAACTAGTGGCTTACAACAATACCAATCTGTCCTCTCACGGTTCTACAGTGTGGGGGTCTGACATGGGTGTCGGCTGGGCTGTGTTCCTTCTGGAGGCTCTCGCGGAGAATCTGTGTCCTTGCTCTTTCCCGTTGCGAGCCCCTGTCCCCTTCCTTCGTCTTCAAAGCCAACACCAGTCAGCTCTGTCTCTGCAGACTAGGGGGCTTTGACAACAGACGCATACGTCCCCGCAGCTCTGGAGGTGGGCAGTCCTAGATGAAGGTGCTGTCGGCTGGGTTCTAGCGTGTCCTCTCACCCTGGCTGGAGACAGCCGCTTTCCCCTTGTGGTGGAGAGAGTGTGAGACACAGCCCCACGGGCTTGGGGTCCCACCCTGATGGCTGAGTTTAACCTTCCTTACCTCCTGAAGTCCCTAGATCCAGTATCAGTGACACCGGGAGTTCAGGCTTCAGCTTGTGCATTTTGGGGAGACCCAGTTCTGTCCGCAGCGTAGGATGACGACTCCTTACGGCACTTTCTCATCTCTCTGGCTTCCTTCTTCCTATTGCCATTACGTCAGGCTATCCCGCCTTAATTCCATCTACGGCCTTAATTTCCCCTCGCCTGAGTACTGACCTCACGGGTTCGGAGGACTGAGGCCTCTCTGGGAGGCCGTGGTCCTGTGACACAGCCCATGAGTCACCCCTGTCGAAGTGGAAGTTGAAGTCACGAGTCACCCCTGAGGTCTGAACACAGCAGTGTTAGGACAATCCTTTCTATTGTGATAAAAACTCGTAACATAAAATTTACCATCCTAGTCCTTTTTAGGGGTACGGTAGTGGTAACTCGATGCACATCGCTGCGTACCAGACCTCTAGAACTTCTCACCTTGAGAAACGGAAAGTCTGTCCCCGCTGAGAAGCTCCACCTCCACCCGGGGCAGCCCCGCTGGCTGGGAGTCGGATGCTCTCCAGCGCTTCAAAGAGCAGCCGCATCGTATTTGCCTTTTTCAAACTGCTTTACTTCGCCTGACGTCCTCCAGGTTCAGCCACCCGGATATGAACGTCCTTCCTTCTTAGGCTGAATCACATTCCACTGCATGTCTACACCACATTTGTCTACACCCGTCGATGCGCGTCCGTATTGCTTCCGTCTCTGGTCTATCGTGAGTCATGCTGCTGGGAACGCAGTCGTGGGAGTATCTCTCCGAGACCCTGTTTTCACTTCTCTGGGGTTTGTTCCCGGAAGCGGGGTTGCTGGATCATGGGGATTGTTGGGAGAGGCCGTCTCATGTGCAGACCTTCGAGCCCAACTCGGCCACGCAGGGACGGGCTGGGGGCCCAGAGCACCCCCTCCCCAGGAGGCAGAGTCTTCGCAGCCTGCGCCGGGCTCATCCCCCACTTTGCAACGGCTGCCCCTGGGTCCAAGGCCACATGTGCTCCTGTGTTGTGGTTAAGCGTGTGCTTCACATGGCCTGGCCCACCACTGCTCGTTCTGTCCCCTGTGGGAAGGGCACGCGGTCCTGATGCGGCACAAGAGGGGCGCGTGCCCGCCAAGGGCCCCGTGTCTGCTACCAGGAGGGACTCTCGGGTCCGGGGAAGGGACACCCGCTGCTGCATCTAATCCCGTTCTCTGCCTCTTCTCTGTGCGGGGAAAG
>CM052885.1:119190593-119217370 GCA_028534135.1 Potos flavus
TGATCTATTAGAAGAAATTGTATCCCAAAATTTTAAAGAAAAAAAACAACCCTATATGTATACAAAAAATAAGATTAAATACAATGAGGGGATAAAATATGAATGTAAAAGTGAAAATTAGAAAAGATTTTTAAAAAGGTATTGATAAGATACTAGTTAAAAAACGTTAAAATAGGCAAGAGGAAAAATAAAATAAAAAAATAAAATAAGAAAAAAATAAAATTAAAAAAATTTAACTCTGAAAAAAAAAAATTAACTCTGAAAGACTAAAAGACCATGGGGAAAAAAAGCCATGAATTCTATGTGTTGCTTTTTCCTAACTCAGAAGTTCCGCAGTTTTCATTGATCGAGGAACTTGGTCTTGGCTGGATGTTCTTGCGGATTTTCTGGGGGAGGGCCTGTCGCAGAGATTCTCAAGTGTCTTTGCCCGAGGCGGAATCGCACCGCCCTTGCCGGGGGCCAGGCTAAGCAATCTGCTCGGGTTCGCGCTCGGAGCTTTTGTTTCCTGAACGCTTTCCGTACCGCTTTGGACGCCGGGAATGAAGATGGCGGCCTCCCAATCTCGGGCCTGTAGGAGCCAAGAGCTTGGCCCCGCTCCTCAGTGCGCCCACAGAGAAAAGCCATCAGTCCCTCCCGTCTCCCTGGTCTCTGGCCGCGCTCCGAGCTCACCCGGCCTGTGACCGAGCGTTTCTGTCCCTGGCGCACGGCTGTTTGGAGTCTCCAAACCCAGCAGATTCCTGCAGCCGCTCCCCGCCGCCCCTCCCGGAGGAGGAAGGAGGGGGTCTCCCCGGATCTGCCCCTTGTGGGGCAGGGACTGTGCCGGGATCACGGTGTAAGGTAAGCCCGAGCTGAGACCCCACTGCTCGGCTCCGTCTCTGCCGCCGGCTTCCCCGCTCTGATACCTGGGGGCTCTGTCACCCTCAGACACCCCCGGTCTTTCTGTGACCCCACGGGCCCTGAGACCACGCTGTCCCCGCGAGGGCTCCACCCCCCGCTTAGCCTCTGGAGCACCGTCCCTCAGTGGAGCAGATTTCTAAAAGTCCCAATTTTGTGCTCCGCTGCTCTGCGGCTGCCGGGAGCTGGCCCCTCCCCCCGTGCTCTCTCTTCCCATCGCCTCGGATTCGCTTCCCCACATGTCCTACCTTCCGGAAAGTGAACGCTTTTCTGTTCCTAGAATTGCTGTTCTTTTCTATCTCCTGCTAAGTTTGTAGGTGTTTAGAGTGGTTTGATAACTATCTAGCTGAACTTCTGGGATCTGATACTATCTCAGCCTCCTACTCCTCCACCATCTTGGTCCTCCTCCCAATAAGTTCTTTATAGATTTTGGATACTAGCCCTTTATCTAATAAGACGTTTGCAAATACCTTCTCCCATCCTGTCAGCTGTCTGTTGGTTTGGTTGACTGCCTCCTTTGCTGTGCAGAAGCTTTTTACCTTGTTGAAGTCCCAATAGTTCATTTTCGCCTTTGTTTCCCTTGCCTTTGGAGATGTGTCTAGCAAGAAGTTGCTGTGGCCGAGGTAGAAGCGGGTGCTGCCTGGGTTTTCCTCTAGGATTTTGACGTATCTTGTCTTACATTTAGGTCTTTCACCCATTTTGAGTTTATTTTTCTGTATGGTGTAAGAAAATGGTTTAGTTTCATTCTTCTGCATGTGGCTGTCCAATTTTCCCAGCACAGTTTGTTGAAGAGACTGTTCTTTTTCCATTGGATATTCTTTCCTGCTTTGTTGAAGATTAGTTGGCCATAGAGTTGAGGGTCCATTTCTGGGCTCTCTATTTTGTTCCATTGATCTATGTGTTTTTGTGCCAGTACCACACTGTCTTGATGACTACAGCTTTGTAATAGAGCTTGAAGTCTGACATTGTGATTCCACCAGCTTTGGTTTTCTTTTTCAACATTACTTTGTCTATTAAGGGTCTTTTCTGGTTCCGTACAAATTTTAGGATTGTTTGTTCCAGCTCTATGAAAAATGCTGATGGTATTTTGATAGGGATTGCACTGAATGTGTAGATTGCTTTGGGTAGCATAGACATTTTCACAATATTTGTTCTTCCAATCCATGAGCAGGGAATGTTTTTCTATTTCTTTGTGTCTTCTTCAATTTATTTCATAAGTGTCATAGTTTTCAGAGTGCAGATCCTTTACCTCTTTTGTTAGGTTTATTCCTAGGTATCTTATGGTTTTAGGTGCACTTATATATGGGATTGATTCCTTAATTTCTCTTTCCTCTGTCTCATCATTAGTGTATGGAAATGCCACTGATTTCTGTGCATTGATTTTATACCCCGTGATTTTGCTGAATTCCTGTATCAGTTCTAAGGCACTTTTAGGGTGGAGTCTTTTGGGTATCTTGTCATCTGTGAAGAGTGAAAGTTTCACGTCATCTTTGCCCATTTGAATGCATTTTATTTCCTTTTGTCGTCTGATTGCTGCGGTGAGGACTTCTGGTACTATGTTGAAGAGCAGCAGTGAGAGTGGACCTCCGGGTCATGTTCCTGACCTTAGCGGAAAAGCTCTCTGTTTCTCCACTTTGAGCATGATATTCACTGTGGGTCTCTCGCATATGGTTTTTATGATATTGGGGTATGTTCCCTTTATCCTTACACTGTAAAGAATTTTTGTCAAGAAAGGATGCTGTGTTTTGTCAAATGCGTTTTCTGCATCTATTCAGAGGGTCATGTGGTTCTTGTCCTTTCTTTTGTTAATGTGGTGTATCATGTTGATTGATTTGCAGATGTTGAACCACCCTTACACCCCAGAAATAAATCCCACTTGGTCATGGTGGATAACGTGTCTAATGTACTGTTGGATCCTATTGGCTAGGATCTTGATGAGAATTTTGACATCTGCATTCATCAGGGATATTGGTCTATAATTCTCCTTCTTATAGGGGTCTTTGTCTGGTTTGGGGATCAAGGTAATGCTGGCCTCATAGAATGAGTTTGGATGTTTTCCTTCCATTTCTATTTTTTGGAACAGTTTCAGAAGAATAGGCATTAATTCTTCTTTAAATGTTTGGTAGAATTCCCCCTGGAAGCCATCCGGCCCTGGACTCTTGTTTTTTGAGAGATTGTTGATTACTGGTACAATTTCTTTGCTGGTTATGGGTCTGTTCAGGTTTCTATTTCTTCCTAGTTCAATTTCAGTTTTGGTAGTTTATGTGTTTGTAGGAATCCATCTGTTTCTTCCAGATTACCTGATTTGTTGGCATATAGTTTTTCATAATGTGTTCTTAAAATTGTTCATATTTCCTTAATGTTGGTCATGATCCCTCTTCATTCATTCATGATTTTATTTTATTCTTTTTCAGTATTATTGATTTATTAGAAAGGGTATGAGAAAGGATGCAAATGACCAGCCAGAGGAAGAGATAACCAGGGCAGCGTTCGAAAGAGTCCCTAGCATAGGAGCCTCAGTCTCCATGGAGTTCGGGGGCACCACATTCATGATTTTGTTATTTTGGGTCCTTTCTTTCTTCTCTTTGATAAGTCTGCCTAGGGGTTTATCAATCTTATTAAATCTTTTAAAGAACCAGCTTCTAGTTTTGTTGATCTGTTCTGCTGTTCTTTTGGTTTATATTTCATTGATTACTGCTCTAATCTTTATTATTTCTCATCTCCTGCTTGGTTTAGAATTTATTCATTGTTCTTTTTCCAGCTCCTTTAGGGGTAAGGTTAGGATGTGTATTTGAGATGTTTTTGGTTTCTTGAGGAAGGCTTGTATTGCTATGTGCTTCCCACGTAGGACTACCTTTGCTGAATCCCAAAGGTTTTGAACTGTTGTGTTTTCATTTTCATTTGTTTCCATGAATTTTTTAAATTCTTTTTTAAATTTCCTGGTTCACCCAACATTCTTTAGTAGGTTGTCGTTAACCTTCAAGTATTTGAGTTCCTTCCAGATTTCCTATTGTGATTGAGTTAAAATTTCAAAGCATTGTGGTCTGAAAATATGCAGGGAATAATCTCAATCACTTGGTACTAGTTCAGACCTGATTTGTGAAGCAGTATGGGATCTATTCTGGAGGATGTTCCATGTACACTCGGGAAGAATGTGTATTCTCTTGCTTTAGGATGGAATACTCTGTATATATGTGTGAAGTCCATCTGGTCCAGTGTGTCATTCAAAGTTCTTGTTTCCTAGTTGATCTTCTGCTTAGATGATCTGTCCATTGCTGTGAGTGGGGTGTTAAAGTTCTCTACTATTATTGTATTATTGTCAATGAGTTTCTCTAATGTATATATATTGTTTTTATATATAATGTAATATAATATTTTTATATATATGTAATATAATATAATGTTATATACTGGTTTATATAAATGGTTGCTCCCAAGTTAGGAGCATAAATATTTACAATTGTTAGATCTTTTTGTTGGATAGACCCTTTAATTATGATATAGTGTCTATGTCCCTTAATACAGTCTTTGGTTTAAAGTCTAGTTTGTCTGATATAAGCATGGCTACCCCAGCTTTCTTTTGATGTCCGTTAGCATGATAAATGGTCGCTTTCAATCTGGAGGTGTCTTTGGGTCCAAAATGAGTCTCTTGTAAGCAGAAAATTGATGGATCTTTTTTTTAATTCATTCTGATACCCTATGTCTTTTGATTGGAGCATTGATTCTATTTACATTCATAGTAATTATTGAAAGATATTAATTTAGTGCCATTATATTGCCTGTCACAAAGTCACCTTATTGTCTATGTTCCTTTCTGGTCTCTGTTACTTTTGGGGCTCTCTTTTTGCTTACAGGATCTCCTTTAATATTTATTGCAAGGCTGGTTTAGTTGTTATTTTAGTTTCTGTTTGTCTTGGAAACTCTTGATCTCTCTTTCCATTCAGAATGACAGCCTTACCGGATAAAGTATTCTTGGCTGCATATTTTTCTCATTTAGTACCCTGAATAATCATGCCAGCCCTTTATGGCCTGCCAGGTCTCTGTGGATTGGTCTGCTTCCAGCCTTATGGGTTAAGGACCTCTTGTCTCCAGCTGTTCTTAGGATTTTCTCTTTATATTTGAAATTTGCAAGTTTCACTCTATTATATCGAATATATCTAATATATTGACCTATTTTTATTGATTTTGAGGGGGCTTCTCTGTGCACGCCTGTTTCCTTTCCCAGATTGGGGAAGTTCTCAGCTATAATTTGTTCAAATGAACCTTCTGCCCCTCTCTCCCTCTCTTCATCTTCTGGGACTCCTATTTATGCAGATATTATATTATTTTATATTATTTTGCTTTATGGAATCATGGAGTTCTCTAAGTCACCCTTCATGAGCTAATAGCTTTCTTTCCCTCTTCTTTTCTGCTTCCTTATTTTCTATCATTTTATCCTCTATATCACTCATTCTGTCCTCTGCTTTATTCATCCTTGTTTTTATAGCCTCCACTTGGAACTGCATCTTGGTAATAGCATTTTTAATTTTGGCCTCACTAGATTTTAGTTCTTTTATTTCTAAAGTAAGGGATTCTCTAGTGTCTTTTAGTGTCCAAAACCCAAGGGAGCCAACATCCAAGGGCAGGAGAAGATGATGTCCCAGCTCAAGCATAGAGAAGGAGCTCATCTTCCTCTACCTTTTTGTTCTATCCAGTCTGTCCACATATGGATCAATGCCCACCCACATTGGTGATCTTCTTTACAGAGTCTTCTGAGTCAAACACTTGTCTCTTCCCAAGATACCATCATGAACACCCTGAAATAATATCCTCCCAGCCATCCGGGAATCCCATGGCCTGGTCAAGGTGACATATAAAATTAACATCACACAAGGGAGACTTTTATCACCCAAACGGGGATACTTTTGAGAGTGGAAGGGAGTGCTATTGATAATTATAGCAGAACAAGCATAGAAAGGGCAGTCCCATGTCCACTGTGGGGCATGGTCACAGAGCTGACAACTTCCCCTGTCCCAAAACCCATTGTGTAGACACCTGCCAGCTCTAGCAGCAGAGAGGAAAGGAGAGGCCAGGGACCCCACATGGTCACACTAGCCATGCATGACCCATCCTCAGGGGACACAGGTTCAGCAAAGGAGAGCCCCAGCATGCCTGGTTGTTTTATATTAACCCCAAAAGGGCAGAGTGCAAAACTCATGTGCTTTTATGAGCTGAAGCAAGCCCTCGCTTCCTGTTGCTTCAGCTGCAGATCCTTCCCCTTCATGGATGGCCTCCCTCCCCTTCCTGAGTTGAGGGTCTCTGCCAGAGGTGTTGGGACTCTGTCACCACCTTCCTGCAGCTGCTAGAGGGACACCTAATCGGTGCCGTGACCCACATACTCCATCAAAAGAAGCAAATTGTTTTTGTTTTTTTATTTTATTTATTTATTTATTTATTTTTATTTATTTGATGGAGAGAGAGAGATCACAAGTAGGCAGAGAGGCAGGCAGAGAGAGAGGGGGAAGCAGGCTCCCTGCTGAGCAGAGAGCCCAATGCGGGGCTCGATGCTAGGACCCTGAGATCATGACCCGAGCAGAGGGCAGAGACTTTAACTCACTGAGCCACCTAGGCGCCCCTGTTTTTGTTTTTTTCAAAAGATTATTTATTGAGAGAGAGAGAGCGTGCACAAAAGAGCGGGGGGAGGGGTAGAGGGGGAGAAAGAATCCCAGGCAGACTCCCCACAGATCGTGGAGCCGGACTCAGGGCTCAGTCTCACGGCCCTGAGATCATGGCCTGAGCCTAAACCAAGAATTCGGATGATCAACCCACTGAGCCGCCCGGGGGCCCCAAAGCAGACTGTTGTTGAGAAGGACCAAGCTTCCCAATCCTAGCGTCAGCAGCATCAGTAGTGAGCATGAGCATAGCTTTGCCACCATCATTGGCCTCGGAGGGAGAATCATCTCCCAGCAGGACTTACTCCTCCACTGTGCTCTCTTATGGCTGAGACCAGCACAGAGGCCTGCAGGGCTGGCCCGGGGGGACGCAGCGTATGCTGTCTAAACTGTGCACGTTTCTTTTCATGGGGGGCTGGTTCTGGGGCACCCTCTCCCCCCTGTGCGGCCGAGATCCTGCCTGGAGCACACCTGGCCCCCTGCGTGTCTTGGAGCCCCAGCAGCTGGAGGAGCCTCGCTGCTGCCCAGGTCCCCCTCCCTGCACACACCGGGAATTGCTATGGGACCCTGCTCTGAGCCCAGATGCAGAGGAGTCTCCAGGGAGTCAGGCCCCCCCGTACAGATCTCTGACCAGGGGGACATAAGAGGTGGTGGCAAGTCCTTTTCTTTTCCTGCCCACGAGGGACCCTTCTGAGGGTGTCCCTGATTGCCTGGGACAGTCCCAGTCACTCCTGTTGACTTGTCTTGAGATAGCACGTGCTTTCATTCTTGTGAGGGTCCAGTTTATAGGATACGTAACTGCTCTCCCTCCTTATTCAGCCTTTGGGGGACACAACAATGGGTGGCCTCCCTGCAATTTCCCTTTCTCCAGCTCTGGGTCTGCCTCCCTCAGCTCAGCCTGGGAGTGGGGAGGAGGCAGGAGCCTTCCAGATGCTAGGAAGGGGAGGACAGTAGGCTCAGCTGAGCCTCAGAGACAGAGTGAGCTCAGTTCCCAGGGGGACGCAGGGGGACAGAAGCCCACACGGGTGGTGGAGGGCTTTCTAAGGAAGGGACGTTTGGGGGAAAGGAGAAACAGGTTCTAGGGAGGGCTGGGAGCACTCCAGATGCATGTGCGGGGACCTGGGGTGGAAATTCCTGAATTCCAAGTTCGGAGAGAAGCCTGGAAGGTGTGCCCCCAGTTTGCTGCTCCCCCTAAATCCCAGCCTGGGGTATCTTCCTGTCAAAGGTAAAGAAGGAAGAATCAGAGGAGAGGAAAGGGGTCCGGGAGACTCCTTCCACCGGGGGGCCGGAGGGGGCATGGAGAAGGAGCCCGCAGACCACGTCAGCTGCAGGGCAAGAGAGGAGCAGACTGGGGAGAGCGGTTGGGAGGGGGTGGGGGGGAAGGCTGGAACAGAGAGGGAGAGCGAGCGAGGCAAGAGGAGAGAGTCCAAGAGACCGCAGCTGATGGAGACCCAGAGGTGGCAGGGAAGGAAAAGGCAGAGAGACAGAGAAGAGGTGAATGTATGCACAGAAGGATGAATGGGTGGATGAATGCCAGTGAGTGCCCTCCTCCTGCTGTTTCAGCTCCCGAGTTCTGGCTGTTCTCAAAGTCGGAGGGACCCCCACCCCGCCTCCTCCCCACACCCATGGAAGAAATGGAGCCTGGTCCCAATCCCAATACGGGAGCCTTCTTGACTCGGTGTTCTTGCTATAAAATAGGTTTGTTTTCCCAACTGCCAGGGGCCTGGAGTGGGGGGGGGGATTAACTGATTACTTCTAAACACTCTGGCGTGCGGTTGGCTCTCCACCAGGTGGCTCCAGGGAGAACTCTATTTTTAACTGAGATGTCGTTTACGTATCCTAAATACACCATTCGGAAGTGTACAAATCAGCGGTTGTGAGTATATTCACAAGGTTGTGCGACCATCACCGCCATCCGATTCCAGATCTTTCTTATCACCCTATAAAGAAACCTCATACCCATTAGTGGCCACCCCTCATTCCCCACTCCCCAATCCCTGGCAAACGCTAATCTGCCTCCTTTTTCTCTGCTGCTCATTTCTTTCTAAAGGGAACCCCACACTAGTGGCACTCTGTGTCTCGCCTCTTTCACTGAGCACCGTGGTCTCAAGGCTCATCCGGTCATCATGGGTCAATATGGCATTCCCCTTCACCGTCAAGTAAGATCCTGTTGTATGGATGCATTATCCACTCATTGGTCGATGTGTATTTGGGTTGTTTCCACTTTTTGGCTATTGCAAGTTGTAATGCTGCCCCGAAGAGCCAACCCAAGTGTTTGGGTGTTTCCAACGCCCTTGGGTAGGCGCCCAGGCGTGGGATTGCTGGGTCACATGGCAGCTCCATGCTTAGCTTTTTGAGAAATTGCTAGACTGTTTTCCAAGGTGGCTGCTCCATTTTGCATTATGAGGATTTGTTTTTCACTGTTGACTGATATCCCCACAATGCTTTGCAAAGTTTTGAGGAGGCTTACACTCATACCTAAAACAGCAAAAAATGAAAGAAGGCAGTGTTGATTGTATATGGACATATGTTGGCTAGAATGGCAGGTTGAGTGAATTTTAGAAAACAAAGAGATCGGCTGCCTGCATGGTGCCCTTGTGGGCCATTTCCACCCCACCCCACCCCCCAAACATCAGAGAACTCCATCCAGGCCAGGCACCTTCAGCAGTCCCCCTCCCCCCTCCATGGGGAACCTTGGACCAGCTCTGCTGCATCCATCCTAGTGGCCACTAGAGGGCGCGCTGCCCGTCCCTTGAGTCTCACATTCCTGGAAATACTTGGTTTCTGAATTTCTTTCTCTCCGATGCTTCAGCCTTGCAATGCTGACCCCTAGTGCTCACTCCGAAACTTCCCCAGGGGACAGTGACAGGCTCAGACTCTTAACCTAAATCAGCATGTGGACAAAAGAGATGACAGGTGAGAATCTGACAGCTGGAGGCAAAGCTCACCCCAGAGCAGTCTGGCCTTGAAACCTCCTCTCTGTGGTCACTCCAATGACCTTGAACCTGTGTTCACCTCTGTAAGATGCCGAGAAGCAGGGCATGAGGGGTACCTGAGGGAGGGCATAGGGCCAGCACACAGCCACAGTAGGTGCCCTAGAAATGACAGCCACTGCTCTATATATTTGCATTTGACTCAAAAAGGGGTTGGGGCAATTTAGAGTCATTCACAAAATTCAGCAGCAGAGGAGACGTGACTCTGAGCTGGGCCTCGGAGAGACAAGGCTGTGCAAAGAGAAAGGAAAGAGAGGGGCACCTGGGTGGCTCAGTCTGTTAAATGTCGGAATCTTGGTGTCAGCCCAAGTCTTGATCTCAGCGTCATGAGTTCAAACTGCGTTGGTCTCCATGCCCAGTGTCCTGAAGAAAGGAAGGAGGGAAAGAGGAAGGAAGGAAGGACAGATGGGCGGACGAAGGAAGGAGAGCAGGGGCATGAAATGGGGCCCGGGACAAGGGACAAGGGGGAGAAGTGGACTGTCTTGGAAAAGTCATCTCTAGGTTGGTCACGGGACCCCAGGTGCCGCTCTGGGACAGCCACGGGGCTGAGTACCTGCTCCCCCAGCATTGCCTCCCCTGGACCATTTGGAGGGAGATTTTATGTGTGTGCAGGGAATGGAGTTTTAGGATAAAACAGGAGACTTAGAAGAACGAATCATTTCAGTTCCAGACCGCTGCAGGGCACACACTGATTTTCTTCTGACTTGGGTTTGGACCTCAAGAGTCTCTGTCTTTTGCTTTTAGGAGGTAAAACAGATTCCCAGTGGCTAGGAGAGAAACACACACACACACAGTGGCTCGGTGTACCTTCTCCGGATTCCATCCTCTTCTTCACCAAGCCACACGAAGAGACATACTTTTTGAAGGAATGCTGTTTTTCTCTTTAAAAAAAAATTTGTCAAGGTAAAAATCCATGTCGTATAAAAGTAATCGTTTTGTTTATTTCTATTTTTTAGAACATTCTTTACTCAAAGTTCATCTTAAAAGAGCAACTGTCACTAAGATTCCTTTATATTTTTTTCTTTCAGTTTTATTGAGATACAATACGGCACTATATGAGTTTAAAATGCACAGCACAATGACTCAATGCCCATATATATTGTGAAAGGATCACACTAAGTTCATTAACATCCATCATTTCATAGAGATAGATAGAGAGAAAGAAAGAAAGAAAGAAGGAAAAAAAATGAAAGAAAGAAAAAAGAATGAAGAAAGGAAGGAAGGAAGGAAGGAAAAGCAGGGAAAAAAAAGAAAAGAAAGGAAGAAGGAAGGAAGAAAGAAAAAAAGAAAGAAAATGTTTTTTCCTTGTGACGAGAATTGCTAGGATCTTCTCTCTTAGATCTTCTCTCCCTTCTTAAACTTTGGATAAGCCACACAGCAGTTAGCCATAGTCCTCATGTTGTATGTCCCATGTCCAGGACTTACTTATTTTAGGGCTGGATGTTCAAACTTTTGGGCCACCTTCCTCCAGTTCCCTCCCCCCACTCCCCACTCCCTGCCCTCTGGTCACCACAGATTTGATCTCTGTTTCTACGAGTTTGGCTTTTTGTTTTTGCTTTTTAGACTCCACATAGAAGTGAGATCACACAGTGTCTGTCTTTTTCTGTCTGACTTATCTCACTTAGCATGACGCCCTCAAAGTCCATCCGTCTTGTCGTAAATGGCAGGATTTCCTTCTTTTTCATGGCTGAAGAGTATTCCACTATATACCGCCCTTCTTTATCTGCTCATCTGCTGATGGGCATTTAGGTCTCTTCCATGTTTCGGCTCTTGTGGGTAAGGCTGCTAAGAACATGGGGGGTGCGCATATCTCCTTGACATAGCGATTTCATTTCCTGCAGATATGTACTGGGTATATGTTCGGATATTTGCAGGATCATGAGGCTGTTCTCATCACACTCAGTGCTGAGAGCTTGAAAGCTGTCCTCTGAGACTGGGAATAAGACAAGCCATCCATTCTCACTGCTCCTACTTAACATGGGGCTGAAGCCCCTCATCAGAGTGATGAAGCAAGAAAAAAAGCACATCAGAATTAGAAAAGAAGAAATAAAATTGTCTTTATTTGCAGATGACATGATTTTAGATGTAGAAAACCCTAAAGACTCCCCCCAAAACGGTTAGATCTAATCAACTAATGCAGTAAAGTTGCAAATACAAAATTAACCAATATTAAATGTGTAGTTCTGTGAATTAAATACATTCATGATGTTGTTCTGTCAACAGAACCTCGAGAACGTTTCATCTTCCCAAGGTCCCAACTGTCCCCATGAAACGCTAACTCTCATTCCCCTTCACCAGCCCCAGAAACTGCCTTCCACTTTCACCTCTACGAGTCTGACTCCTCTAGGGACCTCACGTAGAAAGGAATCAGGGAGGCCTGGGTGGCTCAGTCGGTTAAGCCTCCACCTTTTGGTTCCCACACAGGTCGTGATTTCAGGGTCATGAGATCGAGCCTGGCGTCGGGCTCCATGCTCAGCAGGGAGTCCGCTTGAGACTCTCTCTCCCTCTGCCCCTCCCCCCTCTAAAATAAATAACTAAATCGTTAAAATTAAAAAAAAAAAAGAATCATCCAGTATTTGCAGGGCTTGTGTTTTTGCCTTGGTTGTGGTATTGTTGCTTATTTCACATCATGGCCTCAAGGTTCATCCATGTTCTGGCAAGTTCAAAACTTCCTTCCTTTTTAAGGTGGGGAATTTTCCATTGAATGGACAAACCACATTTTGCTTCTCCGCTCGTCTGTGGATGGACACCTGGGTTGCTTCTACATTTTAGTTCTTGTGAATAATTCCGCTGTGAACATAGGTGGGCAGGTACCTTCCAGACCCCACTTTCAGTTCTTTTCTATATAAATGCAGAAGTGGGATTGCTTTTGGATCACACGGTAATTGTATTTTTAAGTTTTTTGAGGAACCTGCCTACCCTTCCCCGCAGCTGCGCCATTTTGTACTTTATACTGTGGAGTTACCTTATACATTATACAGTCGCACCAACAGTGCACAGAGGTTCTCATTTCTCCACTTCCTTATCAAGACTTATTTTTTTGTGGGTTTTTTTTTTCATATGTTTAAAATACAGTGGGTTCGAGGTGGTATCCTGTGGTGGTTTTGGTTTACATTTCCCTAGTGACAAGTGATGCTGAGCATCTTTTCATGGGCTGTGGGCCATTTGCATGTCTTCTTTGGAGAAATGTCTGTTCAGGTCGTTTGCCCATTTTTGGATTGGGCTGTGTGTTCTTCTGTCGTTGGGTTTGGGGAGTTCTCTGGATATTCTGAATGAGGATGATTTGCAAATATTTTCTCCAATTCTGTGGGTTGCCCATTGAACACCTTTGATTTGTGAGTACGTTATCAGGTCTGTGTCTTACTCTCTTTCCCACCAAGGCTCGGGGGAAAGGAAACATCAGGGAGGCCAGGACTGAAAATTCAGGCACAGCTGGAACCAGGGGCTCGGACAAAGCCAGCAGTCCCAGTATAGCCCCGTCTCTGGGATCCTCTCTCTCACACGTTGTTGGAACTCTGAAGTGTGTGATGACCTCCAGAATCCCAGACCATCCTCTCCAGGGCCAGTGGATTAAAAGGGCTTCTCCCTCCTAGTCCAGTGCAAGTCCCAGGTGTGTGCCTCCCTGGACCGACTTTCCGGAACCGATCGCTGAGCCCGGCCGAACGGACTCTGCTGATTGGTCAGACTGGGTCGTGTGCCCACCTCTGGCGTTAGGGAGAGGTCTTGGCTCCACTGGGGCTAAAGAGGGAGCTGCCCTGAGGGAAGTAGAACTTTTGTTACCAGCAGAGGGGGACAGAGGCTACAAAACAGATGCCCACTGCATGTAAGTGGGCCAGGGAAGACAGTGACCAGGGCCAACACCTGTCCCCTATAATCCCAGCCTAGTGGGGTATGGGGTGGATGCGTGGGTACATGGCTGCACTGCCGTGTGGTGCATGCCCGACAGAATATGCACACAGTGCAGGGGGCTTGGACAAGCAGGAACCAAATGCATAGGGAGGAGAAGCAAGGGAGGATGAAGGAAAGGCTTCAGAGAAGAGGCAATGCTTAAGCTGGGTCCTGAAGGATGAATAGGAGTTCGCCAGGACATGCCTAGGGGGCTGGGCAGAGAACAAAGGCACTGAGACACTGGGGTTTGAATCCTGACTCTTTCCCATCCTCACTTCCTAGGACAGGTTACTGCATCTCTCTGAGGCTTAGTCCCTTCCTCTAAAAAGTGAGGTGACCCTAGTACTTCCCTACGGGAGCTGATGGAGGAGAAAATAGGAGGCAGCTGGGGATGAAGTCCTCCTCTATGCAGGGAAGAGGATAACTGTACCTTCTTCAAGGAGTTGTCCTAAAGATTATAGGAGTATAAACATGCACTGGACCTAGCATTCACTCTTAGTTGTTGTTACATTGTTACAAAGTTCTAAAGATGAGGAGTGGTAAGGACAGGATATGGTAGAAGCAGGCAGGCACCTACCCAAGGACAGGAAATGCCAGAAGCAGATGGGTGGGACGTCCAGCAGCATCCAAGACCAGCGCTGCACTCCGCAGCCCTGTGGCCATGCACAGTTCCTTCCTCTACGCGGCCAGCCCTTCTGCATCTGTGAAATGGACGTGATTGCACCTGGTCATGGAGTTGCTGGGGTTTGAACAGGAGGTTTTCGGGGCGGAGCTGCACCTGGAAAATGCTCAGTGGTGGGGATGGAGGGGTCTTGTCCCTCTGGGGCTCCGAGGACCTTTGTCTGGTACAAGGACCTCTCCACATGACCCTGCTGCTGCTGAGGGTCCTGAGCCCATCTCAAGCCAGAGACTCTGCCTCCAAGGCGAACCCCCCAAAGTCAGCAGAGGCGGCCGGAGCCCTTGGAAGACTCGCTGGGGGAGCGGTTGTGATTGGTGGGAGCTCTCAGAGGACTGGGGGGGAGGGGGCGCTGGAACAGTTCTAATTCTTGAGCCAGTTGGTGGCTAAGAGAGTGTCCCACATATAGTACACACTAAGCTAAATAGTTATGGTTTTGGTTTTATTTTTCGCAGAGATAGACAACATATGTCATGGTGTATTAGCACAACAATGGCTTCTCCATCCTTAGCAGGTAAATTAAAGGCAGCCAAGGCGTCTCGCACCCTGGAGAGCCGGGCGCGAGCACAGTCTAGACTCACCGGCGTCTCGTTTCCCCCTCCCCGGGTCCCTCTCACAGCCCAGGACGCTGGCGTTGAGGGTCCCACAGCGGCTGTCCCTGGGCAGCCTCCTCACGCTGTAATGAACTGCGGCTCCCCCTCCTGCCCGCTGTCCGTTTAACGCTTCCAGGGCGCCCCTGGCCCTGAGGTCCCGCAACCTCTGCTGGGGCGCCCGGCGGGTCCGGGGAGATCAAGGTCAAGGCGGCGGCCCTGGGCGCCCCCGCCCGGCCGAGGGGCGGGCTCGCGTGGTGCCCCGCCCGCGCCCGACCCCGCAGCCCCGCCCCCGGCCCCCGCAGTCCCGCCCCCGCCCGCACCCCCCGCCCAGCCTTCCGCACCCCCGGGCTTTGCGCGGCGCTCGGAGGCCCCGGGCGAACGCGGCCCGGAGCGGCCCTCCGGCGCGATGCGCGGCCGGGGCGGGGGTCGCGCTCGCTGGCCGGCGCCGGTGCGCTCGCTGCTGCGCGCCTTTGGGACCCGGGACGCCGCCGCCGCCGCCGCCGCCCGAGGCCCCGCGCAAGGTAAGCGCGCGTCGCGGGGAGGGGCCGGGGGGCTCGGGGCCGGGGAGCGAGTGCGCCGGGAGCCCGCGCCCTGCCCTCGGCCGCTGTGCGGTGGCTAGGACACCCGTGGCGCCCCCGGCACAGAGGTGGGCGCCTCCTGGGTCGGGGCGTCCTGCAGGCAAGGCGGGCGACTGTCCCCAAACGAGGGCAGTGCGCACAGTGGTCCGACGCTGGCCTTGGGGTCTTGGGGTCGGCCGTCGCGGCTGGGGACCCACCTCTGCTAGCTGCGTGTGCTGTGCGCAGGGCACTTGCCTTCGTTGCCACATCTGTAAAATGGGGGCGATCCAGTGTTTGAGTCTTGGGGCAGTAGGTGGGATCACGTGGGCAGCGCCCCCAACCCAGTAAGAGCTCTGCATGTGTTCCATTGTCCCCCTGCACCCCGCAGCGGGCCACCACCTGTGTCAGGCAGGAGAGGCCAGGGCCCCTGCAGGCAGACACCTGGTCCTGGAGAGGGTCCAGCTGAAGTTAAAGGGACAGGCTCTCAGGAGAGGGGCTGAGGAAGCTGGAAAAGGTTGAGAGCACCACCTGCCCAGGGAAGAGGCGCTGGGAGGGCGAGGGGGCTTAGGGTCCAGGCGAGGACGCCCAGGAGTGTTGCCTGTCCCCGGTGGCTGCTGGTGCATTTGGTGCCCAGAAGGCTGAACGCAGTTGGGGCAGAGGAAACTTAGACCACTGTTTGCAGACTGGCCGCCTGGTGGAATCCCCTATTACAACCAGCTTCCCCCGGGTGCCGCCCTCGGCCTGCCCCTCAGATTCCCCTGAATTGATGTTTTTAATCAATGCCCTCAGGCGATTCTGGGATCAAGCCAGTCTGGAAACTGGCTTGGAAACCTCAGTAGCGTTTTATTGGTGGCTCTCAGCAGGGGTGATTCTGCCCCCCCCTCCATTTTGGGTTGTCACATTCCCCCCTAATTACTACTAGCATCTAGTGGGGAGAAGACATGGGTGCCGCTAAACACCCTATGATGCTCGGGACAGCCTCCCCCATCCCCCCCAGAAAAGAAGAGAGGAGAATGATCTAGTACACAATGTCAGCCATGCCGACGTTGGGAAACCGAGGTACCCAGAGTCAGGGGGTCTGGAAGGCAGCGATGCTGGGGTTGATGCTGGGGTTGATGCTGGGGTTTGGGGACCAGCAAGTAGCCCACGAGAGCCAGCTTTACCAGGCCCTCTGTGGTGCCCTAAGTGCGAGAAGCCCGTGGCTGAAGCTTTGGGGGACTGACCTGTGGTTAAGGGAGCATCTGGGGTCCCAGCATAGAGGATGGACGGCCCTGCTGCTGTGAATCCATCTCTCCGGAGTACCGAGCACCCACGAATCGTAATTACTAATCATAATTGTGCTGAGCTCTGGGGGTACAGTGCTGACCAAGAGTGGGATGCTCCCCCCCAGGGCACTCACCCCCTAATGGGGACAGAAGCTCCCGCACCCCACCGCCCCATGCCTGCACACAGGAGGCGCACACAGAGCTGGCTTCCTCCCGGAAAGCACCCCCCCACCTTTGGGTACAGAGTTTACAGCCCGGTGTACTTGGGGTTGGACTTTGAGAAGGGACAATCCGAGTCCTGACTTCCAGACGCTCGGCGGTGCGTGGCGAGGCCTCCCGAGTATATGGGCTGCCCCGCGGACGTTACGCAACTCCCGCCGCACACGTTCATGTCAATTGCTGGGCGTTTTTAAAATAGTTCTGTGGCTTCTGTGCAGGCCTTGAAGGCTGGCAGGGCTCAGCCTCTGCTAACCCACTTTTCCCAGGGAGAAAGCCAACTGCTCAGGTAGGGGGTCAGCAGGTGTTTATTCATCACTGAAAATGCGTCAGGCGCTGACCTAGATGCTGGGCCTGAGGGCAAGGTCAGCTTCCTGCCCTCAGGGAGCTTTTATTCTAGTAGGAGGGAGACCCTTAATAGGCCTGGAAGCAAAAAACAAAACAAAACAAGATAATCCCTGGGCAGAGAATGGCTGAGAAGAAGGTTAGGACCCATGGAGGGTGATTGAGGATGAGGGCTTTTTTGGGGGGGGTGGCCAGGGAAGGTTCTTGGAAGAGGGATATTTGGCTGCAGGTGTCATGATGGGGGGGAGCAGGGAGCCAGGTACGGTAGGGGGTGTGAGCATTCACGGCAGGAGGAAAAGCCACAGCAGCAGCCCTGAGATGGGAATTAGCTTGGTGGAAACAGGGAGCAGGAGGCTGCGGACCCGTGAGCAAGGGGAGATGAGGGCGCTGCACTTGGCAAGGTGGGCAGGTAGACCCCGGGCCCCCCGATGCGCCGCGGGGCTTTAACCTGTGCGGTCTGAGGCCACCGGCGGTCTTTAAGCAGAAGGATTGGCTGACCTGCTCTATCTGGGAGAAGCTCATTCTGGCTGTCCCGGCTCCTGGTGGGGACGGGAGATGCCTGCTGCCCAGGGGACAGATCTGGGGGCCTCAGATGCAGGAGAGCTCACAGGCTCGTGTCTGGGGCGGTGGGGGGGTGGGGGCGGCTCCGTGTATGGCCCTCGAAGGCATCGAAGGAAAGAGAGGTGGGGGAGAAGGTCAGCAGGAGGAGGCGGTTCTAGCGCGAAGAGGCCTGCGGACACCCTCGAGGACATGCGACGTGGCCGGTGGCGGGTCTGAGTCTGGAGCCTCCGGTCTGAGATTCATCCAGGCGGAGCCTTCACCCAAAGGTCACCTGGGAGGTGCAAAGGGCCGGGGGCAGAGTGGGGCCGAGTTTCTGGGTATCAGGATTGAATCAGATAGGACAGCCCAAATCCCAGATTTCGGTTTGGAGCAATGGTCCTGGGAGCCAGGGCAGAGCCTGGCGGTGTGCGCCCAGCTGTGTGTTCTGCTGGCCAGACCTTGGGAAGCGAGGAGCCGGGGGGTTTGTCCAGCGGCCGCTGGAAGCTCAGCGCCCTTGGTTTGTGCGGCTCCTTCCGGAGTCTGCTTTGGGTGGATCCCAGTTCCCCACCTTAGAGGGTTCCCGTGTTATCATGTGACCAGAGCTGCTGCTTTAATTGAGGAAGAAATGAGCCACTCATTCTTCCAGACTTCGAGATCTGATTTGGAAGCTGTGACTCGTGCTGGGGTATTTCTGCACCAAACGAGGTTTTTTGTTTGTTTGTTTGAAGGGGAAGGCATGATCGATGATATCATGGCCCACCCCAGCTGATGCTCATAAAAGTTGTGGCTTTAGGGGCCGCCCAAGGCAGCTGGAAACGTAATGTGTTGTTTCCTGGCTCAGCTCAGGGCTCAGAGTTAGGGCTGGGTCGAGCTTCCTGGAGGCGGTGACCCCGAAGACGTGGATAGGATCAGAGTTGGCCAGTTCTGTTGAAATCGAAAGGACAGCCAGCTGTGTGCAGCCGGCTTTTGGGTTAGCAAGGGGCTGGACCTCAGGAGCCAAAGGAGCGCTTGCCAGGTCAAGAGGCTGGAAGTCCAGGGCCGGGTGGCTCAGGAGCTCCAGCCAGCGTCTCATTGTCTGTGCAGGACTCGGGCTGGGTCACATCACCTGCCCTTGCACCCGTCACTGTGGCCTGGGAAGGGGTGTGGGGGGCTGGATGGCAGAGGCCAAGTATGGACGCCCATCCCTCAGTAGCCAGGCCTGAGGCCCCCAGAAGAAATCAGGGGGATGTCTGCAGAAAAGGGAGAGTGGGGGCCGGGCACCGCAAACACCAAGCAGCCCATCTCCGGTCGCCCCCCAGCAGTGCGGGGACCCCAGGCCTGGGCTTACCCGACCTGCGGAAGCCACCCTGGGTCTGGACCCACCCTGCGGGCTTCGGCCTTCTCTCCGGGGACCAGTGTGTGCTTGGAGGCAGAAGGCAGTTGGGGACCATCAGGCAGCCGAGGCCCTGCCAGGGTTGGTGATCCAGCTTAAGACCTCCCTCCGCTCCTGTCCCCTGCACTGGCATTCTCTCTCCTTGTCCCTCGTCTGCAGGTACCGGCCGTCCTGTTACCTTAAGGATAGCTGTCTGCTGATGAGCGTGGCCAAGTGACGTCGTGGATCGCCCTGTTTCTGTCTCAAGGGCACTGAGTGACCCTCGGGCTTTAGAACAGGTCCGGCCTCTGGTCAGGGCTAGTGAACATTGTCCAATGAAGTGTACGTAGTATGTTCTGTGCAGGCGTCTTTGGGGAAACCTGTAATTACCCTAGTGTATCACGACGGCCTCGTCCAGGCGAGAAGCGCAGACGTTACAAATAGGGTGAGCACCTCGCCTTGCGCTTCTCCCTCAGTCCCCCGAGGTAACCCCTCTATTACTGGTTCCCGGGGTTCCCGGCAGACTGTCTGGACGTGTGTGCGGGGCCCAGAAGCGGTGCTCGATGGTTCCCGTAAGTGTTTCCAAGAAATAGCATCGGAAGACAGCACATCTTGTTCTGAACTGTATTGTTTTTGTGCACCGAGGTGTCTGGGAGATGGATCTGGGTTAATAGAGTCCTTCTAAGTGCTTTAGAATATTCCACTGCCGTCTTAGCCTTCCTGCTGCTGCTGGCCGGGGAGGTCGCTCTCGGATCTCCGTGTCTTGGGCGGGGCCGCAGCGAGCGTCCCGCGTGCATCGCTGGGCACCTGGGCAAGTGTCCTCTGTAGGGCACAGGGTCAGAAGTGGAATTTCTGGGGCAGAAGATGCACACCTTTTAAACTGTATTTGGTACGGCTGCATTGTTTCCCGAAGAGGCAACGTTGCTTCTGAGGACAGTGTCTGAGGTGCCTGCCCTCCAGCTATCTTGAACTCTTCAGATTCTCACATTTCCTCAATTCTACAAAAAAAAAAAAAAAAAAGAGTGGAACTTCCTTGGTTTAATTTCCATTCCCTAGATTGTTTTGGTGTTTTTTTTTTTTCTAAGATTTTATTTATTTGAGAGAGAGAGAGAGAGAGCACAAGCCAGGGGGAGAGGCAGAGGGAGAAGCAGACTCACCCGCTGAGCAGGGAGCCCGGTGCGGGAACTCAATCCCAGGACCCTGAGGTCATGGCTTGAGCTAAAGACAGACACTTAACTGCTTAACCCACTGAGCCATCCAGGTGCCCCTGGAGGGGTTTTTTTGTTGTTGTTGTTGTTTTTAGTGTTAATTGACCATTTGGTTAATTTCTGTGAGTTAATTTCTCAGTTGCCAGTCTTTCTGTGGGGTTGTTGGTCCTCTTATTAGTTTGTAAGAACTATTTATATGTTCTGGATTCTAATCCTCTACTTGCCGACTCTGTGGCTTGTCTTTTAACTTTGTCTATAGAGTCTTCGGTGGAGGAGAAGTTTTTAGGTTGGTGTTTTCTTTTCAGATATAATGGACATATAACGTTGTATTAGTTTCAGGTGTGCCGCATAGCGATTCGATACGTGTATCCGTTGCAAGATGATCCCCAGGGTAAGTCTAGTGAGCGTGCATCACCGCACATAGTGGCAAGTGTTTTCTTGTGATGAGAGCTTCTAAGATCTACTCTCTTAACAGCTTTCAGTTCTGCATCCTTGAGCTGGTAACCACCCTCCCCACCCCGTGCATTACATCCCCAAGGTTTTAGTCTTGTAGCAAAATCTGTCAAGCTGCTTCTTGATGTCTTTGCTATTTGTTTCTTAAGAAATCTTTTTCGGGGTGCCCGGGTGGCTCAGTCGTTAAGCATCTGCCTTCGGCTCAGGTTATGATCCCAGGGTCCTGGGATCGAGCCCCACATCGGGGTCCCTGCTCGGCGGGAAGCCTGCTTCTCCTTCTCCTGCTCCCCCTGCTTGTGTTCCCTCTCTTGCTGTGTTTCTCTGTCAAATAAATAAATAAATCTTTAAAAAAAATAAATCTTTTTCTGCTTTGAGTTTAGAGCAAACATCGAGTTTGCCTGGGACGGTCCGGGTTTTAGCACCGACAGTCTTGTGTCCCTATCAGTCCTCAGTCCCCATGGCAAACCAGGATGGTCGGTCATAAACATATATGTCACATTTCCTATCAATGGCCAAATAGGTATTTTTGTACATTTCTGTTCTAATCCCCTGTAGTTCACTTGCGTGAATAGTATGCAGTAGAATGCAGATTTTTAGTGGGGATTCTCGGAGTCAAAATGCTCAATCCAGGAAGCTGTGGATTCTGGGGGAAGCGTCCCCCCCCAAGCGAGCACAGGGAGGAGAGAGGGTCTGGAGGCTGGTGGGGGCTTCGGGTGGTTTACTTTGCCCAGGATCACAAAGCAGGTAGTGTCTTCTGAACCATAAACAGAAGCAGGTTTTGGGCAAGAGTTTGTTTTCTGATTCCGTAACGTGTGTGACTTATTGATATGATTATGTGTGATTATTCATTAATTAAATTCCTTCGCGAAGCAGCAACTCATAGGGGCCAGGTGTTGAGAAAAATCTAGATGAGCCTCCTCGCTTCCCGGCTGCACTCCACGGCCGGGCCCCCTGCGAGGGGACCCTCCCCACGCACCGCCCGGACAAGCACCCTCGCGACTTCCTCGTAGTAAACCCAGGGCGCTGGATTCCCCAGACCCCTCCGTTGTTTGAGCTTCATTAAGGCAACTGCTGCCTTTGGGATTTCTACCAAAATTCAGTTGTAGGAAATTCGGTTTTAAGGAAGACTAACAGCAACAGCCCACACCCCTCGCGTCAGGCTTCTCCGAGCCAGCCTGGTGGCCCGCTTGGGACGGTATGACTGGGGCCCGGCCGGCTCCTGGCGGACCACACTGTGTACTCTGCAGTCTCGGGGCAGGGAGGATGGGGGTGGGGAGGGGTGCAGGTGCAGGGGCATGGTGCGGGTGGGGCGCCCTCTGTAGGCTAGAGGCCCGGATTATCTGGGAAGGGGTTGATTTTGTGCGATGGATGTTTCCGGGAAGGTGACAGGTTCCACCTGTCACTGGGTGTGGGTGACTAAGTGTGTCTTCATAAGGCCTTGCTCCGAGTGGAATCCAGCAGTCCTGGGTCCTCAGCGCCGGGACGCCTAACTTCTGCCCTCGGACGTCGGCTCTGGGTCTTCGGGTGTGGGCTGGACCTCTGCCGCCGGTGTTCCTGGGTCTCCAGATGGTGGGCGGCAGACCGCTGGACTTCTCAGCCTCCACGGTGCATGTGAGCAGTCCCTGTAATCAGGCTAGTCGTCTGTGTCAACCTGTCTCCTGTCACTTCTGTTACTCTGGGGACCCTCACTCCTGCGGCTGATACATTAGTTTGCTGGTGTCCCCATAACACAAGACCACAAACTGGGGGCTTAAACAACAGAAGTTTGATTTCTCACCGTTCTGGAGGCTGAAAGTCCAAGACCACGGTGCGGGCTGGGCTCGTTTCTCTGGAGGCCTCTCTCCTTGGCTTGTAGATGGCCGCCTCCTCGTGTGGCCTTAGTCCTCTGTGCGTGATGCCCCTGGTGGCTCTCTGCGTGTCCACACTTCCTCTGCTTCTAAGGATACCTTAGATACTCTAAGACTGGAGCAGGGCTCACCCTAACGGCCTCATTTTACCTTAATTACGTCTTTAAAGGCCTTGTCTTCAGGTAGAGTCAAGAGCGTAAGTGTATGAATTTTGAAGGGACACAGTTCAGTCCAGACCTGCCTGCATGTCGGGGCTGCCGGGACCTGGGAGCTCAGCCGGGACCGTGGGTTTCAGATCGTTGCTACATGGACTGCACAGGGGCACGGGGTCCCAAGAGGGAGCATCGTAAGAGGAACAAGCTCAAGTTCTGTTATCTTTGATGATCCGGCCCTGGAAGTCACCCAGACTCAGGGGTGAGGGCTGACACCCATCCCTCGGCGGGGGAGGTCTAGGGTCACATGGTGAGGACATGGGAGGGGGGAGGACGCTGGGGCCATATTTGGAAATTAGCATCTGCTGCACTGTCTGAATGACCCCTTCCTCTCGCTGCACCGAGCCTACCACACGCTATTCTTAATTCCCGTGCAGCCCTCGCCATGGGGTGTAATCGTGTGAGAAAGGGTTCTCTGAGCCAGCCCGTCTGCTTTCCTTAGGAAGGCCTGCTTGCACGGCTGGCCTTCAGCCGGCACCCGAACCGCTTCGGGACGGGCCCCGCCGTTCTCTGGCGGACCGGAGCGCCTCGCTGCTCCTCAACTGTTTGCAGACAGTGGGCTTAACCCCGAGCACCTGCTTTCCCCCGGGCTCTGCCTCCTGGTGCGTGCCGGGCAGTGCGTATCTTCGGAACCCGCCCCCGGGGCCGACTGTGGGTACTGGCTCTCTAAGGGGCTTCCCTGGGAGACAGGAGTGAACAGTTGTTGTCCGAACTTGTCGCTGGAGGACGTGAGTGCTGTCAGCAGGCCTCCGTTGGGAGAGGGTTCTGGAAGCTCGTGCCTGGTTTCCCTGGGCTTTAGCCTGCACACCTTTTCCCTTTGCCGGTTGTGCTCGGCGTCCTTTCACTGTAATAAGCCGTGGCTGGGCATTTGACAGTATCTGAGTCCCAGGAGTTGACTCCCCAAACCCGGACCCTCACCCAGGAGTCATGTGTTTGCTCCCCTGTTAGTGACCCGTCTTCTCGGCCAGACGTCCAGCTCTTGCAACAGGGACGTGCCTAGCACATAGCTCGGTGCCCGGCGTGCACGGCACACAGTAGGTGCGCTGTAAGTTCTGTGGCCCTACTGAGCACATGAGCGGCAGTCGGTGGCGGGGAAACCTCCTCCCTCCTGGCCCCCTGGAGAGAGCCATCCCTACATTCGGTAGCACTGACCCTTCACAGGGCGGGGGGCAGGCTGGCGGCTTCTTCGTGTGCGTCTCTGAGTGGATCCCATGGTCTGCGGAACACACATCATATATTTAGACTGTATCAAACGATCTATGTACCATTTCTCCAACAAAACGTGACTGGGTGCATGTAGGCTGCGGGGCCCTAGTCTCCATACCGACCCCATGTTCTGTGTACGAGTTTCCTAAGAGACACCTGGCAGTCACCGTTACCTAAGCCCTGATCAAAGTGTCCCCGTCTGTCCCCGCCCCCGGCCCCCTGTCCAACCCACCCCATTCCTCCCTCCACAAACGTGGTCTCTCGGAAAGCGGACAGGCATCCCACTGCCTGCGGAGTGCGTCTCACAGATATTGATGGGAGCTCCATGCCGCTTCCCCAAAGAGCAGGAACTAAAAATAGGCTGCAGTCGATGAGGTTGCTAATACGAGATAAGAGGGGTATCTCTCCCCTTGCGAGTGTCGGAGCCGCGGTAGGAACTGAGCGTTATCGGCCGGCTGCGAATCTCTCCGACTCTGTAATTCACACTCGCTCGGATAACGAGGATGCCAGTACGGCAGAGGCTTGCTGCAAATTTGTATTTCTATTTGTATTTTAATGGCTTTGTTGTCTGTGTTTTTTTTCCGTAATCCACACAAAGTCATGGCAAATTTTTACTTCTGGGTGAAACATGGGGATCATAAAAAGAAATACTTCTCATGTTTGTAGATTAAAGTGATCTCCAACTTAGAGAACTACGGTCATGGGTCCACGTGCCAAATATTGATGCTTCTCATTTGCGTTGGGTTTGCCTGGGAGTCACCGCAGTGCAGGGGACCAGAGAGAAGCCACCGCGAAGTCACCTTGTGGGGACAGCGGTCATCAGGGCGGCTGGAGCCAGACTCCAGGCTGAGCGCTGTACTGTCTGCTCGTCCATCTGCATGGGTGTGGAGGAGCTGTGACTCCATTTGACAGATGAGGAGAACCGAGTCTTGGAGAGATCGGATCTCTTGCCCAAGGCCACACGGCTGGTGGAGCTACCTTTGAATCTGGGCAGTCTCCTCTGGCCCGCTCTGATCCCCAGCCATTTGCTATCCTGCCTCTCGAAATTTATGTTCTCTCCCTTGTGTTCTGGAAGGCAGTACTGGTTCTTAGTACCTAATTTGGCAGTCCTTAATGGATGACCCAATTCTAGCGGCACCTTGGAGGTGCCTGCTTTGGAAACAAGGAAGCCAGTGGCAGGAAAGAGCCATGCTCCACACAGGGGACACTGTGTGCCCTGCAGGGGGGATGCCGGGGCGGAGGGGGGAGTCCACCACCCCCGTCCTCCTCTACAGCCTCTTCCCTTTGTTTGAGCCTTGAGTTGACCTTGGATGTGAGTGCACCTCTCTTCTGCACATCCTCTGTGCAGGGCGGAGGGGTGCAGAGTCGAGCAGAGCTGGGGGAAGGACCCCGGAGTCAGGTAAATGGCTGGTTCCAGCTGCACCCCTGCCTCCCTGCATGACCTCGTGTGCCTGACCTCCCCCGTCTTGAGTCGGGCTGTCCTCGTCAGTGGAGGGTGACCCCAGAACCGGTGTCCTCAGCCACTCGGGAGGATAAAAGAGAGGATGCGTGTATTTGTTTCCTGTGGCTGCTGAAACTAATGACTGGGAGCAGCCCAGAGTAATACCCATTTATTTTCACCGCCTTCCATGGGTGTGAGTCCAGTAGGCTTGGCTGAACCCCTGCCCCGGGCCCCGCAGGGCGAAATCAGGAGTCTGCAGGTCTGTGCTCTTTCCTGGACCCTCGGGGACAGAGTCCCCTTCCTGCTCACGCACTCGTCCGCAGAGTTCAGCTCCCGGGCTGTAGGACCAAGCTCCCTGATTTATGGCTGGCTGATGGCAGGGACCACAGCCTCCAGAGGCTGCTGTGTTCCCCTGGCTGGTGGGTCCTTGAGGCCAAGGAGGGGGGATCCTTCCCACAGCTCCAAGTCCCTCTTCCCTCCCCTCTGCCCCATCTCTCTTCCTCTCCTGCCTTTCCCTCTGCATTTGGGGCTCCTGTGATTGCACTGGGCCGTCCGGATCATCCGGGATAATCTCCCCGTCTTCGGGTCTGCTGACTGTAGCCCTGTTTTGCCCACAAAAGCCTTCACGGCAGTGCCTAGAGGTGTGTTTGATTGAGTCACGGGGGTCAGGAATCCCGGGGGGATTAGCACACTGTGGGTAAGTGGATTAGCCCAGGGTCTGGCCCGCAGGGAGCTGCTCAGTATGGATGGGGTGAGTGAGGGGACGCCAGTACGCGGGACCCCCATGCCCCAGCTGCACGAGTGTGCGGGGGCTGGGCGGCTGAGTCGTGCTTTAAGGAATCCTAACACTGAAACAAAAACCTCCTGCTAACTTAGTGCATAAATGCGTTATTAATTACCTGTATTTTAATAGTGACGGTGCATAGGATTTTTTTTTTCTCTATTACAGTTGTAGCTGCAAGATACCTTTGAGTAGGAATTGGTGGAATATAGTCACAGTATGTGTCACTCTGCTCACTGGCCTGAATTCCCCTGTCCTCCATGCTGGGTGCTGCGGTCCCCATGTCCCCTTTGTCCCTGGCCCTTTCTTGCCTCCCTCCACTTGACCTTCCACCCGGTGGCCCTATAACCTCCTGAGAGAAGGTAAATCCTGTCTCTGTCCTGTCCGGAGACCCTCCTGGGTTTTTTGTTCCTCTCAGAATAAAATCCATGCTCTCCTGCATGGGTCATAAGGCCCTTTGAGTTCTGGGGCCTCCCCGCCCACCCACTGCCTGCCACCCCGCCCTTTCTCAGCTGCTCAAACTGCCCAACCTCAGGGCCTTTGCACCTGCTGTTGTTAGGAGCGCTGCTCCCCCCCCCCCCCCAGCACAACACCTGGCACATACTATGAGCAAGTGACAAATGAATCAATGCAGAAGCAAATCAATCAATCACACCCAAC
>CM052885.1:119217870-119300935 GCA_028534135.1 Potos flavus
CTCCCCAGGGGACGCGTGCCCGGCTCTGCGCTCACTGACCTCAGTGCCCTGACCGATGGCTCAGTCCTTAATGCCGTCTTCCCAAGACCACGAGTGCCATGAAGCCAAGGACCAATCACATTTTGATCATTGCGGTATTTCGGGAAAATCATGTGTTTTGGCACAAAATAGATGTTAATCTGCACATTGTATGAGAATAAAACCAACTCTAGAGATGTGTGTGGGTGAGATTGGGTCCTTGCAAGCCTTTCCCCTACTTCCTGATGACGGCGGACACTTCCTGTGCTTCCTCTGCCAGGCCCCAGGACACCTCCACCATGATGCCCCTCCTGACTGCCCCAGGCAGAGGAAGACCTTCCTTTTGCCTTCACTCCTTAGTGTTTGTTGAAGGGACAAATTTTACTGACTTGGGCACTTTGTAGTTCTTTGAGGCCACTATGCTGGCGTTATCATGGCGGCCGGAGTCAAGAAATAGCTTTGGGTTTTCTGCTCAAGGACCAGAGAAGGGTGGCCCCAGAGAGGACTTTAGCTTGATTTGAAGCCCCAGGCAGGGACAGGAGAGGTTTTAAGTGTGGTTACGCTCTGCAGACGTGAGAAGCAAACCCAGTCATCCTTCAGATCCAAAGCCCAGCCTAAGTACCTTTGTGTACCGTGTGTGTGTGTGTGTGTGTGTGTGTGTGTGTGTGTGTTTTAAAACAACTTTATTGAAATAATATACTTACCATAAAGCTCACCTGTTTAAAGTATAACATTCAGTGGTTTTAAATTTATTTATGGTTGCGAAATCCCCACCATAATCTAATTTTAGAACACCTGGAACATTTCTGTCGCCCCAAAGGAAGCCCCGAACTCATTAGCACTATTTGCACATCCCCCCCAAACTTCCGGCCCGAGGCAAGCGCTCATGGCTCGTCTCCGGAGGCATGTCACGGAAACGAAATCGTGAAGCATGTATTCCTTTGTGACTGGCTCCTACCACTTGGAATAATGTTTCAGGGTGCATCCGTGTTAGAGCAGATGTCCGAGTTCTCGTCCTTTTTGTGGCTCAGTAACGTTCCAGGGGGTGGATAAGCCACGTGGTCTTTGTGGCCCAGCGGTGGCTGGGCATTGGGCTTGTTTATATGCCCTAGGGTCCCGTTGGTCCCTGTAAGGTTTCTAGCAGGTGCTTGCAGGGATCCGGTTGGTTACCAACAACAGTTGGTAACGTTTATCAAGACTTGAGGGTTCTGGAGGCCTGGACCTCCTGCGGACAGCTGCCTCCTGCCGCCCGAGGGCCAGATCCTCCAGGCTGCCGGCCGCTCCTGCTCTGGGGCTCAATGACTCAGTGACTTGGAAGGTCACGTCTCTCCTGAAGGCACCTGTCCAGCAGACTAGTTTCTGTTGACCGGTAGCAGTGGTCACCTTTTTATTTACTTATTTATTTATTTTAATTTAAAGCTATTTTTATCACAGAACATTTCAAAGCCAGAGAAAAATACAGCGACAAGCTGCATGTCTGCTCAGCTCTGACAAATCACAATATTTTGCTAAAGCATATTTTTTAAGAAACTAAATCTTGGTTGTCACTCTTGTCTTCTGTCTCTCTACTCCTAGAGCGAATGCCAAGTCTTCTCTCATGTGCTTTTATTTTTTTTTTTATTTTTTTTTTTTAATTTTTGAAGATTTTATTTATTTGAGAGAGAGAGGGAGTGCACAAGCAGGGGGAGAGGCAGAGGGAGAGGGAGAAGCAGACTCCCCGCTAAGCAGGGAGCCTGATGCAGGGCTTGAACCCAGGACCTGGAGATCATAACCTGAGCCGAAGGCAGATGCTTAACCATCTGAGCCACCCAGGCACCCCTGATTTATTTTTTTTTTTTTTAATTTTTTTAATTTATTTGACAGAGAGAGATCACAAGTAGGCAGAGAGGCAGGCAGAGAGAGAGGAGGAAGCAGGCTTCCTGCTGAGCAGAGAGCCCGATGCGGGGCTCGATCCCAGGACTTGGGATCATGACCCGAGCCGAAGGCAGAGGCTTTTAACCCACTGAGCCACCCAGGCGCCCCTAGGCACCCCTGATTTAAAGCAAAATCTTACATCAGTAGCAGCACGGGTTCTGAGTAGGGGCGTCCGCGCAGTGGGAGCGTGGTGGGCGGTCGGCAGATAGCTAGAGGCCCCCTGGTGCCTTTCTTCTCTGGGACACGCCCCTGGGCTGCCGTCCTGCCCCCGACCCCGCTGGTCCGTCTCTGTGCCTGCTGCTGGCTTTCTCATCTCCATGTGGGAGGAGTTGATGATGGGCTGGGTAGGGGGTTTGAAAGCCCACCCTTGGGGCCAGGACTCAGCTTGGCTCTTGGGGGGCTGCCTCAAGACCCACTTGGAGAGACCCCAGGCCTGAGGCCCAGACAGGCCGCTCGCTCTCTGATGTGGCCTCATGTCTGCGGCGGGGGCTCCGGTTGCTGTCACTTCCTCTGGCGCCGTGAGGAAGAAACATGTCCCGGAGCTGGGCACGTCACCATCGGGCACATTTCTATGTGGATAAAAGGAATTTAGTAGGAGTGTCCTCCCAGTTTCCTCTTCGTTTCATGGTGTTGTCAACTAACTGTTTTGGGGGACCCCCCTTTGGTTTTTTGGTGACCATTCTCAGCTCTACCCTCCCCTGTCATCCTGGAAGGCCCATCGCGGGGGCTGTTTCTGTGTTTGTTCACTGTTGGATCCGTGATGCCCGACGGGCACCCAGCGCGCATAGACTCTCTGCGGGGTATTGGAATGAATGAAGGAATGCACGCGTGCCCTCTGCAGGCGACTGAGGCCGACAGCCCAGAGCTGTGTGGGGGCGAGCATCTGTGTTACTTCCCCTCTTCTTGGTTCTCCCTTGGCCCTTCATTGGGGTTCATCCAACATTGCCAGCATGCTCCCCCTACACCCCCTACACCCAGCTTTAGGGGCTGCCCACATCTGGAGGAACAGCCCCCGGAAGGTCCCAGTCCCTGCGCTGCTCTCACCAGCTGTGGGACCCCCGGCAAGCTCCTCCTCTGACCTCAGTTTACCCTGCTGAACGGGTCTGTCCCCCAGAGTTGTTGGAGGGGCTCAGACAGGATCAGAGCATCGGAGCTTCTGCGCTCCGCCCCCACACACAGCAAGTCTTAGGTGGGAGCAGCCTCCCCCGGGGTCTCTGGGGCCCAGCCATCCGGGCATCTAGTGAAATGCCCCCTCCTCTGGGCACCTTCCAAGGCCTGACTCTGTGCCACAGCCCGTTTTCTTTAAATCTGCGCCTTTCCTGGGCTTTCCTCTTTTCATTACCCTTCCCGTCCCCCAGGCGTTAGCTGGAGACACGGGAGTTCCCAGTGCTCCCCCTACACCACTCTCTGGAATGGCGTGAATTGCTTATTAGCACTTTGGAGGGCACCTCTGTAAGTGGCAGCCCTGGGGGGTGTCACCTTCACTACCTGGCCCACCAGCTGCATCTAGGCATCTGGGGGAGGCCTTCCTGGAAGGCACCAGGGCCCGTCCTGCCTGTGTCCTCTCAGGCAGGGGGCTGAGGACCGGGTGGAAGTCGGGGTGGGCAGTGGGGAAGGGTAAGGTTGCAGGGATAAAGCTCTGGAGGGCACCCCCCCCCCACCAGGGTGGAGTCTGGGCAGCAGGACCTACTCGCTTCCATATCCCCAAGAGAGGGAGGGCGGGAGATCGGCTTCAAAGCCGCTGGGGAGATTAGGCCCTGCCTCCAAGGGAGGCACCCTCAGGGTCTCCTCCCCTCCCGCTGGGGAGGGGAGGAAGTGGGACTGGAAGAATTCTTGTTTCTAGAGCTCTGCTGGGGTGGGGGGTAGGCAGTTCATAACTCATGATCGGCCCCCCACCTCCCTTGGGCAGGCGGCAGGCAGCCCAGGTATTTGAGACCCCTCCCCATCACAACGCTGGCTCTCACTCCCCTCTCTTGTGACGTCATGCTCCTCTCGCGCGGCATGATGGGAGAATCCTAATGTTTTCCAACAGATGCTCCAAGAACAGCTTTCAGATTAAAGCAATTGCAAGAGCAAAGATTTTCCTTTTTCCCTTTTTTTTTCCGGGGGGGTGGGGGGTGGGGTGGGGGGAGGGAGCACCCCCAGAAATTCCTGGACATCACCCCCTGCCCCAAGCATGCAATAAACACTGACAAGAAAAAGTTTTTATTTCCTGGTTCAACTTTTTTTTTCCTGGAATATAGACTGAAGAATGGGAATAAACACGAATAAATAGCAGTGCGAGGCCGCGCGCGCCGGGATGCGCCTGGCTGCAGCCGCGAGGCCATTGTCTCACCGCCCTGAAGCCAGCCTGGCGCTCTCCCCCGGCTCCTTCCCTTTCCCTGTCCTTTTTGATTTTCCTTTTTAAAAAGACGCCCCCTCCAGCCCCCTCGCCTGTGACCTTGGCCGCCTCGGATGCTCTGATTCCACCAACTTGCCCCCGCGCCGGCCAGGCCCATGGCCGCGTCCGAGGACGGGAGCGGCTGCCTCGTGTCGCGGGGCCGCTCGCAGAGTGACCCCAGCGTTCTCACCGACTCCTCGGCCGCCGCCTCCGCCGACGCCGGCGAGAACCCAGGTAACGGGGCCGGGCGAGGGCGGCCGGGCAGGTGGGCAGGCCGGGGGCAGGGGGCGCTGGGCTCGTCCCCGGCGCGCTTCCGCGCCGCGCTCTGCAATCGGGGAGCCGCGCCAGGACCCGGGCGCCCGGGCTCCGCAGTTCGCGTCCCCAGGAACGCGGCCGGGGCGCCGCGGAGCCCTTTGTCCGGGAAAGAACCGAGTTCCCGGGCACAGCCGGGCGCTCCGCATCGGCCCTCCTTGCGGGCGTGTGGGCTCCGCCGTTCCCCCGCGAGGGGCTGCCCTGCCTGGGGCGCTGACCAGTTGGGGGGAAGAGAGTCAGACCTGTGGCCGCCTCCGCCAGGGCTGGCTCCGAGCTCTGCCTCCCGCCCCCCGGGCCCCAGCCCCGGCGTCCCCGGCTTGGGCGTCCCCGGCTTGGGCGTCCCCGCCCCGGCAGGGCAGCGCTCCCGCGGCCGCCGCGCACAGGGGCTCCGGCTGGACGCCCGACTCCGGCGGGGCCTGGCGCACCTGGGCGCGCCCGCCCGCCTCTCGGGACAGGTGTGCCCGGCGGAGCTGCCGGCGGGGAGATGAAGGGCGTGCGCCAGGACCGAGCCCGGTTTCATTAAATTATATGGACTTTGTCCACTCCCCCGCCCCCGCGGCAGCGTCGATTGTTTAGGTGATAAATCCTGTTACAAAGGCGTCTATAGGGCTTGATTGATTACTTTCCAGAGAGGAAGAAAGGCCTAATAAAGCAGGAGGGGGGTGGGCTGCGCGGGGCCTGTCACCATGGAGACGCAGGAAGCAAAGTGATCATTAAAACCTTTCTCCACCAGAAGGCAATTTTCACTTCACAGAGAGAAGTCTGAGCTTCTGAAATGTACGGTTCAAAAAAAGAATCAAAGCTGGTGTTTTGGTATCAAGCCACTGGACTCAATTTGCTATCTCAGAGAGGCACAATCCCCTCATAGATGATGTTTTGACAATAAGTTGCCCGTACCTTCCTTAGAAGACTTATTCTCTCTAAATGCACCGGCCCCAGATGGGGACTTGATCACGTTAAATGGTGGGCATCAAAATCTAGATAATCCCTGGGGCTGGGGTGAACGCAGGCTTTGTGGGGAGGGATTCCTTCACTTCACTGGAACACACAGGAGCTTTACTCTCTAACTACAAAGAGGGGCCTATTAAAGGCAGCTCTGTGGGCACCAGGGCCCAATTTGAAATTTTAAACAATAAACCCATGCAAGGCTTGTAAGATTTCTTTGTTAGGACTAGTGACACTGTGTCATTTGGTCAAACTAAGGTACCAGCCGAGGAAATCCCTGGCTTTTCTACATCTGGGAGGGCAAGTTAATTTCCGCGGAGTTTCAAGCCGAGCCTGCCATAAGCCGACCCTTAAGGCTTTAATTAATCCTTTTATTAGGAATCGGGGATTAAGCCTTCAGCACTCCATGATGGATTGGTTTTCTCTGTGTTGGAGATGCACATCCACGATTGTTCCAATTATGGAAGTTGAGTGGTTCGTCACGAGAGAATCCTTCCCAGCTCCTTTTGTCTCCCTGGCAGTAAAAGGAAGCAAACTCGAAACGGAAATTATGGAGGATTTAGCTTTTTGGCTGTCTGTGAGTTGATGCCTCCGTGGGTGGGAACAGAGGACTCGGCAGGTGGCTGGTGCCATTCCACCAGGGAGAGGCGGGAGGGCTTGGGTGACACCGTGATGCTGTGGGAGGGCAAACGCCCGAGTTAGTCTCTGGCTCAGATGGTCAGAATGGGACCCGAGAGCAGATGTCTGAGGTGAAAAGTCTATAGCGTGTATGAATCTGTGAGTGGTAGAACCTTGCTAAAGATCTCAAACAATTAAGTATTTATGGATTGTGTTAAGCAGAGGAGTTCTGGCAGAAAGAGGATCAGAATCTTCAAGTTGGAAGCAGCCCGGGAGCTTGAAGCAGGAAGGGTGGACTAGGGGAGCATTTTCTATAACCGCCTTGCCTGGTTGGCTTGGCAGGCTCGCATACCTCTTTTGATGGGGAACTCACTTCTTTCTGGTGTGGTGCATGCTTTTTTTGGGCAGACCTATTTAAAAATTCTTCAGATGGCTCATTGGAGGCTGCAGCCCATCAGCCCTGGTGGGATCATCTCATGGTGTGTGTTACTGGGGGTTTCAGGAAGCTTGCTATTTTAGGGCAGTTATCCCACTGATGTGCGTCTTTTCTCCGCTAGGGCTGAAAAGACCCAGCCCTCACCTTGCCCTCCCTTCAGGACCTCTTCATTTGTCCTCCTGCTGCTCCAAAGATCTACTTCTGGAAGTTGAAGCTGGTGCACCAGCTGTGGAATAACCCAGCACAAAGTCAAGGAGAAGAGTTGCCTCCTTTCGTCTGAATTCTAGATTTTTATAAAACAGCCCAAGGTTACGTTTACCCTCGCCCCCCAAATGCATTTTTTTAAGTAGGCTCCATGCCCAGCATGGAGCTCAGTGTGGGGCTTGAACTCACGACCCTGAGATCAAGACCTGAGCTGAGATCAACAGTTGGACGCTTAACCCACTGAGCCACTCAGGTGCCCCCACAGCCCCGACCAATGCATTTTTCATGCATCAGTATTCTCCTAGTAAAAACTCAGAACGTTCTCAGAAAGGCAAACTATCCCTCTCTCACTCTTCAGAGGTCACCACTGTGATGAGTTTAGAGGAGATCCTCTGGACCTTTCCTATAGCTTTATAACCACAAGCCCTTGGAAAAAGGCTTTGAGAAAACACTGTATCTAGGGCTCTTCAGTTTGTGTTTCTACTCCTACGGGGTCTTGGATGTCTTGTCACATGGCATATGTCCATCTCCCTCTCTTTAATACCTGCATAGTAGGCCAAAGAATATATTTTTCAGTTTGCGTATTTGTGTTGTTTCCAGTTTTTACCCATCAAAATCCCCCCGGCTGGGGTTCCCCAGGCAAAGCTTCCTTGGGCTCCTGTGTAAATTTCCTGTAGGATGTGTCCCATATTGTGGGATGTCTGGGTCATAGGGGACCCACATTTTCTTTTTATGATTCTGCACCCTGGAAAATGTACCAGTTGACATTCTTTCCAGACTCTCTGAGAGTGCCCTTTCTCTGATGGCTTGCCAACAGCTGAGATCATCAATCTCCCCCCCCCAACCCCCCTGCACAAAGAGTGACAACTGGTGGCTCATTGTGTTAATTTGTGGCTCCTTGATTGCTGGTGAGCTTGAGCAGCCTTATTAGCGTATTAAATCTCTCAGTGGCCACGTCTGTGGCCACGGACTGCGTGGCGGGGCTGAACGGTGCCCCCCGAGGGCCTGTCCTTCCACTCTCTCCGCATCATCGCTGCGTTAATGATTCTGTCTTCGTCTGTGCCAGGCTCCTCTCTGTAAATCTCTATACCCACAGGCATGGCCAGGTCTTCTCCCCAAACTGAGCTTTCAACAAGGGGACCTCTCCTCCTTCCGAGGAGTTCCTACTCACGGGGACTTTGGCTTTGTTCTCAGGCTCCCTTCTGCCCCTCTGCGCCAGGCGCCTGGCCTGGTGTGATCCCGCACGGAGAAGGTCATCTGTGACCTCCTTTTTGTCCAACCCATGCCGCCTCCTCAGCTTTCCCTGTCTTGTCCCCTTAGCGTCCTTACCCCGTCCCTTGTCCCTCTTTCTGACCCTCTCTTCCCCTGGCCTCCGCTGCCTTCGCTGTCGGGCTCCCTGCTTACCCAGTTCCTCCTCTCTTCCCAGCATGACACACTGGGGTCCCTGCAGGCCCTTGGCTGCCTTCCTTCTCCACGCCCTGCCCCTCAGGGTACCTCCCCGGTTCCCCAGTACGGACCAGAGACTGGGCTCAGAGTTAACTGGAACTGCCTTTTAAAACGCTTCTCTGGGGCCTGGCCATTTCCCTTTGTAAATATCCTGCTCTGAGGGGCCAGCCAGGTGGGGGACCTTTGCGGGCAGGCTCTCTCTCTTTGCGGGCTTGGCACCGTGGACATCTGTGGCCGGTTGCCCTCCGTGGTAGGGGCCGTCCTGCGCACAGTATGGAAATGGTTAGCGGCATTCTTGGCCTCTGTCCGCTAGATGACGGCAGCTCCCCAGCCCCTTGTTATGACACCCCAAAATGTCTTCAGGCATCGCCAGGTGTCCCCTGGGGGTAAAACGGCTCAGGTGAGCTCACTGGGGAACCCCTGAGTCTAGGGCTCAGCCATGGCCTCAGTCTCTCTGCTGACAGCCTCCGTGTGTGCGTGTCCCCATGTGAGTGTGTGCAGGGGCCCTGCCCTGCCCTGAGTCCTGAGCTCCACACCTCTGTGTCCTGCTGTCCCCTTCCCATCCCTCAGGTCTCGGGCTGATGTCACCTCCTCAGAATGCCCTCCTTGTCCACTTGCTTAGATTAGAGTAGATACCCTGCCCCAACCAGCCCCGATCCCGTCCTTCAGTTTGGAGTCACTCAGGGTGCTCATCTCTGCCGGTCATCTCAGGGTCTGTCATCCACATGGCGTGTCCCCCTCTCGGCCCAGAGCCCAGCACAGACCTCACATGCAGGAGGCGCCCGCGAGCATTTGCAGAATGAAGGGAAGGCAGGCACCAGACGCCAGGGTCTTAGCTGATGAGGCTTGTGGCTGGCCAGCTGGACTGGCCCCCGTGGAAAACTAGCGCCGGCACAGCCAAAGGGTGTCTGGGGGGCCAGCAGCTACACGCTTCTGCAGGGGCAGAGCACGTCTGGAGGGGGAGAAGCCTCTGAGAGCATCCCGTGCCTTCCTGAGCTGCAGACGGACACCCGGATGCACCCACCTTCCTTCCTGGGGGAGCACTCTCGCTGCTTTCCTTTTCCCTGCCCTTGGCCGCTGGGACTCCCCCCACACACCTTCTGGCTGGACCCTCAGGACCGAGTCCCAGGTCTTCTCGTCCCCTGGCCTGGTCCCACGAGGCAGGGCAGGAAGTTTTCCAAAGTGTAAGCCCCCTCTGGTGTCTCCTTTGCCGCATGCCCATGGCCCGGTGGAGGTGAGGGAGATGTACCCCGCTTCTCGCCTGGTGGTTCTTCCCCGGCTCCTGGCTCCGATGCTCTCCTCCCGAGTCCTGGGGATGTCCCTGTGGCCCCTGGCAGAGTGTCCGCGTGGCTTAATTAGCAGCAGAGCTATGCGGTAATTACCTTGTCAGCTTCTTCGGGCTTATTAAAAATAAAAACTGGATGCTTTAAAAAGATACGGAGTTGAAAAACATAAGAGGTTGGTTTTTTTTTTTTTTCCCCTGATGATAAAAGCACCACACAGAAAAAGATGGGATACTTTTGAGATTTCTGTTCCCCACCCCCTTCTCATCCAAATGCCGCACAGAAGGCCCTAGCAGGGAGGGCCTCGTCAGCGTGAGAAGGTCAGTCACCAATTTCAGGGGCTCGGCTTTCCCCCTCGCCACCCTGCACCCGTCTCGATTTGTCGCCAGATGCCTTCTCTCTGTCACTCTTGGAAATGATCTCACTGATTTATTCGACAACCTAGTTTATTATGTCTCTCCCTCTAGACAACACCGTCCAGTACCGTAACTAGTGACATGTAGCTATTTAAATCTGAGTTAAATAAATTAAAATCAAAACTTCCTTTCCTCAGTTGCACTGACCACATTTTAAGAACTCAATAGCCACCTGTGGCTGGTGGCTGCCATCTTGGATAGTGCAGATCTAGAACATTCCATCCCCATAGTATTGGGCAGCACTGCTCTGGACTGCAAACCCTCTGAGGGCTGGGCCTTGTCCATTGTCCTCCTGGTTATGCGACACTCGGCTGTTTCCCAGTGGATGTTTGTTGATTGACTGAGTTCACCAGAGTGGGATTGTCATGGCCCAGAGCTCTCCTGCTAGAGAGACCCTTGGCCTCCTTCAGTCTGATCTTCTCATGTTGTTAAGGGGAGGATGTCCAAACAGAGACCATCTCATATCCACACGAGATTGTAATTTATTTCACCTCAGCGAGCTTCCCCAGAGGAACTAAAATACTCTGTGTTTGGTTCTTGCTGGATGGCTCTCTTTGACTAAGAGAACAATGACCTACGAACACACTTTGTGTGGAGCTGGATGGATGGGTCCAAGTCTGGCTCTGTCACATACAGGCTAAGTGACCTTGGGCAGGGCACCTCACTTCTCCAAATGTCCATTTCCGTATGTCACAGAGTGGTAATTGCTGTCCCTAACTCCTGGCAGGTGAGGCTTACTGAGCTATTGTCCATAACCGTGAGTAGATTTTGAGACACTGGTCATTGTTTTCACAGCTTCGAGGAGGCACATGTCCCCTCAGACATCCTCTGATCCCCTCGAGGTCATTCCGTCTTCTGTGAATGAAGTCAGGAGGCAGAGAACCCAGGGAAGAGTGTGGGGAGGCGTGGGAGGGACAGCTCCCGGGCCCTTGGCAGCCCCTGCTCTAACTGGGTCCATGTTGAGGCCAAGCTGTCAGGCTCGCCCCCACGTGTGAATGTGGGTGAGCCCGTACTGACCCCGTGGCGCTCGTCAGGACGCGGGGCCCCGCAGCGTGTCAGGGTCCGTTCTCAGAAAACGGTGGTGAGGAGGAGGTTCTGGGTCTGATTCAGATTTTGGTCTCCCTGCATCCTTGTAGCAGCCGGGCTGTGTAGATGGGGTAGCTCGAGCCTTTTCTTCCCACCCGGCTGTTGGCTGCAGACCGCACCTGCCCTTTCCCATAGTCACTGTCCTTCTAGGGCTGTTCCTAACTCCACAGCTGCCTCCCTGTCCAGCCCCAGACGCCGCTCCCCAGCTGCCTGCCAGCCCCCTCCCCAGACCGCAGTCCCCCCAGAGTCCCCTCACCTTCTCCAAGTCACCGACTCTGGTGTTATAATTCTGGGGCAGCATTTCAGTGGTCTTGAAATAAGATCTGAATGTGTATTTTGGGGGAGGGGTTTCACCTTTGTGAGTTTGCCTGGCAGGCCCTTTTGGGGAAGGACACCTTTCTAGAAGGACATGACTGAGTCATTGTAACACTTAGGGCTGTGGAGCGGTCACACCAGCTGTAGCTGCCCAGGAGGGTGCGAAGGGTGGGAATGTTCTGGACGCCCCCCACCGGTGCTGCAGCCACACTGCCGTTTACGGGGTGGACATAGAATGTCACAGGGAGAGAGGCAAAAGGAGAAAGTGTGGATATAACCAATGGATATCAGAGGATTTTTGACTTGCTATTTTGCATTTCGCGAGGTGGGAGCTATTCCATGTCCTATGAAATTGTTTCATGCGGGGCCTAAGCCGCAGGGCCTGTGGGAGCCACACCCTGGCCAGCAGGCGAATCAGGGAGCAGACTGCGGGCACGGAGCGCGTTAGGGCCATGTGGGAGCAGGGGCCCAGGGCTGCCAGAACCCCCTATTTATATCCGGAGGCTGGACATCCAGATTTTTATGTGAAATGTAATTGTTCGAGATTGTCAAGTTATCGGTTAGGGATAGGTGTGGCTTCGCGTAATAGGAAAGCTAAACAGCGCTGGCTAGAATAAGATCGGGGTTTTCGTGGTTGCTTCCTGGTTGCAGGCTCGAAGGCTCTGTGACTTTCTTGCAAGCTTCTGGTTGCAGGATGGTTGCTGCACCTCTATCAGTAGATACACCTTAAGGGCAGGACGAAGGGGATGATGACAGGTTGAGGGGTGTCCAGCTGCGGAGTCATGGCTCTGCTTTCCTGGGAGCCCTACCCAGGGACATGCACTGCCTCCTTGGCAGGTGCTGTGGGGCTGGGAAATGTGGGGTTTTGTTTGGTTGATTTGTGGTGGTTTTGGATTGGTGCATGGCTGCCTCTCACAAGGGCAGGTAAAGAAGGAGAGGGTCAAAGTGGTTGTAGGTAGTCAGCCGCTGTCCCTGTCACGCCAGCCTAAAACCAGACAAAACCCCAACCCAAACCAAGCATCGGGGGCTGCATGAGTCCTGCAGGCTGCCCTTTGAGGATTACGGAGAAGGAATCTCCGGAAGGCTGAAGCAATTATTATGTTTCATGACATTTCCTTATGAAGAAATTAAAGGTTGGACTAGGATGTGTGATCTAAGCCTGAACATTATGTCCATCCAAATTTTATTTGAGAATATTTATCCCGGGTACAAGACTGACAAGGTCACTGGCCTTCACGGTGTTGACAGTCTGGTAAATTATTGATAGCTGAAATGAAAATATGCATGTTGTCAACTCTGTGTTCCACGCGGGGCCATCATGCTTCCTTGTTTCATCTTCCTCTAAACCCTTGAGGAGGCCAAGTGTCCCACCCATGGGCACGGGTACCGGAAGAGGTGGCTGGGGGAGGAGCTTGAATTCAGGCAGTTTGATGCCCCGCCCAGCCACCTGCCCAGACCACTGCTTGCCCCGCCCACTTCCTACCAGACCCATTCCCTGCCCCACTAACCCCTGTCCATCCCAGGCACTCCCTGCCCCACCCACCTGCCCCGCCCACTCTGCCCCACCCACTCTTTGCCTCACCCTGTCCATCCCAGCCACTCTCTGCCCCTCCCACTCTGCCTGCCCCGCCCATTCTCTGCGGTCCCCTGAAGGGCTTCAGCCTCTAGATGGAGAAGGTACTTGTGTTTCATCCCTTTCCTGGCTCAGGCAATCCGTCTGACAGACGTATATGTATCCGTAGTCGCATAAACACACAGACGCAGACATACTCCTTCATTTCCCAGTTCATTTAACCAGAATGGCCACAGGATGAGATTTATTTATTGAAAGTCAGGCACGGTGATGGCAGAGAACCAGCTGTCGGCAGAGTCGTTGACGGTTTCCTCTTAATGGGCTGGGGCGGTGTCCCTGTTTGTTCAAGCAGGTCGCTGGATGGGTGGCTTGGCAGTGCACCTCTCCGACGGGCACGGCCCAAGTAGGCTGACCTTGATCAGTGGCCAGTCACAGAATGAATCTGCCAAGACCCAAGTGGAGGACTGTAGCCAGGTGGCCTAATAAATATACTTAGGTTGTTCTGCAATTGTTTTAAATGTAGCACTTTGTTAAAGTTACCATCTGTCTCCATACTCTTCCTAATGAGTTGTGTTACCGCTTTAGTTTTTTGGTCCCATTACTTCTCAGAAGTTTGTATCCATGTGCAGAAAATTTTTTGCCTTGTTGTAATCACCAGCTCAGGGGATTTGAATCAAGTCAGAGAGATGTGCCAGAAGTTATCTTTTTGCCTCCCTTTGGCAGGAAAACATCGTCTCAGGCAATGTTAATTCGGGGATGACTGTGTTTGTGCAGTCACATGAGCCAGGTTGTTGCTGACCTTGGCACATTTGTCAGCCGGGTCCTTTGTGCAAAGCTCCTGAGCACTCGCGAGCGTCAGAACTGTCTCAGCACCGGGGTGCTGCTGGGCGGGGTCGCCTGGCCCCGCCCCACGTGTTTTATGTTCTTGTTGGACTCCAGGTGTGCCAGGGACGCAGGTGCTCATAGACAGTGGTCGTAGAAGATCTCCCTTGAAACCAAATCTATTTATATACGGGGGAAGACGGCCTTAAGACATGAATAAAGTAGCCTGGCGTGCGTTGAGACAGAAGAAGACACAGACGGAGCAAAGTTCACAGAGGTCACAAGGGGGTGTTGGTTTCAGGGAGATGGGGAGATGCTATCTATTATCATCCCAGGCCAACGGACGAGGTTGGAGGGGGACTGGAAGGTACGTGGACTCTTTGGTGGCAGACTGCCTGGGTCCGCATGACCTTGACAGGTCCACTTAACATCTCTGAGCCTCAGTTTCCCCATCGGTAACACGAGGGTTACCCGTCGCAGTGCCTACAATGCAGGATGATGGTGAGGATCAGGGCGGGCTGGTCACAGCACCTGTCGCTACAGAGAAGCTCTTGGTGGACCCTGAGCGTTTGGCCAGTGACAGTGGGGGCAGCATTGAGGCTCTGACGCCCACGCCTTCCATGGGCGCCCTCGAGATGTTGCCAGAAGAGTCCCTCCTGGCCCGAGGTCAGCACTGCTGGGTGATAATCAGGCATCCCTTCCCACCTTCCCGCCCTTGCCTCTGGTGGCCCTGGGGCCGGTGCACGGGGTCGCTGCTGTGGGAGGGGCACTCCTCTGGAGGCCCTGTGCCCATCTCCCTAATCGGAGAGCTGGACTGGGGAAGTCAGGACGTATCAGGCCCAGGTCAAAGGACAAGGTCAAAGGCTGAGTCACAGCCCCAGCTGGGTCGTTAGGCTGTGAGTGCGCTGGGCTGGAGCTTGAGGTTGGCCTTGGGCTCAGGGGCGGGCACGTGGACAGCGACCCCTCCCGCTCCTCTTGTGTGATCCCCCCTCCCGCCAGTCCTCACGGGTAGCTGGCTCTGCCTTAATATGAAACAACAAAAGGGTTAGGGATAAGTATTAGTTTGTCTCACTGTTTTAGTGGGAAGGGTGAGTAGCTGGGGACGTTTAATAACACAAACATGAAACAAACTAAGAGCCCTGCTCATGCTGCTGCTGGTCTGGGCAGCCCCTCAGGGGGGCGGGGGGCACAAGCTCTCTCTTGTTCGTGTCCTCTGGGGGGATCTAGTGGAGCTGGCCTTTCCTTAAGGCCGCCACTGTGAACACTGGTGACATCTTAGTGTGACACCTTTCCTCTAGTGTTTTGCTAACTCCTCCCCGCCTTCCAGGACTGTACTGGTCCCTTCTTTCCGTGAGGGTTTGTGCTGTCCGCTGCTGTGCTCTCAGCTCCAGATGTCCAGCGGGGACGCTGGCTTTATCTCGAGCACGTGGTAAGGACACCCTGCGCCCCTTCTTCCTGCTCGCGGGGACCCATCGGAAAAGTAAAATCAAGGGGGAAAAAAATCCCCAACAAAGGGCAGCGACGACCAGGCGTGGGGACTTCAGAGCGAATGGTCTCATCCTTTCGGGAATTCCTGGAGCCGGTGTGAGGGGCAGCCGCCTGAAGCACAAGGACTTGGTGATGCTGATACGCGTTGCTAAAAGGCAGCCTACAGATTTGTTAATAATTAGTCTCTGTGTGGTTTTTTAAATGAACTAATGACAGTTTATTCCAGGAGGACATTAGCCCAGAGCAGCTGTTCCCTCGGGGAAATGCAGACTCCAATCACGCGTCTTGTTTCTCTGGTTCCCTTTTCTGACCCTGGGCGGAGCGGACGTTGCATCTCGCTCGGTGGACTCTTGGGCCGGGAGACCCAGGTCACTCCTCCCACTGGCACCTAGGAGCCCAGTTACCAAATATCTCCGGGGCTGTGACCTTGCTTGTTGCAGAGAGGGCATTAGATGGCTTCTCCCCCCAGAGTGAGGGCCTGGATTGGGAGAAGAGGAGGCACACAACTGCGTTTGATGACACCAGGGGGCTCATTGAGAGTGCGGACTCCCTTCTGCCTCCTCTGCCTCCTCCCCTCCCCCTTCCCTCTCCCTCCCCTCCCTCTTCCCCCTTCCTCCTCCCCTTCCTCCTCCCCTCCCTCCTCCCCCTCCTTCCTCTCCGTTCGTCCTCCCCTCCCTCCTCCCTCTGGTCTAGCACACTGAATGCCTTCCTCAGGCCAGGTGTGACGGCAGGCACGGGAACAGCACGGACAGCAGAGGCATTGCCCCACCCCCGTGGGGTAGTCTCATGGCAGGTGGGCCGGGGCCGGGATATCCCACCAGAGTGAGGCTGCCCTCGTGCCGGGAAGGAGCCTGCAGGCTGGAGGAGCTCGGGGAAGGCGTCACTTGAGCCGAGAGCCGAAAGGTGGGTTGGAGTGAATCAGCCCGAGTGGGAAGGGCAGGATTTTCTGGTGGGAGAAGATGGCCCATGCAGAGGTGGGAAGGAGCTTGAGGGGTGCCCAAGGGACTGAAGTCGTGCAGTGACTGGAGGGTGGGGAGGAGGGGGGTGTGGCGGGATGGTGCCCGGGGGGGGGGCGGGAGCCCGCACCAGGGACTCCTGGGCAGAGGGGGTGCTTAGGGGGGAGCTTGTGTGCACCTGCAGAAGCAACAGGAAGCCTGGAGGGAGGGGCTGCATGTCTACACGTGTGGGCACGTGTGTGCGCCCGCGTGCATGGACGAGGGAGCCCGAGAGGCAGTTCTCGGGGCCTGTGAAGAGCTCCAGGTCCCCAGCCTGCGTTTCCCTTGGGCTTGCAGACCCCTGTGGGGGTGTTTGTACAGAATGTGCACAGACGTGACTCCCTGGGGTTTCTCTCAGTGGGATTCTGCTGTCCTCTCATGCAGGGAAGCGTGGAATCCGGCCTCACTCCACGGGTTGGCGGGGCCACCACTGTGTAGTCCCTGTCACCCTTGGGAAGCTCAGGGACCATCCCAGCATTGGGGCTGGGAGTGTGGTTGGGGCACCTGCTCTCTCTCTCTATCTCTCTCGCCTGCGACGAGGGATCTGTGAGCCCATGTTCGCTGGCCATCTCCTCGCTATGGGCAGTCTAGAAATCCTCCATGTACTTCTCCCGCCGTGCCCAGGCCCAGGATGCTGAGCATGGGTCCCCACACCCTGAGGTCAGGGGCTTGGATGGGCGCCTTCACTGTGCGCTCCGTGGGAAGGAGGTGGGCAGGCCCAGAGGATGGAAGAATAAGGGTCTCCTTCCCCGAATCACTGGGCGTTTTAGGCTTCCTTCTCCCCCTTCTCTCCCTCCCTTCCTCTGTTCCCCTCCTTCCTTCCATCTTTCCTCCTTATCTCCTCCCCCCTCCTCCCTGTGCTCCTCCCTCCCACCTTCCTGAAAAGAAGAGGCAGTGTAGGGGAAGGCATGCGGTCAGAGAGTCACTAGTAGCTTTAAGGTCAACCTGCCATCTGTCTTTCAGGCGATAACGTTGACATAGCTCCTTGTGCTGACTTTTGTCAGAAGTCGTTGCCAGCAGGGGGGAGGGGGGAATTTGCACACGTGTGTATGTGTGGATGGTTATGCATGTGTGCGTGTTGAAGTTACGGCTATAACTTCTCACCTTTTTTTGAAACATTTATTTATTCAAGAGAAAGCATGCATAAGCTGGTGGGAAGGGGCAGCGGGAGAGGGAGAGAGAGAGAATCTCAAGCAGATTCTCCGCTGAGGCAGATTCCCGATGCGGGGCTTGATCCCAAGACCCTGAGATCATGACCCGAGCTGAAACTAGGAGTCAGATGCTCAGCCGCCTGAGGCACCCAGGCGCCCGTCTCCTCCTCTGGTTTCAAGGCCTCAGGTGGGAAGGGACCTGGGTCAGGCCCCGGCTCACATTATTCCTGCAGACCGCTGGGGCGAGTGCCCGGGGGTCGAGCAGGGGGCCTTCAGGGCAGGCTCAACCCCCAGCCCTGCGCCCCCGCTCCTGACTGGCCTCGGCAGGTGTCTGCGTTGGGTGGTGCTTAGTGTTTTGGAGAGATGACAGCTTGGCCTTCCTGGAGGGGTCGTGAGCCTCGAATGTGGCGTGTGAGCTCGGCCCGGAGGTCAGCTGTAACTGGCCTTCAGGTGCCCACCCATGAGTGTCAGCCGGTAGGCGGTGAAAGCGAGGCCCCCGTGGGATGACACCCTTCTCCTGGTTCCCCCCGGGTGGCGAGCCTAGGGAGGAGCGGCTCTGACTGTGGAGGGGGGTACCCCCCGTTTGCCGGCGTGGCCTCAGAAACCCTCACTATCTTGCTGTGCACAGGAAGGCCTGGTGTCTTGGTTGCTCCTCCGGCTGCAGGACAGGATGGGGTCAGGGCGCTCCTGGGGGCCGAGCGGGGCGCGGGTCCCATGGGAGCAGGACACACTCAGCCAGAGTCCTCTGGGCCATCCCGGGACCCCCGCGTCCTTCCTGAAAGCCGCGAGCCATGGTCTAGAGGAGCCCGAGCTCGCCTTGCTGGGGCAGAACCCTCGAGCTGATATGCAATCCCTGTTAGATTTATTCTGGGGAGGCCTTCTGCACATGTTCTAATTTTTATCAGCTTAGCTTCAACCAAAAAGATCTTCAGCAAACACTCAGAAGCATGTTTTCGTAGGAGGCGTGAGCCTTGGAAAATAATGCCCCCCCCATCCCGGAAATATAGGCAGGAAAGGGAAAATAAATGTTTTCCCTGGGAGATGGCAGATATCAGTTCTTATAAAAAAACAAACAAACAGGTTTTACACTGGAAAAGTAGTACATGCCCACGTCGAGAAAACTCCGTGGCGGTGGGAGACGGGCTGGAGTAGGCTCAGGGGTGCTGGCTCGGCCTCATCGGGCCTGGGCCGGGGTCTGTTCTGGCCAGCTGTCTGTTTCTCCCCTCCGGGCCTCAGTTTTCCCACTGGCGGGCCCTTCCCGCACCAGCCAGGTGCCCACGGCACGGCGCGCCTCCCCCCGGCACTGAGTCTTCATCGCTGTCCGAACCCGGGGTCTCACCTGTGCTCCCCATCTTCCTCCCAGAGGCTGCCACGATGAGGTAATTATGTGCTTTCAGAAAATTTCTCTGAATTATTTTCATATCTTTTTCACATTGTCCACCTTGCTTTTCCCTCTTCCAACGGTGTCTTGGAGATACAGATATGAAATTTGGAAGATAAGTAGGGACGGACCAGAATTCTAAGGGGGCCGTTCCAGGCAGAGGGAGGAGCGTGGCGAGAGGGGGCGTTGGGGCGAGCGGGGGCCGGAGGGCTGGTGGACGCGGGTGGGGAGAGGTGCAGGGGCCAGCCGGGCAGAGTGCAGAAGCCCTCACTGAGAACTTTGGTCTTTATCGTATGAGAAATGTGGAGCCATCGAAGGTTGTATGAGAAGGTGACCCATTGGTCGGGGACCAGGAAGAGCCCCTCTGCCTCTGCTTTGGGGGTAAATGGGTTGAGTGTGGGGGGGAGGTTGTTACCTGAGAGCAAGCGATGGGGAGACGGAGGTGGAGGTGGGATGCGGGGTGTGTGGGGCAGGGGAGGGAAGTAAGGGTGACCCCCCAGACCCCCATCAGATGGGGAAGGTTGAGGAGAGGGATTTGGGGAAGGAGAAAAGCTCGAGTTTAGGAGGCAGCTGGGACAGACGCCAAGAAGGAATCGAGCGTGTAAGCTGGGCAGAGAACTACATCGCTCTGACGTGCAAATTCGAGGCTCTGTGCTTTCCGTCACAGTCGGGGTGTGAGACTCGGGGACTGACTTTAAACATCACCCAGACTCTTCCCTGTCTCAGGTTACACTGGGGGACCCTGACCAGCCAGCCCGCCGTCGGCCCACCCGCAGTGCAGGCGCCGTGCTGGCTGCCAGGGACAACCCAGAAGATTCCCTGTCCTCGTGGAGCTAGACCGAGTGACCTGTGCTGGCCACACAGGTGCCATGTGTCCAGGTCTAAACTCCGGGAGGGGCGGGTCCTAGGGGGATGCTGTGTTAGAGAGTGTGGCTTCGAGTCCCAAGTCTGGGTGACCTCAGGTGTGTTACTTGCCCTCTCTGTGCCCTCCTGCACCTGTAAAACGGGGACAACAGTGTGATCCAGGCTGTTTCCAAAGGTGGCCATGACCACTACCTCTGACCCCACCCGCCCTTTTGCTGTGTCCCCCGTCAGGAGAGGTGCTGTCTCCTGCCCCCTCGTGTCCCCTGTCACTTGCTTTGACCAACACGTGCAGCAGAAGTGACACAGTATGACTTGTGGGCCTAGAACTTAGAGCCCGTGGCCTCTGTGTAGCCCTCTTGCCTACCATGTGAGATCGTGTGGGCCGTCCAGCCGGAGCAGAGCTGAGGTGGCCCCGTGACAGTGGCCGGGCTGGCGAGCAGGGCCTTCCTGGAGGACCCCATCCCCGGCCAAGCTCCCAGCTGAACCCAGCGGCACCAGTGAGCCCAGCCCTCCCCGCCTCCCCGTTTCTGGCCCACAGCAAGTGAACAGCGACGTCCTAAAATAGGCCACTGAGATGTGGGGTGGTTTGTTACGTGTCGATAGCTGACCAATACAAACTGTCACCGGTACCGGGGGCTAGTTCTTGCCGGGGGTGACACTGTGGTCCTTTGTTCCACGCCGCTGGGCAGGTGCTGACTTTCAGTACAGTTTCTGTTTCTGGCTGGTTCTGGGTCTGCCTTGACCTTGGAGGGGGCACCTGGTCTGCGTTGATGGATATGAAGGTTTCTATCTCAAGAGCCGGTAGCAGGGAGATCTTAGCGCCTGTGTAGTGCTGGGGAGAGGCTGGCCCGTCAGAGGACACCGGGGCTGGGCTGGATTTTGAAGGGCATTCAACTCCGGTATTCCGAGCCTGGAGCGTTCCAGGCTTAAAAATGAAATCAATTTGAACTTCCTCCCTGGAATTTGTGACTGGCAGCTGTTATTAACAGGTGTTTATTGGACACCTGCTCTGTGCCTGTCACTGTTTTGGGTGCTGGGGATACAGCAGTAAAGACTATGATGTCCCTGCCTTTGCAGACTGGATCCTCTAGTGGGATAAGGGGAAACATCGGAAAGATGTAGATGTATGGTGGGACACTAGGGAGTTATAAATGCCCCAAGGCCAGGTTGGAGGACGGAGAGTGGTAGGGAGGAGAGGCTGGCTATTTTTAGGTAGCACGGCCAGAGAGAGAGAAGGCAGAAGTGAAGGGATAAAATCACGTAAATGCCTCGGAGAATAGCCCTCCGGGCAGAGGAGTGGCAGATGCAAAGGTCCTGAGGTAGATGTGTGCTTGGAGTGTTGGTGAACAAGGGGACCAGGAGGCTTAAGTTCAGTGAGTGATGGGGGACTGGAGGTGTTGGAGCCAATGAGACTTGGCAGGCGGGGCTGGGATGCTGGGGAAGTGCTGAGGCCCCACTGGTAGCTTGGGCTTGGTTTCCAGAACCAGCGCTCGGAAGAGGGTTGGCCTAGCTGCAGTGGGGGGTCAGAGCATATGGAGTGAGGCAGGTCATGTCGTCAGAGATCGTAGTGGCCGAGAGCGCGCTGTTTGTAGCTACTCTGTTGGGTCCCCACATCCCGTCCGCTAGGACCCCCTCTCCTCTGCCTTCAGCTGTGGTTCCAGTTCTGTCCACGTGGCAGGTGGGCGACAGGCCATGTGCCCGAGCCCTCCGGGCTGGTACTGGCGCCCAGGGGCCACAGTGGCCTGGTTGCCGGTTGCTGTCATGTTGGCAGCTTGAACTTGGCCATGGTGGAAGTATTTACACCGTGGAAACTGGCAGCCGCTACGTGCCCACTCCCCTGTCCCTCCGGGTGGTGATTACCAGCCGCTACGTGCCCACTCCCCTGTCCCTCCGGGTGGTGGTTAGACACTTACCAGCTCCCGGGGCCGGGACCCTGCCTCCCTTCTCCCCCGAAGCAGAGGTGTGGCCAGAACATCAGGGAGCTCACGCCTGAGGGCTAACCCTCAACTGAGGGCTTGGGGCCAATGTCCTGGCATCCCCGCTTTCGAGTGGGCGGTCCTCGGAGCTTGTGCAGATTAACCCCCCGCTGCCCATGGCAGAGACCTTGAGAATGCACCTGTTTCCCCGCTGCTTGGGACCGTCTTCCAGACAGACTGTTCCGTCCGAAGCCCACCTCCGGCTCTGCTTCCAGGGAAGCCGAACCATGATGGTTCTGGAGGCAGAGGCCGTGCGATGGGGCCACCGTCTGGGTGTGTTTTGAAGGGAGAGTCCACGGATTTGCCGAGGATGGGAGAGGACTCGGGGGTGACCCCGAGTGTTTGGGCCCGAGCACCTGGAAGAAGGAAGTCATTCTGGACAGCAGCGGCGGGGGAGTGGGGGGGAAACGACACAGTGATGAGCAGGTTGGGAGTCTGGGCACATGGATGAGCCATTCAGTTTTGGACAGCTTTTGATCCAGAGGTTTCTCAGATGCCAGGTGGAAACGGTGCCGAGTTGGGAGAGGTGTAGACACACGCCTGGGAGGAAACAGCATTGAGCGATCGGGCCCCTGGCCTCTGACAGTCTGCTGTGCCCTCCTGTCTGAGAAGCATGGCTCCACCTCCCCCTCCTTCCTCCATTCCCGTCATCAAGGCACCTGTATCCCTCATCTATCTATGATCCACTGTTTACTTACCTGTCATCACCATCTGTATACACGTCATCTTTCGCTCTTCTGATTGATCTATCATCCTTCAATCTATCAACCCCATCTATCTAGCTGCCCGTCATCTATTTACCTATACCTGTCATCTGTCTAAAAATCACCTATCATGCTTCCATCCATCCATCTATCACTCGCTTCCCTCCAACACTTCCTTGGCACTCCTGCCCAGACGGAGCCTTGCCCTGGCTTGAATGCCCCCAGGGACGGGCAAGTCCCTACTTCCTCGGGATTCTGCTTAGAAGTTTCCACCTCCTGGGACCACTTGAGCACAGTGTCATCTGGGCACTGTCCTTCTCTCCCATTCCTCACCCCAAGATTTATTTACACTCTCCACTTGCCAGGAGAGAGACACTTGGGAGTTCAGAGCCGTGCGTCCCCTGGTGGGGCAGCCCTCAGCGCGCTGGGGAAGAATGGGGCCAGTCACTGTGGGGGGATGCCCCCACCTCAGCTGCAGCTTCCCTCCTCTTGGCTCCCCGGGCAAAGGCGGCTTTGTGCTCCGCGTGGACAAGGCCCGCCATTGAGGCAGGCCAGAGGACGCTGTGGAAGAGCAAATGATGGCTAGAAACTAAAATTAGGCATTTCACAGAAAGCAAGCCCTGCGCCCGGTCTCCGCGGCGAGCCCCCGCGTGCCTGCGCCTGAATGAGCCCTTTGCTCTCCGGCTGCGCCTCTGAGCCCAGCTTCTCAGTCCCAGGGAGAAAGCTTGCCCTGTTCCCTCCTGGGGCTCTGGCTGACAAAATGAACAAAAACGCAAAGAAATGCAAAGTGGCGAGACGATTGGTTCATTTTCTCCTGGCTGCCAGTGGGCCTCCAAACCTGCCTGCGGGGGGGATGAGTGTTCTGGAAGGTTCCCTACAACTTATTTGCAGATGGGCCAAAAGGAGGCTGGCTTCGAGAGGAAGACCAGTGAGCCTGTGACTCAGACAAAGGAAAGGGGCGGGCTGTGAGCGGCTTCAAAGAGGCAAGGGTTTGCTTTTTAGATTTTTTTTTTTTGCATTTTCTAACTTTTTTATTTGGAAATAATCTTAAACTCAGACGGAAGTCACGAAAGGTAGTAACGCCGTAGCACACGGTGTGCCGATGGGCAGCAGGAGGCCGCCCTTGGAGCAATATTCTAACCAGACCAGAGGCCGGGGCTGATGTCACCAGGCTTTACCTGCAAGTTCTTGGTGTCAGTTGTGGGAGATTTTATTACATCGACAGATTTACCGCAAGCAAGTGAGACTTTACTTTTAGATTGAAAGCATTTGGCTCCGGTGGTGACTCTGGTGTCTCTCTGGGCCGCTGTTGGTCCCGGGCAGCGGAAGGCAGGCCCTGCCCCCACCAGGCCCCCCTTCCCACCGAGGACGCTCAGGACTCTGCCCCCTTCTGCACGAGCTGCCCCAGGACCTTAGCTTGTCTGTGTCCCCCTCCCCTCGTGGAGCCACAGTGGTTTTCTGGGGTGGCTGGAACAGGGCCCTACAGAGTGGCGGCCTAAGGAACGGAATCATACCCTCTCGTGGTTCTGGAGGCTGGAAATTCGAGATCAAGGCGTGGTCTAGGCTGAGTCCTTCTGGTCGCGTGCCTGCCCCGAGCACGGGAGGTGGGTCAGCTCCACCAAAGCCCATGCACTGAGACAGGTGGGGCAGGCCTCCGAAGAAAAATGGGATGGTGCAGGGTGCAGGGCGAGGGGGGATGTGGTGGCCACTGAGTGGATAGGGCGGTTAACCCCCGAGGACGGGCGCCCAGCCTCTGTTCCAGGCAGTCCTCCTCAGCTGTGCCAGGGGCAACTATCATGCCACCTGCTACCTCTGTCGCCATAAGGCGTCTCGACCTTGGGTTCCGAGTGGACCCCCTACCCCAACTCCTGGGTGCCTTCTCTTCTCTCTCCCAAAGCTTCAGTGTTTTGTCCCAACATCCCTTTCTTTTTCTTCCATTGGACTTTCTGCGTTTGTAACTCTTACATATTTTGGGGGGTTATTTGTTTACCATCTCCCTCTCCCCCACCCTGACGAAGAGCTCCAGGGAGGAAGGGATCCTAGCTGCATTGTCCCTCCCCCCTTCCGCGATCGGCCAGCTCCTGGTCAGTGACCCCTGTATTCTCAGACAGCTGTGTTGCCTGGGACAAGCCCCTTAACCTCCGTGACCTAGCATTTCTTTAGCTGTTCCCTATGACAGTGGTCCTCACTTCACAGGCTCATTGTGATCATTGCATGGGACAACCTACAGGAAAGCACGTAGGGCCCCGAGCTTCTGAAAAGCTGAGGAAAGCAGTCCCATCGTCCTAGGAATGCTCTGGCACGACCGTGAGGGGTGCTGGGGACAACCGCCTGGGTTCGCGCCCGGCTCCCCCACTTCCCAGCTAGTAAGTTGGCCAACCACGGCGTGCCTCCGTTTCCTCATCTGTAAAGTGAGAGTAGCGTGACACCAGCCCCCAGGAATTATTTATTAGTCAGGAACTTAAACCGTGTCTGGCTCCGATACGTCTTTGGAAGTGTTAGGTGTCGTCGTTGCTGGTGTTTGTCGCCGTCAGACCGCAACTCAAAGGCGCTTCTCTGGATCTAGCTGCTCAGAAGCAAGTCGAAAACATTCTTTGGGAAACGAACAAAGTGGGATCTGGGTTCTGTGACTCCAGGTCATGTCATGATGCTTTATCATTAATTCCTAAGGACTCCGCGGTCAGCCGTGTCCCCTGTTCGCGGAAACGTGCTTTATCATTCAGCCGGAGAGATGTGCCGAGCTCTCACGTTTCCTTCCTGAGCCGCTCTCCGGCCTCGGTGCTCTTTGCCTGGGCAGGTCTCACGGGCTGTGAGCTACACGCCGGCCCCAAACCCATCCTGAGGCCTCCGGTGCCAAGGTTCGCCTTCAGCGGGCAGTTTCTGCCCCGTGTCAGGAAATGGACCAGAATAAACATAGTTCCTTCTCTGGCATCGGAGACCCGTTCTTGTGATTCTGTGTGAGCTCTGCAAAACATAAAAAGAAAATAAGCCACCTCTCAATCCCATTATTGTCCTCTGAATAATCCCAGGTGTGACACAGAAGGAGCCTCCCGGGATTATATTCACACTCATAGCCCGTTTTCACACCCCTGTCCAATGGGAAGTCATCCAGAAGGCATCCTGGCTCGCGATGACCTTGGGGATCACCCGCGTGGGCGTGGCTATGGACCAAGACAGTCACGTGGCTGAAGGAAAGACGAGATGGCCCTGCAGAGTTAAAGGGCGCTGGGCAGGGACGTCCGAGCTCATTCCCTGTGAGGACGTTCCCGTGGCCTGTCAGCCCAGTGGGGTCCTGACCTCCTGGCAGTCTCTCTGTGATTTTAGGAGGGGACGAACTATCACATTGAGTGTGTACCTTTAATTTTTTTATTTGAATAATATCATGTTTCTATTAAAGTAGATGCCAAAATTTCCTTTTACATTTACTTAAGAGAATGTTACAAGTATATTAATTGTAGGCTGAGTGGTTTTATTAGGGCAGAATCCTTGGCAGTGGTGGCTGAGCTAGTGAAATCTGGGAGGCGTTGCATTGTGCGGAGTCCCGAAGCCCCCCGCCCAGGGGCAGTGCTGCGGGCGGTTCAGGGGTGCGGAGGAGGGGGCCCGGGCCGCACGCCCTGCAGGAGCTTAAGTCTGGAAGAGGGGAGGGATAGTGCAGGGGACAGGACACAGGGACAGGGGACTTGCTAAGCCTGGATAAGCTCCTTGGTACCAGGGGGAGGCAGGGAGGAAGGTTATATGCCTGGTGTAGCTGGGCGTGGGGGGTCCGTGGAGGACAGGAGATGGGTCCGTGGGCATTCTGGAGGTGACCGTCACGGTGCAGGCGACCGTCATGGGGTAGCCATCACCATCGAATGGCAGGCAAGATGTGGGCTTGCAGAAGAGCTAGCAGAGTGGCGTAACCCCCGCCTGGGAGAGAAGCCATTCGCAGGGCAATGAGGCCCTGAGCCAAAATTTATGGGGCAGATGCCCATGCTTGGGGGCCCTCTAGTGGCCTCATTAGCGAGAAGAGGTCCTCGCTCGATAAAGACCGGCCCCCTGCTTCTCGGACTTCTTTGTGCACCTGCACAGATGCCCTGGAGATTTTGTTACAATGTGGATTCTGACTCATCAGGTCTGGGGCGGGGCCCGGGACTCTGCATTTCCCGCAAGCATCCAGCAAGCCCCCAACCCCCACGGAGGCTCTCCGCCGTCCTAGCTCCGGTGACGCGAGGTTTGCTCTGCGCAGCCCCGAGTCCTTGGAGGGCTGGGAGGGCAGGAGGGGACGGGGGCACTTTGCCGCGGTGTTAAAGGTTAGTTGCTTGTTCGCCGTGGCTCAGCCCCGGGGGGAAGGGTGCGTGCAGGGTGCCAACTTTATCATTTTGGCCAAATAGAGATGTTTTGAAATGAAAGGACAACAATGAAAAAATAAATGAAGGCTCCAGCTATGACCACAGGTATTTCCTGAGAGAAACGGGAGTCAGGGTCCAAAGAAGCAGGGAGGCTCGCCACGCCAGCAGAGGGCCGTGGTTTAAAGTAGCATAGCCCACCTCAGGAGCGCTCGTCACATTGTCCTCGCTCGGGGGTCTTGGGAAGTGTCTCTGCAGGCTGGCAGGGATGGACAGGCCAAGGGTTGGGGCTGTAGCTGTAGGATCGGGGATTTCCGTGGTCCTCGGAGCCGTGGGAGCGTCCCCGGGAGGCCCCGTGCGGCACCTCTGGGCCTGATCTGACCTTTCCTGGGAGGAATAGTCCGGGTTGGGGGAGACCGTGAGCCAGAGGCGCCCTTCCCTCCGTACTGCCCTCCCCGGAGGTCATCCTCGCAGTGACTCTGGGGCTTTAGCTGGTGGTCTTTCCTCTGTGTCTCTCAGAGTCCACCGTGAGCCACGGGCCTCACCAGCCCGGTTCCCTGAGCCCACAGCCCGGGTGGTGGCGGGGCCGAGTGCTGAAGCTGGAGGAGGCCCCAGGAGTGCCCTGCTCTTCCTCCCCGTCCAGCCGGGAGGGAGCGAGCCTCCTGTCTCCATCCTGGTGGGACTGGCCGCCGCCCTCCACGGCGCCCTTCTGCCCCTGTGAGTGGGTCTGGGGCGGACACGGGACTCAGGCTGGACCCCTGAGAGTCCGTTCCTGGACTTCATGGGGAAGGAGGTGTTTTCTCTTCGTGAAGACGTCCCTAGGCTCCCAGGATGTGAGCCTGGCGTGCTGGTGGCCACTTTCCCCCACCTGCTCGGGGGGCCCGGCCAGAGAACGGGTCCAGGAGGTAAGGTCACTGCCTGCGGGCGTCACTGCAGCGTCATTTCAGCCCGGATGCGGTGCGGACCCTGGATTCTCAGCTCAGGACTTACTCCCTTTGATGCTTAAGCTGGTTGCACTCACGGCTAAGAGCTCCGGTGATGTCAGCACTGAGAGGAGGGAAGGGCCCTTGCCCTGATCCCGGGACGGGTGTAGGTGCCTCTCCCCCGCACTGCACGCTCTGTCCTCCTGAGCCCCTCCGCAGGCCCAGCAGACTCCAGAAGGGGACCGGTTTTGCCCGTCGGTCTTCAGCAAGTCTGCCTAGTGGAGGTTCCTGGGGCTTTTCACACGAGAGTGTCTGGAGGACTGGGGCAGTGCACAGGGACGTGGCAGGAGGTGTCTGTCAGTGGCCTCTGCTGTTGGAAGGACCTTATGACTCCTGATGTCTTAGCAGGTGCTGGGGATTCAGGCTTTTTTCATGAAAGTGGGGTTTGCTCGAACCCTTTCATATCGTCTGGGCTTGCGTGTCCCGTCCAGTCGCTGTAAGTCACTGCAAAGGGTATGCTCGGGAACTGCTACTGACATATTACATTTTAATAATGAGACACCCATGCTCACTGCTTGCTTCCTCCCGTGGCTTTCCACTCTGGCAGAGTGGTGGAGGAGTTCGCGGTTAGTGGATAACGCAATGCATCATATAGAACGCAGAGAAGGGAGGTTCGTATAAAACCAAAGACTTTGTAACCGATTAACTTACAGGTTCCTTACTTAATTATTATTTTGAATTTTCCAAAGACTATTTTCTCTAAAATCACCCAACTAGATAAAGTTCTTGGAGGGACGTCTAATTGTTCTATGATTTCTCTGCTAGGTTTGACTAGTGTTCTTATCATGCCAGAGCTCTTCCGTTCAGAGCTTTCAGCTTTCACGTTCCGTCTGTGAAACACAGACCATAGATCCGGACGTTAGGGAGCCTTTGGAAGGGTTTGCCACACAAAGTGATATTTGAACGCTCCAGCGCCGGAAATGCGGTCACCAGGCTCCGTCTCCTCCTCCCGAGGGGGGATGTGTGGCGGCTACGGGTGCAGCGTCTGGGGGCAGGGTGGCCTGAGTGGGGGTCCCAGCCGCTGCACGTGGGCTGGCTACTTCACACCTCCGACTCCGTTTCCTCCTTTGAACAATGGGGATCCTAGTAGTATTGACCCGTGTGGGTTGCAGTAAAGATCAGGTGGGAAAATGCAGAGTATCTGGTAAGGTGGGACCCCACACACGGGGACGATGGCAATACTAGTATTCACTGGAGCCAAGGTCAGCAAACCTGGCCCTGGGAGCCCACCTCCTGTGTTTGTAAATAAAGTTTTATTGGGACACAGCTGCACTCATTCGTTTATGTTCTGTCCGTGGCTATTTTCACACTAAGTGGCAGAATAGAGTAGCTACTCAGAGACGTCTTTATTACATTTTATTTAGTCACAGTTCATTCAGATTGAAAGTACAGTAGCCGCCTTTGGTCGCCTTTGCGCTCCGGGCACGCGCCTGCTCCTGGGTCAGAGTGTCCGTCGGGTGGCATCTTGTGCGGTCCCTGCGGGAGTCCTGGGTGGAGGGAGCCTGGGCTCAGAGCAGGGGAGGGTAGAAGGCTGCCTGCCTTGTTTTTTTTCTTTTGTTTTAGGTTATTTAAAACATTGTGAGTTGCGAACATCAAACTTTTGGTGAAATATTTGCTAAAGGTAGAAAGCATGCAGGAAAAAATAAGTTATCTAATCTCATGATTCAGAGAGAGGGCTGTGTGAATATTTTGGTTGTACGTTGGTGAGACTGGATGGGATGGGATGCGTTCAGGGTGCTATGGCCGTAGACCGGTCGGCACGTCTGGTGTCACTTTCTTGTATTTGTGTGCTGCGGGAGAGGGGGTGAAAACGTCCCCAGTGGTGCCATCCTACTTTGCCCACAGGTCAGGTGCACGCATAAAGCCCCGTGAAATCGTGGTCCACGTCTGTAAGAGTCTCGGTGATGCATCAGCCTCTTGGGCTGGTCTCCAGGCTGGTCACGGTTAGGGACTTGGTAAGCAGTCCAGGGATGACTGTCCTTGCTCTAAAGTGTCTTTGTGGTTTTGTTTTTGAAAGATTATTTATTTATTTATTTGACAGAGAGACAGCGAGAGAGGGAACACAGGCAGGGGGAGTGGGAGAGGGAGAAGCAGGCTTCCCACCGAGCAGGGAGCCCGACGTGGGGCTCGATCCCAGGACCCCGGGATTATGACTTGAGCCGAAGGCACATGCTTAACGACTGAGCCCCCCAGGCGCCCCATGTTTTTCATGTTTTACAGAGTTGCCACGCACCCTCCTAAGAGAGTTTTATCAGTTTATGTTCCTGCAAAAGGTATTAGAAGTTTCTGCTCCCTTCCCCGCCCCCCACACTGTGAATGCTCATTCTTGCCCATCTTCCTGACCTTCATCAGTCTGACGAAGAGAAATGACTCCGCGGTGTTTGTATCACTTTGACTTTGAATAAGACGTGTCCCCAGAAGTCACTGCTTGGAAATATCTCTGGTTATTTCTCTTGCTCCGGGTCATTTCTGGGTTGGGCTAGTGGTTAGGAATCAGTTCCTGAATCTTTGGGCAGTTTGGCGAGGGCGTGGGTTGGGTCTGCAGAAAGCAGCCTTTAATCTCATATTTAACGAGAGCTTTACTACACACTTTGTGGGTTTTCACTCCTCCGTTCCTGATGACCCAGGCACTGTTACCTCCATTTATAGGAAACTGAGCTCTCTCAAGCCAGTGAACAACAGAGTCTGGACTTCAAGACATTGCCCCCAGCACTCACGCTGCTCAAGCCCCCAGTGGGAGGCGCGGTGCAGAGGGGGTGTGGGAGGTGGGGCAGGGCAGATCTGGCTGGAATAGGGCTCGCTTACTGGCTTTCTGGCTGGACAAAGTTAGATGGCCCCTCAGAGTGTCACAGCTCCCGGAGGGATTCCGGGACGTTTACCTTGCGGGGTTGTTTTGAGGATGATTTTGTCTCAAGGAGAAGCGTGTAAGGGCCCGGCATTGTTCCTTATACCCCATCAGTGATAAGTGGTGGCTGTTATCTGTATTATCAGGAAAAATTATTAGCATGATGATGAAACACATGGAGTGAAGATGATGACTAGAAAGTGTCTAGAACATCTCGCTACTTGGGCATAGGCCGTCGTTGTTTCGTTAATATGTTGCAATGTATATTTCCACATTCTGTAGCATAACACTGTGCAGACTTGGCCAGCCCAGAGGTCACTGTCAGAAGCTCCTCATGGGCCCTCCATGGCCTCACAAACACAGCGCTCCCAGCCACAGTGGCCAGGAACCAATCCACTGCAGCCCCTAGCATTTTCCATCAATTTAGGCAAGAATACCACCATGCTTCACAAGCAGCCTGCTCTCCCAGCCGCCCGGTGGCTGTCACTGTCACACCTGGTTTGTCACACCTTTGCAAGCTGGCGGATATGTTTTCGTGTTTGGGATCTAATGATGAGACACCTGTTCCACGTCGGAGGTGGGACTTGGAGCCGCTGGAACTGATGCCTGGGGCTCCTCAACTTGGCCTGCGGTGCCCGACCGGTTGTGTCCAGGGATGGCTCTGGCCTTTGCACCGTAGGCGAGAGACCTCCCAGTGTGGACCGCTGGCCTGGTCTGTGGCCCTCGTTTCCAATCCTCTCGGGCCTTCCACCTTCTCCTGGGGTTGCAGGGCTGGCCAGGCCAAGATATCTTAGCTTCCTCTTGGCCCAAGTTTACTGCTGGTAAAAGTTCCAGGGAGTAAACTTTCCATGGAAATTTGCGTCTGTGACGAGTGCATCTCTCTTGGGAAAGACATCTTCTTAAAGGTAACAACCATATCATTGACTCCTGACTGCTGCTGTCCTCATCCCAACCGTGGTGCCCACCTTGAACAGATTGGAAAGGAGCCTTAAAACCAACTGACATACCACAGTGGAAAAAAAAACAAAACATCAAACAGCAGGGAAAAGTCATTCTTTTGGCAGCTCTGTCTCTCCCAGTGCCTAGACAATGCTGACTCATTCTCTTGGCAGAGACGTCCTCCTTCTTGCGGTTGGTTTGGGTGCATTTTCTTCTTGTGGAGAAGTTGCTAGAAGGTAGGGTCAGTGATGGGTGTGTGATGGCAGCTAACATCTTTATTGATGGACTGCGCTGCTGTCAGAGACCACACTTAGCTCTTTACACGCTTACCTCCCTAAAGTCTCATGACGGGCCTCAGAGATTCCCTGTTTCTCCTTGTTTTGAACACAAGGGAAGAACTGAGACCCAGGGAACTGAGGCTGGGCACCTTCAGAGCAGCACAGTCACAGACCATGGAGGCCATCTTGCCTGTGACCCCGAGGTCTACACAAGACGTTGCCTGGGTTCCTTGACACCCCTCCCACCCACCCCAACCAGGTGGGGTCCTCCAGTATTAGCCCTGTTGGCATGTGGAAAGTGGCTTTGTAGCACTCACCGAAACTGTGCTTTGACTGTTGTTTGCCAGCTCGGTAGCTGACAGTCTGTATGTAGGCTGAGCCATAGACTTGTGAGGACAGGGACAGCGTCCAGCTTGTCTTTATCCCAGTGCCTTCACAATGTTGCACACACAGTGGGTCTCAGTGACAGCTGGGTGGATGAACAGAGGGATGGATCAGCACACAGATGGATGGATAGATGATGGATGGATGGTTGGATGATGGGTGGATGATGGGTGGATGGGTGAGTGGGTGGGGGGATGGATAGATGGGTAGATAGGTGGTTGACGGGTGGATGGATGGATGGATAGATGAATGGACGAGTGGGGGGATAGATGGGTGGATGATGGGTGGATGGATGGATAGATGAATGGGTGAGTGGGGAGATAGATGGATGGATGATGGGTGGATGGGTGAGTAGGTGAGTGGGTGGGGGGATGGATGGATAGGTAGATAGGTGGTTGATAGGTGGATGGGTGGATGGATGGATAGATGAATGGATGAGTGGAGGGATGGATGGGTGGATGATGGGTGGATGGATGAGTGGGGGGATGGATGGATGGGTAGGTAGGTGGATGATGGATGGATGGATGGATGGATAGATGAATGGATGAGTGGGGAGATGGATGGGTTGATAGGTGCATGGATGGATGGATGGATGGGTGAGTGGGGGGATGGATGGATGTGTGGAAGGAGAGGGATGGAAGGATGCGCAGCTGCAAGGACAAATGATTAAAGAAGCAGATATATTGTGGAATGGGGGGATTTCCCTCATGGTCCCCAGTTTTATTGCCCTCAGCTTCTGGAGAAAGAAGCACCTGGAGGAAGAGCTTTGCATGTATGTCTTTTCTTTCCTTGTGGCTGAGACACCCTCACAGCAGTGTCTGGTTACGTTCAGGAGAAGGTTCTCCTGACCACATGAAGCTCCAAGGGGGGAACCGGCACATCTCTGGCCTCCAGCTGACTTGAACCTCTCAGCTCGAACCTCATCCTCCACCTTCCTGTCTTGGGCCTTTTCTGGGCCGGCTGGTTGGAATGAGAATATTTACAACGGTGACTTCGAAGTATCTTTGGCGGTAGCCCCAAAGAGTACTGGCCCTGGAGAGACGTTCGTTTGAGTACCAGCCCTACCACTTACTAGCTGTGCGGTTTAGGGCCGGTTCCTTCACCTCTCTGAACCCCAGCGTGCACGTCGTCAGGCCAGCCTGTGGGTCCGTGGATGAGGGCGGGGCATAAGTGCGCCTGGAGAAACTCCAGCAAAAAACGGGTGTCTAGCAGGTGCTCGTCGCCTTTATGTACTTCCCATTTCACTCTCTGTGTTTCCTTTTAAAAAAAACTCCTGGAAGAGAGGTACTGTGCTGGAATTTACTTTCTAAGATTATTCTCTCTGTCCTCTGTATTATTCATTAGTTTTTTAAAATTTAATTTTATTTAAATTCAATTAATTAACATATAGTGCATTATTAGTTTCAGAGGTAAGAGTTCAGTGATTCATCAGTCGCCTATAACACCCAGTGCTCATTCCGTCACGTGCCCTCCTTCATGCCCATCCCACATATTATCCGTTAGAACACACACACGCGCGCACACACACACACAGACACACACCACACACACACAGGACTGGACAGCCCAGCCGCCGTGCCCCCTGGGGGCTGGCGGAGACCTTCTTGGCTCCAGCCCTGGCCCGAGGAGAGGACCTCCTGTGGGGCAGGGCAAAGTGGGTGTCCTTGGTCCTGTGCACGTGGGCTCGAGCCCGTGGTGTGGCGCGAAGGGAAGTGGAATGTGGCGGGTGGGCTGATACCTTGCCTGGGTCAGCTGCCCTCCAGCTGAGTGATCTCGGGACAGGCTCTGACCTCCTGCAGTGCCGGCCTGGGTGGGTGAGTAGGACCAAGCACAGCGAGTGGAAGAACACTGTAGCCTGTGGTCCGAGTCAGCCGGAGGGCTTCCCCGGGGAGCCTGCTTGGATCTGGGCTGGGCTCAGCACCAGCAGAGGTGGGCCTCCCCAGGCATGGGGAGACACAGCTGCTGCCTCCAGCTCAGGGCGGGGAGACCCGGGGGCAGTGAGGCCCGCAGCCCCTGGGCGCCCTCGCCCTGTATGAAGAGGAAGCGGCTGGGAGGGCAGCTCGTCGTGATTAGGTGGGAATCTGAGCTCAAGGTTGCCAGCCTTGTGGCTTTTAAGAGAATCCAAAAGTCGAGATTTTCATATGCAATGTGACTCTTTAAAAATGTTTGCTTTCAATTCTTCTTTTTTGTTTGTTTTTTTGTTTTTTTAAAGAAAACATGATACACCTATTTCTTGACCTAGTGTGTAGAAGGCAGAGAGGAGAATAGAAGTGACAGAAGGAAATGGAAAATATGAGTGGCCTAAGCGACGAGTCCATCAGCCAGCGGGAGGGAAGGCAGCCGCTGTGAGGACACAAATTTTGTTTCTAGAGAGAGATCACCCCGGTGACGAGTTTGTGGTTGTGAGCTCTCCCCTTGCGTCTTGGAGAATCGCGGTGCAACCTCAGACGAGGGTCGTTGTAAATGTATGACGAGCTGTACGGAGATACGGGCGGGCGCACCTGTCGTGGCAGAAGGGTCATGAATGCATCTTTGGAAATCAAGCACTTCTCTAAGTTATCAAAACAGGCCCAAAAGGGACCGGCAGGGTGGGGACACATGATCAAGTGTATGGCACCTTTCCTGTCTCCCTCCCTCTCTCTCTCCCCCTCTCCCCCCCTTCCCTCCCTCCCTCCCCTCCTCCTCCCTCTGTTTCTGTCTTTGTCTCCTTTTCAGCGCATGGATAGATAGACACATGTGTGCCTGTATGTAGGCTTCTGTAGATATGTGTGTACACGTGTGTATGACGTGTAATTATCTTGCCAAGGATGCCTCACGGCCTTGAGGGAGCGACTACCTCTCACCTGGTGGTTTCCGCTCTCTTTATGTACAAATAAATCATGCAGCATTGATGCCCTAGTCCCGTCTTATTAATTACTCTTCTGTTAGTCTGTTTAAAGTCAATTAAACTTCATGGAGTCCCAGTTCCTCTTGCGAAGATCAGGTCCCTGTCACTTAGGAAACCCGAGCAGATGACCGATGTCTGTTCTTGCTCTTAGGGAGAACGTGTGACAGCTTCCCTGGGGGACCAACCCCGCTGGGTGTCTGGCGGTTTTCTTGTCCTAAGACTGGCGGTGGGCGTGGGGCTGCTGGTGTCTGGCTGGGCAGGCTGTCTGCGGAGAGCCAGCCTCTGGAAAGAAGAGGTCCGGATCAAGGGCACTGAGGCACGGGCAGCTGCACTGCCCAGACTCTTTCTCTGGCATCCTGGATTTTGGGGGGTGTTGGGTTATTTCAATATTTAGTTACTGGGTTGTCGCTCTAATGTCTTTATTTATTTGACACAGAGAGAGAGCGCGCACGCCCAAGCAGGGGGAGGGGCAGAGGGAGAGGGAGAAACAGATGCCCCACTGACCGGGGAGCCCTACATGGGGCTCGATCCCAGGACCACAAGACCATGACCTGAGCTGAAGGCAGATGCTTAACTGACTGAGCCACCAGGTGCCCCTCTAATGTGTTTTCATATCTTTCTTTTAGACGTTTTTTTTTCTGATCATAAAAACAAATATATGCATTGTTGAAAATTCAGAAAACACAGAAAAATACTGAGAAGGAAATAAACACCGTTCACAAGCCCCCCACCCCCACTCAGAGATAACTCTTGCAGCTACTTTATTCGTTTTCTTCGTTTTCTTCCAGGCTGTTTTCTCTATAACTTTTTTTTTTTTTTAACTGTATTGGGATTACTCTATATACTCTTTATTAAATTAGCGTGTCATAAGCACTTCTGCCTCTCTCTGCCTTCTTGAAACCGCAGTCTGTGGATGGTTTCATGATCCTCCATGATACAAATTTGCCAAAATTTACTTGTTTATTTTTTGCCCATTCTCTTTTATTGGAAACTTAGTCTGGCTCGACGCTTTTGTTTGCTTTTTGTTTCTTGCTCTAATAAATAAGTCTGTGACGGGCTTCAGACTGACTATCTTTTTGTGTACATCTTTGGTGATTTCTTTAGGTAGAATATCTAGAAGCAGGGTTCCTGAGTCAGAGGGAGGAAGGTTGGAGGCATTCAGGTGCCTTCCTGCGGAAGGCAAGGTGTTTATGGAGAGAAGGGGCTATCTGGCTGAACTGAGTAGCCTCAAGAAACGTAATTCTACCCCTGAAAGTTGGGGATGAGTAGATGAGCAAGCATTCAGCACAGCCCCTCAGCACACGGTGTACCTTCAATGAAATTGATTTGTTTCTTCATTTATGGTGATTTTCCCCGTCTCTTAGAATTAAGTTTATAACTGATTTCTTCGTCTCTTTAAATTCGCCTTATCCGCAAAGCACTGGGGAAATTCACACACACACACACACACACACACAGAGTGATCTCTTTTTATCATTATTTTAGGCATCATGATTTAATGCGATCCTCCCAATTTTGCTAACTTGCCTACTTTTTCAGTAATTCTGCATGAAACTGTGTCCTTACTCCAAGACGAAAGTAGACATCTGTCTTGAACTTCACAGGATAATTAGACTCTAAAATTAGAAGGGAAACAGTGCATGTTAAAATGCATCTAAGTAAAATCCCAGCGGGAGAACTTGTCTTTGGCGGCCGCGCAGGTGAGCTCTGGTGATGCCCGGTGCAGCGGGGACGAGCGAGTGGGAGCGAGTGGTGCTCCCTGACCTCGGGGAGCCTGCGGACAGATGCATAGGTGCTGCTGACTGGGTCCCTCCACTTTGTCTAAAAATACTTCCAAATGAAAAGGAGGAGCGGTGTGCAACCCTCCAGTGACATCCTCCATAGTCCGATCCGCGAGGGTAGCCCTTAGGAGGTGCGAAGTCCCACTTGGTATTGTTCTGCAAGCTTGTCAGAGAACATTCCCGGCTATACTCGAGGAAGGAGGTAGTTCAGACACCCCAGGGTTTGAACGGCTTTTGTTTCGATGATGTCAGTGGACCTGGAACATTCCATAGCAGTCCCTCCATCCCCCTGCAAACATTGATCGCATGGCTAGTTGGGGGGAAGGGCTCCTTTAATAAGTTAAGGCTCATCAGATACCTACTGTGTGCTGGCAGACATAGGGGCGGGGGCCCCCCGATGAACAAGAGGGACACAACATCCGCCTTCCTGAACAGAGCTGGCCGTCGGAGGGAGGGGACAGACGCTAATCAATTGCTCGCCAGCCAGTTTGTCGTGGAAAAGGGAGCCGAGCGTGCCGCGTATCTGGACCAACATGTGTGTGCTGTGTTTTGACGTGAAAACATTTTGAATACATTTCTACCTGTCGCGGGAGCGAATGACGTGGATAACACAGAGTAATGGCTATGGTTTTACTGCTCAGTGCCCGCGCACTCTCGCCTCTCCCGGTCTCCCACCCCGTTGCACGTGCACTGAATTGTAAAGTCCAGAAGGGGGGACCGCGTCTACTTTGTTTCCAGCCGGGACTCCAGGGTCTAGCGCGGGGCTGGCACTTAGTAGCGCCTGGTGTGTGTCGGACGGACAGGTGTCCCTACTGACTCCATGAGACACAGCTCGTCTCGTGCCGCAGTGTGGCCTGAGCACCTGGAGATGGGGCTTTGGGCAGAGGCACCTTTAGCCAGGTGTCCCCAGAGCCGATCACAGCCCAGGCTGCCCCCGCACCCTCTCAGGAGACTATCCTGAGCCCTCCCAGCCTCTCCATCCCTTGCATTGCCTGTGCACCCCACCTGGGCGGTCCCGCTGTGCTGGATGGTCATTTTACCAGGGCTAGGCTAGCCTCCCGATGCCCAGATTACAGGTGCTCAGTATTTTTAGAACCAACACACATCCTGTTGTAGATTCAAGAGGGAAAGAGGGAGGAGGACGAGAGGAAGCAAGGGAGGGGGAAGACCTTCCCTCCTAGAATAACCTTCCCTCTTTCTTAGCACCACTGGTTCCCTCATCATATATGGTTCAGCCCGCGGTGACCCTCTTTGGCCACTGTCGCTCAGATGCTGTCCCCTCCCTCATCACCACTGTCACTCCCTTTTCTCATCCCACTGTGTTTTCTCCTGAGCAGACTTAACGCCATCCAGAAATATATTATTTATGCATAACTGACTACTGCTTATATTAATTATATATAAGATACAAACATGTATACAGATGATAGATAATCACATGTGCACGAGCACCTGTCTACACTACCAGCATAGAATTTAAAATGAAGATAGTCTTTTCTGGCACCCGACACCTAGCACGTTGAAGACTTAAATATAACTCACATGAATGAATGAATGAATGAATGAATTCACTTTGTTGTACTTTTCATGAGGCTGTTGAGCCTACCCATGGCCAGCTGCCTCTGGTGCTCGGGCTCCCCGAGGGGGACCCACAGTCTGGAGCGTGGGACCTGATGACAGTGGGAAGCTCCCTCCAAGTCCCATGGCAATTCCAGGATCTTAATGCCTCTGAATTTCCTGAGAAGACCCCCATGGCTTGTCTCCAACAGAAACCCTGTCCCAGGGACAGTGTCAGGCCCAAGTCCCTTTCAATCTCTTTATCCCCCCTTCCCCTCCCCCACTCGTCCCTGTATCCTTTTGACAAGCAGGCCCCGCAGTTTCAAAAGGAAGGGAGTGTTGGGAGTGCATGCACCCCTTTGTGGACACACGTGCCCTGTGGGAAGAGCTCTCCTGTGGTGTCCACATTCCTATCCTGGTTTCCTGAATGTAGTAAGACTTAGGGTCCCTGAATCCAGGCTACAGCCCCACCACTGGCGTGCTTGTGCCCTCAGAGGTCTTTCTCAGCTCGGCTTCCTCATCTGTGCGATCTGGGATTTGGATTATTCCATTTCTCCCTTCCCTTCCAGCTTTGAAATGCTCTATGGGCTTCTATTTTATGTAGACTGCTGACATCAGTCTTTGGATTAATTGATGGATGATGTAGGCAAGGTGCCTTTCCCTCCAGAAGGAGTTTCATCTTATCAGGCAAGATTCTTTGAGTTGCCTGTGGTTTGGTTGCCCTTGAGAAACCCAACCAACCACACTGGCTTCCCCGTAAAAGGTATTTATTGACCTACAGAATGGATTAGTCTGGGGGGAGTTTTTCTTCCGGCCCCTGGATGCAGGAGGTCTCCTTAGAGCCCCAGCATTGGCTCCCTCTCCATCTCGAGGCCAGATTCTCTGTGTTCGTCTGTCCCTAGGCTCTTCTTCCTCCTCTGCGGGCCCTTGTAGACTCCAGGCTCCAGCCAACTCTGGGAAAGAGCAGAATTTCCCTCTCTGCTAGTTGAAAAACAAAACTCTAGGAAATTGTCTTCTTGGCCTGGGGATGGTCAGCATCTCTGAAATCCTATGGACTGAGTGGGCAAGGAATGCGGGCCCCAAGGGATGTCCAGGGGTTGCCACCAGAAAAGGATGTAGAGGGGAAAAAGTCCATTTCAGTGTCTTTAGAAATCTCTCCTCTAAAATTTCCCCATGATTGCTTAACCAGTGAGAGGATGGCTTGAATCCTTATCCCGCAGACCAGGGTGGGGCTGGGGGGAAGGAGCTGGAAGGCCTGACTTTTGGGGGTTGATGATACCCCTTGCTCTGCTTCCCAGTGACAGACTTGCTCTGACCTTGTTGCTTACCATGGGCCCTGTCCTTCCTTCCACTCACCAGCATCCGTCACTGTCATGCCCTTTTGGCACTAATTAAAGACGACACATTGGATTAGTAGAATGATAGGTTGGGCGGATGTGAGTGAGAGAGAGGAGCTTGCTCTTAGAGGAAGCCCCACCCCCCAAGTAGCGCAGAGAGCTTGCCCACCCGGGGGTTGGGGTAATCCGGCTACCACCTCCTCCAAGAGACCTGCTTGAATTAGGGTCCCCCCATGCTCCTCTGTCTGGAGACACCTGCATGGAAGTCATGAGCCATAAAGGGTAGGCAAGGAAACTCCACTCCCCCGGTTCTGTCCAGCTCAGGGTCGTTGACTCAGGAGGATGACAAAGAACCAAAGGGCTTTTCACCCCAAAGGGCTTACCCACCCCAGGGTAATTGTTTGCTTAGTTGAGTTAATTTCTGAGTTTCCTTTCTATGACTTGGCCTCACATTTAAAAAAAAAAAAGGCTAATGAAGTGAAATTTTATGGTAACTATATTGAAAAGCAAATAACTATATTGAAAAGCAAGTAGCGAATAACTCATCTATGAAATTGTTATAAGAATAGTTATTAGGTTAATGGTTAGAACAAAACAACTCTATTTAATGGTTGATGGTTATAGAGATTCCAGCCAAGATATAGAAATGTGTTTTTTCTTAACAGATTTTTCAAGGCCCACATTTTAATGTGCTTTTTATCCTACACAGGCACGTGTATTCATGAAGTAGATTTGACAGTGTGACCTGTGTACAGCAGCCCCGTGCTTTCTTGCTTTCCTTTTTGTTTTGTTACATTTTTTTTGTCCTTACAGACGTATAGTTGACATATGATATTGTATTAGCTTCAGGTGCACGCCACTGTGATCAATTCAACAATGACTGACATTATAAACTGCTCACACCATAGTCACCATCTGTCACCATACAAAATGATTACAGTATTCTTGACTCTATTCCCTAGGCTGTACTTTTTATCCCCATGACTTATTTATTTTATAATTAGGAGTTTGTGCCTCTTAATCCCCTTCACCCCTTTCACCCATTCCCCCATCCCATGATTTCTTTCTTTAAATACACTATGTATTTCATGTTGTATATTAGTTCATATTGTAAGGAAGTCATCATTCAAGTTGGATTTTGCGATAATAGATATTTGGGGACTTGTTTTCTTATATTTTTCTATTTGGGTTTAAAGAACTTTTTTTTTTTTTTTTTTTTTTTGACAGAGAGCACAAGTAGGCAGAGCAGCAGGCAGAGGGGGAAGTAGGCTCCCCACGGAGCAGGGAGCCCGATGCGGGACTCGATCCCAGACCCCGGGATAATGACCCGAGCCGAAGGCAGCTGCCCAACCAACTGAGCCACCCAGGCGCCCCAACTTCTCTGTACCTCAGCCTGTTAAAAAGGATCATCCTGTTAGAATCTCAGTTAGAAATGCTTTTTCCTATGAAGAACTCAGATGCCAGTACATATTGATTATTTTAAAGATGTTACCAGTTCATGGCTCAGTATTATTGAGTGATGTCATGCCTATAGTATAAAGTATCATGGATAGATTGGAGTGCCTTCCGTATTAGATACAAATTGTCCATAAGTACCCAATTGCCATTGACCTTCACATGTTAAAAATAAGAAGCAAAAACCTTATAATGTGGTTTTCCACATTATCTTCATTTGCAGTGGGGATATGCTTTTATAAATTACCTTTGGTCTGACTTACTTGAGTTATTTTAGAGGTCTTGTTACACACTTGATAATTGGTAGGTTTCCAATAGTTTCAGTGTGAAAAGTCAAGTGGTATTTTCCTATGTATTTTTCCCTGCAGGTCAAAAGGTAAATTCACAACATTTGTCAGAATATAGATGAATAATTTATAAATGTGCACATATTTAAATTTTATGGGTAGACAAACAGATATAAAGGGAACCAGGAAGGATTTCCTTTTGACAAGTGAGCATAAAACAAATCAAACTATACAGAATGAAATACTAGGCTCCGGGTACAGTATACTATTCATAATACAAAATATGGGGAGTTTTTTATTCATATTTGCTAAGACAGGGTTCTTAGAAATCTGTTTCTGCTGTGGAACAAAACAAAGAAATAGTTAAACATCGGGAGAACCATCAATTAAAAAGCAAATCGGGATATTCCAAATGGATCTGCTTACGCCTGGGTTTTCTCTAAAATTAATAAAGTATATGCCTTTTGTATCTGCACATATCTAAGATTTACATAAAGGGTTGACGATGTAAAGACGCTAAGTTCTTAGTGATGAGAAATAATATATATGAAGCTGCTCTCTGTCTTTTGCATTATGCTGATCGTTCCTGTGGGGATAAAAATTAATTTTAAAAAGCCAACTGAAAGTAAGCGTTCCCATTAAAGAAAGATACTGTTGTTTTAGAACGTTATCTCATTCAATGCAAATGAAAACAAGATGCTATTACACTCATCTGACTGGCAAAAGTAAAAGCGTGTAACAATGGGAAGTGTTGGCGAAATTTGGAGAAACGGGAACTTTAAGTCCTGTGGATGTTAGCATAAGTGGGTCTGACCACTTTGGAGAGCATTACAGCGTGTCTCCTTGAGTTCAAAATACCACCCCAGCAATGGCCCTGGAGAAGATCGCGTCCCTGAGTAGCAGGAGAGATATCCAAGGATGTTTATCACCGCGTAGATTCAATAGAGGAAAAAATGGGAGGGGCCATAACGGAGGAATGAGAAATCACGGCAGAGAGAATCCATACATCCCCCACGACAGTCACTGCCTGGCGGTGACAGGGTCAGGGGATACGTTGGATTCCCAAGCTCACCCCAGGGGCTTAAACTCCACCTGTAATGCTTGTTTCTCCTAAAAAAAAAAAAAAAAAAGAAAAGAAAACCCATTTACAAGAAAAATACTCCATCCATTTATTTGAGAGAGAGAGAGAGTGAGCACAAGTGAGGTCAAGAGGCAGAGGGAGAAGGAGAAGCAGACTCCACACTGAGCAGGGAGCCCAACGTGGGGCTCGATCCCAGGACTCTGAGAGATCATGACCTGAGCCAAAGGCAGACGTTTAACTGACTGACCCAGGCGCCCCAAAAGAAAACCCGTTTTAAGCAATTATGTCAAGATGTTAATATTTGCTAATTTTGGCTACTGGCTGCCCATGTGTGTATTTTCTGTTACCTGTATATTATTCAAAAGCAATCAGCACATTCAGATTGCATTTTTTAAAATAGTAGAATTCTTTATATCAGAAACTAGAATCAATCAAGGCACTGAAATATGTAGTAAATGATGAACTATTGTTGGTTGCCAAAATATCCTGGCAGTGTGTATTAATTAATAAAAAATATAAAAATATGAGTTAGAAAAACTAAACTATGTTAGATTACCATCACAAACTAACCCTGTCCACCTTATGGAAGGAAATTTGGCTATATTTAGCAGAATGACATATACAGTTACCCTTTGAACCATTAATCCCACTTCTAGGAATCTATCCCAGAATATCTTGGCAAAATATAAAATAGCACATATGCAAGGCTATTCATTTTGTCATTATTTGTTATAGCAAAATGTTGGAAACAACCCACATATTACCAAATAGCGGACTGGTTGGCTAAACAATGTATATCCGCACGGTGGAGTGTTGGGTGGCCTCAAGAGAAGGGAGGATGCACTTTGTACCAGTAAGGAGTGATGCTCGGGGTATGTCCTTGAGCGGGAGAAGAATCAAGGTAGAGAGCAGTGTTTAGAGTATACTACATTTTGCGTTAAATGGGAGGAGATGTGTGCGTGTGTACGTCCACATATGTGTACCTGTGTGTGTGCAAGCACGTGCACGTATGTATGCTTAGATTGTCCAAAAAGAACCTCAGAAGTATAAAGCAAAACCTGAGAAACATGGCTGCATGTAGGAGAGGAAACCTACAGGGTGAAGGGCAAGGTGCAGAAGCGAGGCCTCCATGAGTGCACTTGGTGGTTGAACTTGGAGATTTGAAACATGCCAATACTTTACATATTGAAAACATTAAGTTAAAAAGGGGAAAAAACTGAAAGATACATAATCATTGAACCTAACTCTTTATCCAGGTGGTGGCTTTGCCTTAGAGAAAGTAATGCCTTCAAGTGACTTTAAAACGCGGTATTTTAATTGTCCTTCCCTCGCAAGGTATAAAGATACATATGCATATAGAAACACAAAGAGATCATAAACAGCATTCATTAGTCTCAATAGCTATAATGTTGATATTGTTACTTTGAAATTATTATAGGGATAATTTTAAAGAAAGCAAATAAGCGATGTATTAATGCTAGGAATCAAGGTTCTTAGCATGATAGAACAGAGGTGAGGACAAGTATTTTTCAAAGTTACCTAAAATCCTATCATCTTAACTTCGAATTGAAAATATCCAGGTGCGTTCATTCCCATTCTTTGCTCTTCAAACTATCTCTGTCATACCCTGCATGCTGAAGAGGGCTAGAAGCAGTGATAACCCCATTGCAGTGAAGGCTTCTTACTGCCCAGAGTTTGGTCGCTAAATACCATTTCCCATGGAAAGGAAGCCGAGCTCCTTGCTTGGACAAATGACAGGTCGCTAGTCTGGATACTTTTATTATATCAGAAATCAAGGAAGCTATCAAGAGTTAATGAGATTACATCAGAAGAATATAGAGATTCAGTTGAATGGTTTTCTACTGGCTAAGTTGAGATACTTGCATATCAAACAAAATCATGATCAGAAATGATTGAAACATTTCAAAATTATAAAAATCTATGCCTTCCAGAATGATACTTCAAAAAACAATTGGTCACCACTATATGCTGCCCGGGCACCAGCTCCTTATTCTGCCAGCCACTAGATCAGGAGAAAGAGTCACACTTTTCTGTCTTTCTGTTTGTCTACCTTGTTTCAGGGTAACCAAGTAGTTGGTGCTGGATTGTTTTCCTTTAGAGACAAATTCTAATCAATAAATGCAGAAGGAAAGATACAATTTGAAAATTACCATTTGACAACCATAGTGAAATAACAAGTGTAGGCAATTGTCATCACTGGGTCTTAACATTATTGGTATACATCTATGGGGAATTGTATAATGGATGAATCTTACAGATAACTTACACCAACTGATCTCATTTCACCCCTCTCAGAGTAGGGCAACCACACATGCTAGTTCTCCCGATACACAACTGGAAACACGCATCACCGTCTGGAATGGATTCTTGCCTAAAAAAATTAACCCTGAATATGATCAAGCTTCTAGACCTTACTACCAACTTGCAGGAAAAATGGGGGCTAAATGAACATGTTAAGAAGTTAACCGCCTTCTGGAACAAGATGTGGAAGAAGTCCATCACTCCAGAAATTTTCCTAGTTTCTTCCTCCACTCAGTTCCACCTTTACTCACAGAAGCAGTGATTTTCTGTAGATCTCACCATAGATTATCACATAAATGGCGTCGAGTCCTACAGTATGCATCTGTGCATGTGTCTGGCTTCTTCCACTAAACATAATGTTTTAGAAATTCTTCCATATTGTGCGTGTTTATATATATAATTGGTTTGTCCCTTTTTTATTGTTGAGTAGTACTTCCTTATATAAATATCCCATAATTTGTCTATTCTTCTGTTGATGGACATTTGTGTTGTTTCCAGTTTTTGGCTGATGTACATAAAGCTGCTTGTGAACATTCTTGTACAATTCTTTTTGTGGATGTATGTTTTTATAACTCTTGGGTAAATTTACAAGACGTGAAATTGCTATAACGTAGAGTAGATATATGAGTAACTTTACAAGGAAGTTAAGTGGTTCTAAGTGATGTGAATTCCAATGGCTCCACACTCTGCAAAGGTGGGTGTTGTCTCCATTGTAATTTTGCCATTCAGGTGAATAAGAATTGGCACTCATTATGATTTCTTTGGTTTGTTTTTTACAAAACAGCTTTATTGAGATTCACATACCATACGATCCACACATTTAAAGTGTATGCTTTAATGGTTTTTCATATCATCATATGGTTAGTAGTTTGTGACTTCCAAGAAATTTGGCCATTTCTCCTGAATTGTCTGATTTATTGATGTGCAATAATTCATAGTATTCCCTTCTCATTTTTTTTTTATTTCTGCAGGGTTGGTAGTGAAGTCTACTCTTACATTCCTTCTTTTAGAAATTTGAGTCTTCTCTCTTCTTTCTTCAGTAGTCCAGCTAAGGATTTGTAAATCTTTTTTGATCCATCCAAGAACCAAGTCTTGGTTTCACTGATTTCTCTATTGTTTTCTGTTCTTTATTTCATTGGTTTCTGCACGAATGTTTCTCTATTCCTTCCTTCTGTTTGCATTAGGTTCAGTTTATGCTTCTTTTTCTGCTGTCTTCAGCTGGAGCATTAGGTTATTGTTTGGGGATTTTTCTTCTAACATAGGCGTTTTGTAGCTATAACCTTCCCTTTATGCATTTCTTTAGCTGTGTCCCATACATCTTGGTTTGCTGTTCCCTCATTTTTATTCATTTTGAAGTACTTTCTGATTTTCCTGTGGTTTTTTCTTTGACTCATGGGTTATTTAGGAGCACGTAGTTTAATTTCCACATTTTTATGAATTCTTCAAATTTCTATTAAGGATTTCTAATTTCATTCCACGTGATCAGAAGTCATACTTTTTATGACTTACATCCTTTTAAATTTATTGAGGTTTGGTTTATGACTTAGCACCTGGCCTGCCCTAGAGAATGTTCCAAGTGCACTTGAGAAGGATGTTTCTTCTGCAGTTGCTGGGTGTCCTATAGAAGTTTGTCATAGATGTACAGTTGGTCTGTAGTGCTGTTTGGTTCTTCTATCCCTTCTTGAACTGCTGCCTGGTCATTCTGTTCATGACTGAAGGTGGGCTATTGACATCTCCAGCTATCGTTATATATTATATATATATATATAGTTATATATTTCCCCTTTTACTCTATTAATTTTTGCTTTGTGTATTCTGGAGCTCTGTTCTTAGGTACATATGTCTCTAATTGTTATGTATTCCTGATAGATTGACCGTGTTATCTTTATAAAATGTCTCTCTGTTGCTAGTAACATTGCTTTAAAGTTATTTTGTCTCATATTAGTAAACATCTCTAGCTTTTTAATGGTTGCTGTTTGCAAGATATGTCTTTTTCCATTCTTTTGTGTTTAACCTGTTATATCTTTGAATCTCAAGTATGTTCTTGTAGAGGCGCCTGGGTGGTTTGGTCAGTTAAGCATCCAACTCTTGGTTTCAGCTCAGATCATGATCTCAGGGTCAGGTTCTGCACTCAGCACGGGTTCTGCTTGTCCCTCTCCCTCTGCTCTGCCTCCTCCACTCTCTTTCTCATAAATAAAAAAAATAAAGTATCTTCTTGTAGACAGTGTATAGCTAGATCTGATTTCTTACTGTCTGACAGTCTCTGCCTTTTGTTGAATTGTCTAACAATTTAACGGATTTAATGTCACCCGACACAGTGGATTTGCATCTCTTTGTTTTCTATATCTCATATCTTTTTTGTTCTTCAGTTCCTCCTTTACTGCTTTATTTTGCATTAGTGAATACTTTTTAGTGTAACAGTTCTCTTTCCTTAGTGGCTTTTTAAACTTACTTTCTTAGTGGTTGCTCTAGGGCCTACCAAATGCACGCTAATGTTTCAGATGATTTATACTGATTTAATTTCAGTCAGATATAGAAACATTACTCTTATACAATTCTATTCCCTTCTCTCTTTCTGTGTTATAATTATTATACATATTACATGTTATAACTCCTATAATACACTGTTATAATTATTACTTCATATGAAATTATGTCTTTTAAAGGAGCTAAGAGAGTATTGTTTTTTATATTAACCTTTTTGTTTACTATTTCTAGTTCTCTTCGTTTGTTTCCGTGGACTCAAGTTACCATCTGGAGGGATTTCCTTACCCTCAGCTTTGTCCCACATACTTTCTTTGTATCATTATTGTCAAACTCATTACATTTCTAGGAGTTGTGGACCCAGTAACTCGTGTGTGTGTGTGTGTGTGTGTGTGTGTGTGTGTGTGTGTGATTTTATGCGATTGCTTTTTAAAATCAGTTAACAGAAGGAAGCAGAAGAAATATGCATTCATGCTGTCTCTTATGATTACATAATCATTTTTACTGTGGGTTTTTTGTTTTTTTGTTTTTGTATGTAGATTTGAATCACTATCTAGTGTCACTTTCAGCCTGAAAATCTTTCCTAGCATTTCTTACAAGGCAGGTCTACTAGCAGTGAATCCTCTGTTTTATTTATCTGGAAATGTCTTTCATTCACCTTTAAGTTTGAAAGGTAGTTTTGTTGGATATGAGATTCGTGGTATACAGTGTGGTCTCCTTGCACTGTTCGAAAGTAGTTGTGTTGTTCCACTGCCTTCTGGCCCCCATTATTTTGGTGAGAAGTCAGCTGTTAATCTTCACGGGGTTGTCTTGTATGGCACATGTCATTTTCCCCTTGCTACTTTCAAGGTATTCTCTTTGTCTTTATCTTTCAACATTAGTATCTGGATGTAGATATCTGTGTATTTATCCTCTTTGGAGTTTATTGAGCGTCTTAGATGTACAGATTAATTTTTTAAATCAAATTTGGGAAGTTTCAGCCATTTTTTCTTCCAGTATTTCTTCTGTCTCTTTCTCACTGTCCTCTCATTCTGGTACTCCTATTATGCATATCTTGATGCATTGACTCCAAATTCTTGAGCTTCTTTTTTTTTCTTTATTCTTTTTCTTTCTGTTCTTCAGTTGGAATAATGTCTATTTTAAGGTTTGATGATTCTTTCTTCTGCAGGTTCAAAGCACCTGTTGGTCCCCTCTACTAATTTTTTTGTTTTCATTATTATAACTTTCTATTACAGAATTTCCATTTGATTCTTTCAAATAATTTCTCTTTATTGACATTCTTTTTTTTTTTTTAATAAGACATTGCCATTAAACCTCCCATTTTATCTTTAAGAGTGGTTACCTTTAGTTCTTTGGACCTATTTTTAAAGCTGCTGTGAAATCTTTATCAGCTAAGTCTGACATCTGGCCCTTTTCATAAGCTGTTTCCATTGTCTGCTCTTTTTCTATGTATTGGTCATATTTTCCTATTTGTTTACACATCTGGTATTTTTTTTAATTAGATATTTTAGATAATATACCTTAGGAACTCTGGATATTGGTTTCCTTTCCCCTTGGGTTTGTTGTTTATGTTTTTGAAGTCGATAGGCTCTTTTGGTGTTTATTTCTCCCCACAGCCCTTGGTGTTTCTTCTCAAAGGATGCAGCCTTCAGGCTGTGCATAGGCACCCTGAGATGACAGTAGTTTTAGCAGGTCTCTCTTTGATGGCTGGCCTTTCCCCCTAATTTCTCTCTTAATCTGTTTGCCTCCATTGTTATCACCCCAAGCTGTTGGGCTCCACTAATTGCCGGATGATTGCTCTATTATTTTTGTCAGTGCCCTGGGGCTTATATTCCTCTACAGTCTGATCCAATTAAATTTAGCCCCCCTTTGCAAAATTATTTTTGATGCCAATTTTTGGCTAAGAGGGCTCTTCTTAGCTCTTTTTCTGATGAACTATCTGATCTACAGTTTATCTTGTTGCTGTCAGCTACTGGCTTTCTATCCCTGTCTTCATGTTCACTGATAATTTCCATTGCTTTGCCTAGTCTGCCATTAAGCCTATCTAATGAAGTCCTCATTTCTGATATTGTATTTTTCATTTTGGCATTTTTATTTGGATTTTTCTCTTAGTTTCTATGTATTTTAGTTCTCCATCTCTTCAGGCATATGACTACTTTTCATACAGTATTCTTTGGAATTTTTATCATAGTTATTTTAAAATCCCTCTCTGATAATTTTAATAGCTAAACTATTTTAGGTTTTTCTTCTATTATTTGTTTCCTCTAATGATCATGCACCAAATTTTCTTGGTTCTTCACACACCTTATTTTTTTACTACACGTCAGACATTTTGTATCAATAACGGTACATCCCTCTTCTTTCAGGCTATCAAAATTGGAGCCCTGAGTCCAGCTTGTTTGTAGTTGAGCTGAGTCGGGGCTCCCCTGTAGCTTTATTTTGATTTAGTTCACTACCAGCTGCAAGTGCTTACCTCAGCTCTGAGCACTAAGTTTTCTAGTGCTTTACCTAGGAGCTACCAGCCTTCTGAAACTTGTCATAGCCTCGCTAGCAGAAGTAGGGGTCACAGAGTTATTCTGTGGCATGCTACTTCCTGACTTTGGAGACTCCAACTGTCTTACACTTTGAAGGCCTGTGATGCCTTGATGGGGTTCCCTGTCACACACATTCCCGTACCCCAGGTGTCAATGACTCAAGACCGAAATTTCCAGGATGGACTTCTCTTGAGTTTCCTCCTCAGCCCTCCACTTTCAGGGGACCGCCACCTTTCACTGGGGGAAGGCTCCACACATTACAGGGGTCTTTTTGTTTTCTTGCTTTACCTGCGGGAAAAGAGTTGTCAGTGGGTAAAAACTCACTCAGTGACCAGGCTTCTTCATATTGTGATCTGTTATCTGGCCATCAGAAATTCACTAAAATATCATTGAGTGTCTCCTTCCTCCTATTCTGTCATCGTGCTGTCAGGGCTGAGAGAAGTCAGCTGCCAGACACCTTATATAATATCTTCTATCACTCGTTTCCATCCTCTGACTTTCATACTCACGTTAGTCATATATAAACACTGTGTATACACAGTAAGGACATCGTTCTCTTGGAGAGCCAGAAAGTGAGTTGTTTTAAGAAACATCTCTAACTTAGTCAATTAAAAAAAAAAAAGAAAGAAACAAATGCTACAATAGTCATTGCTTTGCCTGAGAAAATTATAGAGAAGGGAATTTAGAGGATTATGACTTCATCTCTGGAGGATACTTTTTATTTGCCTTACTGACGTCCTTTACTCTTTCAAAAGTCTGACAGACGAGGAAGAGAAAGTGGCGGCCTACGGGTGTGTTTGACTGTTTCTCTTCACACTGTGATTCTTATTTTCCAAATGTCGAATTTCAGAATTTTCAAGTGGGCAATGGATTGCCCAGGTTTTCCAAAGCCTCTTATTACCCAGTCGTGTGGGAAAATTGGGCTCAGGGCTGAGGGCATAATCTGCCAACCTCACCCAGGTACTGTGAGTTTGCTCAGAATTAAGGAAGTTTGAGGCTGAGAAAATGGTCTTTTCCAGCTGGGCTTTTCTTTTATTGCTCTGTGTGGTGTGTGATTCCAAAGTCATTCCCTGTAGTAAGGACAAGTCCAAGTGGTCATTTCCACCATAACGGTCCCTGGATCATTGCCGGCATCCTTGTTTTAGGACTTGGCTCTTTGGTCCCCACGCCTGCAGCCTGTGTCAGTGAATGTGTTGGCCAAATCTTCTTAGCTGTGTTGGAAACGTGTCTAGCTTGGCCCTCCATAGGGTATTCCGTGGCCAAAGAGGCCCATACATGTTATTTCCTACGTGCTGGTGGCCTTGGCTCCCTCAGACTGGCCATGGGGTGACAGCCCTGCCTCTCAGCGGGAGTTTTCAGGGTGTCTAATCAGATGGAAATCTGACCTGTTTGCATGACTGTAGTCATGTAGTTAGATGGTGCAAAACAAATCCGCCCTGGCTCCCTTCTTCCACGAGGTGCCCTCAAGCAGTCTTCTGCTTGCTGCAGGCCCCTCGTCTTCTGGTTGGATTGCTTCAAGTAGGACCCGTTTCTCTTGACCCCTGCAAAAGGGAATCATGGAGGCATATTGTACTCAGTGCTGCAGAGGACACCGTTGTACTCCAGGGGCTTTCTGTGTGCCTCTGTGGCTGTTCATTCATTCATTCATTCATTCTCTCAGCCTGTATCTCTTGTACCTCTACTACATACTAGACTCCGTGCAAGGCACTGGGGTCAGGGGGTAAACAGGAGATGGTTCTACCCTAGCCTTGCTGTCTAGAAGAGAGATGGATGGCAAACAAGCAGTTACACGTGGGAATATGTGAAGCAGCTCAGGATATGGTGGGGCATCTAGCAGGGAGATGTGACCAGCCTGGGGTGGCAGTGGGGACAGAGGTGGTTTTCCCCAGGAAGCAGCCTTTCCCCTGAGACCCCCCCCAGGAGAAACAACATTCCCCAGATGAGGAGAGACAGGCGGGAGATGAAAGAAGGATCAGGACAGTTGTTCAGGCGCGAGAACTGTGTGTGCAAAGGACCTGTGGGAGGCTGAGCAGGATGTCTCGTTCCGAGGTTCTAAGTAGACATGACACTGGGGGGGACCGCTGGAGGAGGGGCTGCGAAGGGTGGTTCCAGCCGTCTGGCTGAGGATAGACAGACACCAGCATGAAGACAGCGGGGCCGCTGACGGAGGGGATGCACGTTGACGTGGGCGTAGGTGAATGGCCAGGCGGAGTGAGCGTCTCGGCGCACCTCAGGTTGACCTTTGGCTTATTTTATGCGGAAACCCTTTCAGCTCCCCCTTACTTAGTGCACGCCGTTCTGTAAACTGCTGTGTAGACGTAGGTTCAATTCAGTGAGGGTCGTACACTTTCAGTAGTGTGATGACCACCAAGACCCCCCCAGTGCAGGGTCCAGCTGTATGGCGGGGGGCCGGCTGACCCCCCCGGCACTGACCAGCCCCGCATCTCTCCGGCTGTGTGCACCCGAGCTCCTCTGAGCTCAAGTTGCTTCCTCTGTGCAGTGGGGACAAGAAGAGGGATAGGGCCATGGAAAGAACCATATAATGCTGGAAAGTGCTAGGCAGAGGACCGGCCTGGTTTTTGTTTTGTTTTTACTTTTAATGGAGGAATTATGTGTGAGGATTCTATTTCATTTTTTACCAAATACCTGAACAGGAGGGTGGCCGCGATTGTATGATGCTTGTTCAAACTTCCACGTTACTCTTCAATGCCAATTACTGCCAAGTGCTCGTTTTCTTGTGACCGTTCTTCCTTTCCTGAACACTTAGGAGAGGAAAAAACCCACTTAATTGTAGATTCTTACTTATTTTATTTAGCAGCTTGGGAAAATGGTGCTTGATGGATACATAAGAAGGAAAAGAATAAGAAAAACAATACGCTTCCCCTATAGAAAGAGGGCAAGGAAGTGAAAAACCCACAAAAGGAGCAGTGACCAAGAACTTTTAATCTGACTGATCTGAGAAGTCCAGTTTATGACTTATGGTTTCCTTAGCAACCACCTGCAAGGCCCTGCCCTTGATCCTTGCATCACACAGAAGGACCCTTCTTCCCGAGTTAAACTCAAGCAGCCCGCTCACCGGTTCAATCCTGCCTGCCTTCCACCTCCTTATGACCCTGCTCCTGGTCCTCCTCCTTCTCATCTTGTAGTCCTTTCCTGGCCCAGTTGCCCCGCTGAGCTAGTCCGGGACCCAGGACCAGACCCAGCCTAACCCTCCATTGGATCTCAACCTTGACCCGCAGCCCCCATCTTCAACCTCCAGACGTCCTTCTTCCAGTCCCAGGGAGCTGGCTCCTCGTTGATGGCAGAAGTCACATGACCATGCTTTTTTCCATTCCTCAACTTCAGCCAAGGCCAAAGGGCTGCTCGCCCAGCTTCTTGTACGTCCCAGGATTGCAAAGTTGCTAAGACCTTGGTGTGAGTCTTACCTCCAGCACTCGCTGGAAGTCCCAGACATCCTCTGGCAACCATGTGGATGGCGGCTTTCACAAGTCAGCTCCCGGAATCTGAGCCTGTCTGTGAAACCTCTGCCCTGAGGTTCATGAGACGAGAGCGAATGTCCTCCTGCTAAGTAAGCACTTCAATCTGGAAATGGGCTCTCTCGGCCACTTTCATGTTCTCTCCCCTTGTGTGTGCATTTCGTGCTTGCTCTCAACTTCTGCCCTGAGGTTACAATCCACTTATTTTGTACCTGGTTCCCTTTGTCTTATTTTATTTGGTCATCAAATAAAAATTTATTTCAAGTAGTCGAAGTTGAAGTTTCGTTTCCAAAATGCTGGCATAGGCTGTTTCAGTAGAGTGCCTGAGTAAAATTTACTCAACTGGTCCTCCTTCTCTTGGAGATTTTCAATGCTTCAGATTTTTCAGTGTGATTACTAATAAAATGGTAAAACCTTCATGCATGTAGAGTTCACTGTATTTTAGGATTTTTGTCTTCAGGGTAGAATCCGAGACATGAATTTAGGAAGTTAAATGTTCCATGCCTCTTGAAAAATAATGCAGGATTGCCATTGTGTAGGGCCATGCTGACTTCCAGTGCTATGAGCAGTGCACAAAGGGATGTGATTTCTCTGCTCCCCCCATGAGGACTGGAAAATGGGTTAGAAAATCACGTGGGAAAGAGTAGAGAACCTGAAATACTCAATACCCAGCTGAAGTCAAAATGAGTTTTTCATGGAGTACAGTATTGTGATTTTTCTCCAGCAGCTTTTAAGCTGTGTTCTTGGGAGCAGAAATGAGAAAAAGCAGATGGCGGGGCAAGGAGATGGTGGTGGAGGGCACGGGCGTTCTGAACCTCGGGGCTGGTCGGACACGCCACCTGGGGGGGGCTCAGGTTGAACGGGTTGGAAGTAACACTTGGGAGGAGCTGGCTGAGGGGCTGAAGGCAGGAGAGAGAGCCTGTGTGGCCTGAGGGCTCTGTGGATGGAAGGATGGGACGTCTGGGGGGTGCACAGAGGGGCTTCATGTTTTCAGTTGGGGGGCAGATCTGGGGGAAGCCATCTCATTGTTGGCCACAGTCATGGTGATAGGAGGTGGCATTGGTGTTGAGAACGTCAAGGACTCATGATGCTAGGGGCTGGACTGGTCCTCATGTGGAGGATGGTTGGGAGGAGACAGAAGACAGCGGCTGGGCTCCCGGAACCCTGGGGCACGGCTGGGACAGGCTGATGATGGACAGAGATGGGGACTGGTAGAGATGGGGACAGGTCCTGAGCTTGGTGGGTGGGGTGGGAGAGGGATGTTGGACAGAGATGATGGGGACGTAGGGTGATGTAAGCAGAGAATCACAAAGATGAATTCAGTCCACTGTGGCTCCAACACCACGGCCTGAGAGAAGGCGGGGAGGGCCTTCAAGGGGGGAGAAGGACATTGTTGCAGCTCACACGCAGAGGTCGATAAAATGGGCCTACTACTGAGGTGTCTGTGTCCTCAGCCTGGCGGTTCAACCTCTCTGAGCCTCAGTGAGTTGAGGACGAAGACTCTACCCGCTGGGCTGTGGGGAGAGCTCTCGGAGGGCCCTTGTACAGAGGAGGCATTCAGTAGAAGCCAGTGATGACAGCATGCGTGGCCTTGAGATTTCTCGGCATTCCAGGTCTCAAACATTTTGTATTTTTAGCAACTAAAGGTGGGGTTAATTACCGATCACCTTGGGATGCAAAGTAATTAGGGCTGCTTTCCTTATTGCCTAATTTATACTCAGGATGTGGCTTCCGAATTGGGAACATCTGACCCATAGATAAGCTGCCTTGGAAATTGTCTTTCTTTTTTTTTTTTTTAAATAAATTGTTTTGAGAGAGAGAGAGTGTGCATGTGTGCAGGCCTGCCAGGGCTGGGGTGGGGAGGGGCAGAGGGAGAGAGAGAATCTTAAGCAGGCTCCACACTCAGCAGAGAGCCGGACGTGGGGCTGGATCTCAGGACCCTGGGATCATGACTTGAGCTGAAATCAAAAGTCAGAGGCTCAACTGACTGAGCCACCCAGGTGCCCCCCCCAAATTTTCTTTTTTTTGGTAACAACTTTATTGAAATACGGTCCACACCGCATATCATAAAATTCACCCATTGAAAGCATACTGTCGAGTGGTTTTCAGAATTCACGGAATTGTGCAACCAGCACCATAATGGGTTTTAGGACACCCCCCGCCCCCAGAAAGGGATCCCTGAGCCCATTAGGAATCGCTCCCACCCCCCTTTTCCAGCCCCCAGCAGTCACCAGTCTGCTTTCCGTCTCTGTAGATTTGCCTTCTCCGGACGTTCTGTATGAAGGGAATCCCACTGTGTGCGGAGATTCTGACTGGCTCCTGTCGTGCGGCACAATGATTTTGGGGTCCTCCATTTCGTAGTGTGTTGAGAGTTTTGCTCCTTTTTGTGGCTAATGTTCCACCATATGGATGGACCACATTTTGTTCATTCATCAGCTGATGAACATCGGGCTTGTTCCTACTCACTTTTCCAACCTCTATTGCCTTTCGCAGCATTCTCGTGCGGCTGTGTCTGTCTCTGTTTTAGGGTTCCTTAGTCTGTGTCTTTATCTCGGGGAGCACCTCTGTGTTCTGAGAGCTCCGCGGGGCACTTAACCAGCCGCTCGCTGTCACGGGAGGGCACACGGGCTGTGACCGGCGCACAAGCCGCTGTGTGACACATTGGGGGTGGTGAGTGCCGGGATCGGCCCCGCCGGGTGAAGACGAGGCGAGTGACGAGGTCTGTTTCTGATTCGGTCGTTGGGGAAGGCCCCCTCCGATCAGGGGCATGGGCAGAGCCCGCACTTGGTCTGGGTCGGGCTCAGAGACGGGTGGATGAGCCCTCCTGGGGCTGGAGACTGGGCAGAATTTTGAGGCAAAGACCCTTCTCACTCCCCGTGGAACAGCCTCACGGGTGGTCTGGCACCACGTGCCCTCCACGCCTTCAGGTATGAAGGGCAGCAATGTCGACACAGCTTCCACCACGCCTCCCTGTTTTCTCTGCGCTTGGCCTTCTCAGGAGCGAGGAGGGGAGGGTGGGCACTTGCCGTGTCTCCGTCCTGGACGGCCGGCGGTCAGGACCGCATGCTGACCTTCAACAGCACGGGGCACAGGGTATGTGGGTGTCCATAGCCTGCGCCGTCTTCCCTTGCGATCGGCTGCTCACAGGTCCATCGTGCCGGATGGTCTTGCGGGTCTTATCTCTAAAATATCTCCCGAATATGCCCAGCTGTCCCCGTCCCCCCTGCACCTCCCTGGCCCGACTCACACGCTCCTTGTACCTGCACGAGGACCTGTGCTCCTTGCTGGTCTTCCCGCCTCTTTGCAATCACACACGTTTGGTCCCAAGCTGGAGGCTGGAGGCGTAGGGTGAGTGCTCTGAGTGACCTTGAGGGGCTGCCCCTCTCCCCGTCCACTCCTCCCTTGGTCCAGGGAGAGGGAACATTTGGTCCGTGGAGAGCCACGTGGTTCTCCTTCTGCTTATTCTGAGCTATCTCCTTCTTTTAGCTTCACTTCTCAGCATGGAAAATCATGGGAGCCAACTGGAAGAGATTTCCAGAATATTTGGCCTTCCTTAAGTGGCTTCCTTGGCCCGGGCGAGTGGGAGACTTGACCATCCATATGTTTCGTGATAAGGACCGGGGCACAGCTCCATGCTGGACAAGCCTCCCCTTTCCTGGCCAGGAAAAGTCAAACGTAGAATCACACTTTCCCTGAAGCTATCATGCTTTCTTCTTTCTCTCTTAAGTCTGGGTTGGAAACCACCAAGTCTAGAAGCAGCCCAGGGAGGCGGCTTGACCCTATTCTCTAAATCTGGTGGAAAGGAAGGTAGAAATCCAGGGTTCAAAACAGGAAGCTCATGGACCAAGGTTAGCCTATAGACTTGCTTGATTTGATGAAGTGTGTGTGTGTGTGTGTGTGTGTGTGTGCATGCGCATGTGTGGAACTGAATAAGCATTTAAAAGTTGAGGGGTTTCCAACATATGGAAATCCACTGCAGTTCTATACACTAATAATGAAGTAGCAGAAAGAGAAATTAGTAAAAAAGTCCCATTTACAGTTACATAAAAAATAATAAAATATGTAGGAATCCACTTAACCAAGGAGGTGAAAGACCTGTACTCTGAAAAGTATAAAATACTGATGAAAGAAATTGAAGACGACACAAACAAACGGAAGAATATCCTCTGCTTATGGGTTGGAGGAATAAATGATGTTAAAAAGTCCATACAGCCCAAAGCAATCTACAGATTCAGTGCGATCCTTATCAAGATACCAACTACACTTTCTGCAGAACCAGACCAAATAATCCTTAAAATTTCTATGGAACCACAAAGACCCTGAATAGCCAAAGCAATCTTGAAAAAGAAGAACAGGGGCGCCTGGGTGGCTCAGTGGGTTAAAGCCTCTGCCTTCGGCTCAGGTCATGGTCCCAGGGTCCTGGGATCGAGCCCCGCATCGGGCTCTCTGCTCAGCGGGGAGCCTGCTTCCCCCTCTCTGTCTGCCTGCCTCTCTGCCTGCTTGTGATCTCTCTCCTCTCTGTCGAATAAATAAATAAAATCTTTAAAAAAGAAAAAAAAAGAACAAAACTAGAGGTATCACAATCCCAGATTTCAAGATATAGTACAAAGCTGTAGTAAATAAAACAGTATGGGACTGGCATAAAAGACATATAGATCAATGGAACAGAATAGAGAGCCCAGAAATAAACCCGCAATTATGTGTTCAATTAATCTTCACCAAAGGAGGCAAGAATATGCAATGGGGAAAAGACAGTCTCTTCAACAAGTGATGTTGGGAAAACTGGACAGCTACATGCAGAAGGATGAAACAATTAATTTCTTACACCATGCACAAACATAAATTCAAAAAGGATTAAGGACCTGAATGTGAGACCTGAAACCATACACATCTGAGAAGAGGGCATGGGCAGTAATCTCTCTGACATCAGCCATAGAAGGCATCTTTCTAGACATGTCTCCAGAAGCAAGGGAAACAAAAGTAAAAATAAACTATTGGGAGTACATCAAAAATAAAAAACTTCTGCACAGTGAAGAAAGCCATCAACAAAAGTAAAAGGCGCCCTCCCAAATGAGAGAAGATATTTGCAAATGCCATATCTGACAAAGGGTTAGTATCCAAAGTGTATGAAGAACTTATAAAACTCAACACCGGGAAACCCCAAATAATCCAATTAAAAATGGAGGGAAGACATGAACAGACATTTCTCCAGAGAAGACATCCAGATGGCCAATAGATGCATGAAAAGATGGTCATCATCACTCATCATCAGGGAAATGCAAATCAAAACCACAATGAGATATCACCTCCCACCTGTCGGAATGGCTAAAATTAACACAAGGAACAACAGGTTTTGATGAGGGTCTGGAGAAAGGGGAGCCCTCGTGCACTGTTAGCGGGAATGCAGGCTGGTGCAGCCACTGGGGAAGAACGGTATGGGTTGCCTCAAAAATTTAATCTCCACTACTACCAGTATCTCCACTACTGAGTATTTCCCCCAAAGAATATGAAAAACAACTAATTGGAGAAGATATATGCACCTCTATGTTTATGTCAGCATTATTTGCGATAACCGAGATACGGAAGCAGCCCAAATGTCTGCTGATTCATGGATGGATACAAGAGGCATATTATTCAGCCATAAAAAAGAAAGCAAGCTTGCCATTTGCAATGACGATGGAACAGAGGGCATCATGTAAGTGAAATACGTCAGAGAAAGACAAATACCGTATGATTTCAGTCATATGTGGAATTTAAGAAGCAAAGCAAATGAGCAAAGGGGGAATAAAAGAGAGGCAAACGAGGAGACAGCACACCGCTGGTCACCAGAGGGGCGGGGGGGCAGGGGGAATGGGATGGGGGATGGGGATGACGGCGCGCACTTGTCCTGATGAGCACCCGGTGACGGATGGAAGGGCAGAATCTCTATATTGTGCACCTGAAGCTAATGTAACTCATGTTAACTAACTGGAATTAAAATTAAAAGAAAGGAAAGAAAGAAAAAAAGTCGAAGGATTTCGCACAAACATCTGGCTTTCCTAGCTTGGCTTGAAGACCCCCGGGCTCTGGTTGGCGATGCTGGGCTGCTGGACTGTCCCTTTCACGACGACAAGGTTTCTTTCTATTTTGTTCACTGCTTTGTTTTCTTTGCCTAAAGTCCTGCTTGGAGGTGCTGGCCAGTAAACACACATGGAAAAAAAAAAACCAGCTGAATGCTGGCTGCGTGCTCCGGGCAGGCCCCCGTGCCCAGCACCCGTGTGCGGAACTCACCCCAGGCCACCTCTCCTTACCTGTACTCAGCCTGGGCTCTCGGGCCCAGCCGTGCGCCTCTTAGTCTGAATGTGGGCCTCTAGACCGCAGCTCTGGAGCTCCAGGCCGCCTGCAGGAGCGAACCTCGAGGCTTGGCTGCGGGCACAGCCCTGGCGAGAGACCACGTTCTGGAGAGGGGTCGAGTGCACGTCATTTGCTGTCGTCTGCCAGGGGAGGGCCCCCCGTGTTCGTGGCCATATGTGAACAGAAGGACGATGTGTTCAGGGGTCAGCGATGCTCCTCTTGTTATGCATTTTCCAGTGACAAGATGTCTCAGACCCCGGCTAGAGGCGAAGGCCACCCCGTCCCAACACCCTGGCATTCTAAGGTCCAGAGCGGCCGTTCTCGACGGGGAGTGGCTTTGGCAATGTCTGGAGGCAGTTTTGGTTGTCAGGACCGGGAGAGAAGCTCTGTTGGCGGTGGCGGGTGAAGGCCCAGGCGGCTGCTGGGCGTGGTCGAACGCACGGGACAGCCGCACCACAGAGACCCGTGTGGCCTCCCCGTCTGTGGTGCGGGGACCGGGACGCCGTGCTCCACGGTCACAGTGCCCTGGCTTCCGGTGCCAACTCCGTTTCATCACCATGTGCCGCCGAGCTGCTGCCTCGGTGTCCCACCCCTAACATGGGGACGATAACGAGATAGCCTGCACCCGGGGCAGGGAGCGGCGCTGGGACTCTCTGGGAGGGAGCGGTCCTTGGCTGGGGCGTCCAACGCTCCGTGCCTGTTCGTGGTGACCTCAGGCATCCTGCTCGCCCTCGCTGAGCCTGTTTGCTCACCTAGACATCGGGAAGAGCGACAGTGCACACTTCTGGGATGTGAGCACTGAGTGGACCTTGCGGGGACCCGGCCCATGGAGCGTGATGGCACGTGAGCAGCCTGCCCGGCCCCTCCTCCCCATGGGCCAGGCGCGACCGTGCGCTTTGAAACCTAGCTCCCGGCCTCCCTGCCACCCACCGTCCCTGCTCCTCAAGCCTGCCCTGGGACCCACAGGCTCCAGGAGGGTTCAGGAAGTTTTCGGGGGGGGGCTCCCCACAAGGGGGGAGTCAGGTGGAGGCTGGTGGGAACTTCCAGGGGACAGGTGGGCGTGGCTTCGTCCGGGCTGGAGCCAGCGGGGTTGGGGAGGAGGTGCAGGGAAATCCTGGGGGAGGAGCCGGGAGGAGTTGCCAATAGATCAGATGTGTGTTCCAGTGACCTGTGGGGGATCTGGGGGCTCGGAGGGCACCCCATTTCACGCACGTCTCCCGACATCTGAGTCAGTATGGTGTACGGATTTCAAGAAACTTGGAGCTCTCGGGGCATCTTTCTGGGACAACCCTACTTTGTCTTCACAGTTTACGTGTTAGGGTGGCAGGAATGTCCTAAGATGGGGTCCAGGACCCGGTCCTCCTGCTGCCTTGCTGAGCCTCTTCGGGTCTCAGTCTCCCCCTCTGTGGAATGGGCATAGAATCCCTCCCTCCACGGCCTCCTGCGAGGATTCAGAAGAGCTGGCGTTGGAAGGCCCGGGCAGAGGTGGGCTCGTGAAGCGCAGACGGGAGCAATCTGCTAATGGACCATCCCCGTGAGAGCTCGCGCAGGGGTGCCGAGTGCGGGCCGGGAGCCCGGGCTGTGCTGAGCCGCGCTTCTGTCGTGACCCCCGTGCGGCGGCGACGGCCGGGGAAGAAGGCTCTGGATTCTCTGGTACCTGCTCGCAGCCGGTTCTGGGCTCAGCATGGGGCCACCTGTCGGCTCGGGGGCCCCTGGGGAGGAAAGGCATCGGGGATGGCACCCCTGGAATTCCGCTCCCCGGGATCCGGACTTGCTCTGGCTTCGTTTGGTGCTCCCTCGGGACTGTTCTGAGCCAGGGCTGTGACTCAGTTGCCCTGGGTGCTGGTGCCTCAGAGCAGCAAAGGGTCCCACTCAGGCCCAGAGTCAGACAGAGGTAGTTTCTGTCGCCCTCCCTAGCCACCTCCTAATGAGTGGCCTTAGGCAGCTCACTCTGCCTCTCCGAGCCTCAGTTTCCCCACTGGACAGAGAGATCCTAGAAGTGTCTGCCCTTGGGACGGCCGTGTGTGAGGGTGAGGCTGGGCAGGGCTGCAAGGCCTCCGGATGGCACCTGGCAGAGGGAACCCCGTGTTCCCGGGGCTGTGAAGCCCAGTGCGGCTTCTAGAAATGCCTTGAGCGGGAGGTGAGAGGACGTAACCCCCTTAGGACTGCATCTTCTTCCATCGGCTGCGCTTCCGGTCCTGTGCTGTCCTTCCCCCGGAAAGGGCAGAGAGGGCCGCCGGCCGCAGCGCCGAGTGCACACCGGCTCCCGGGCAGGAGGGGGCCGAGGTGTCATTAGCAGGACAAGCCCTCTTTTCTAAAAGGCAGGAGCAACCTATCATTGGCTGCTGGGATTAGAGGTTTCCAGAGAGACCCCAGACGTGGAAAAACACATGAAAAATGTTTGGGGTTAGAGTGCGTACCCCCGGGACTGTTTTGAGGGGACCTAGCTCTCCTGTGAGCCCTGCCCTTGGGATTGCCCTCCTCCCCCTGTGCGTCCCCTTCCCCCTGCTTCTCCTTGCCCTCCCCCAGCTCCTGGTTCTTGAGCCTTTGCCGTGTGATGATGGCACTCTGCATACCTTAGCTCCGCTCAGCCAGCCTGGGGAGCGTGTGCCCTCGCACGGCTGGGTGAGCAGAAGGGCACACGGGGGAGGGTGTGGCGGCAGAGCCCAGCCCCGCTCTGAGCAGGAAGGGTCTGGGCCCCTCTGGGTGAGAGCTCCTTCATCAGCCCCTGGCCGGGGCTCCGTGCTTCATGGCGGTCCTACCCATTTCGCAGATGAGAACACTGAGGCTCAGAGGAGCGGAATCCCAAGTTCACAGGGTCATGCGGTTCCTGATTCAGACCCACCGCTGCCTTTCTGCAGCACGGCAGTTCTCAACAGGGCAGCCCTGCCCCCAGGAGACATCGGGATGTCCGGGGACGCGGTGGATGTCCCCCGGATGGGGGGTACTTGTGGCTTCTAGTGGGGAGAGACCAGGGAGGCTGCCAGAGATCCTAGGACAGTGGCGGGCCGGGCCCGCAACAGAGTAGTGTGTGGCCCCGGAGGGCCGCTGTGCTGAGCTGGGGGAGCCCTGCTCTGGGTCTCCTCCTCACGGGCGTCTGCCTTCAGCGCCTCTGTCTCGAGGCCGCAGGTCAGGGTCCCTTTCTCCGCTGTGGTCCCCGGGGCTGGGCTCCTGGCAGCCTCCCTGGTCTGAGGCTGCTGCGGCTGGCTCAAGATGGCATGGCCGAAGTGCCTTCTTCCCAAGGTCAGCGCGGCAGTGCTGGGGCGTAGGGGGAGAAGGGAGAGCACCCCCGTACTCAGTGGAGAGGTTGCCTAAGGCCCGGAGAGGGTGCTGGCACAGTGGGTTTATTTATAGGTGGGACTAAGGATCTTGGTTTGGCGATTTCTGCCGGGCTCCGGCCAGCTGCTGGCCAGAGCAGAGTCCTGACTTTGTGGCAAATCAGGGCCACTGAGCAGAGCAGGGGGCTCGGTGGGGGCTGGGGCGCGTGCCACTTGGTCCCCTGAGCTGGTCCCTTGGCCCTGAGCAGCCCTCCTCACCCCGCCCCACGCCCGCACTCCTGCAACGTCTATATTTAAAAATGTTTACAGATAATAATGGTGTGTTCAGCCCCAAAAGGCAGACGGGAGCTTGCTGACAATTGCAGTGTCGTGCCGGGCTGGGGGGTTGGGGTTCTTTGGGATCTAAGCGAGTCCTGAGTGCTGCGGGGGCTCTTTGCCAAGCATTACCTCCAAGGGAGGTTTGTGGGGCCGGGATCTGGGAGCCCGCTGGGAGACAGACTTTCCTGGGAGCATGAGGACCGTAATTCAGAACCTTCCTTTGACTCTAAGGTAAGTGGAATTCCCCTCAGACACCGCTGGGGCGGGGGGAGGGGGGGGGTGAAGTGGGCATCTTTTCGGGGGAGACCTCTTAAAGGCAAAGGCTTTGCAAATGTTAACAGCAGATGGGTCAGCCGGGGAAGAAGGGCGCTGTTTGCCCCCTTGAATCAAATGTCCAAGTCTGGAGTCTGGGCGGAGGGCTCGGTGCTGCCCCTCTCCCTAAAGACGGGCCCTTTTCAGGCCTCTGGTGAGCAAGCCAGCATTCGCCGGCAGCCCCAGATCCGCCACAGAACCCGAGTCTTTTGTTTCCACGTGAATGTGATTTTGACCCTATTACTTCGGGGCTAAAAATAAAAATTCCACCTGGATGCCTTTTCATCTCCAGCTTGTATGAAAATTTCCAGGAAATAATAGATTGTCCTCGATGTGCATTTTGACAGCCCAGGGTTCTGTGCGAAAGCCAGGTTTTGTAAAATTTAAAGGAGGGGAGGTTTCCGACAGCGGAGGTATAAACCTTCATTTCATGTTTGGAATAAACGCTGTTCTTCCCCCCCCCTCCCCCGGGGTCACTGTCCCTCGGGTCGGGCTCGGGCTCTCCACTGCAGACTCCAGACCAGGCTGGGCTGGGAGGGTGGAGGTGGGGAGGAGCAGGCATTTTGCTTTTCTGTGATTTTTGCATTTAGTATCCTTCCTGGGTTTGGGTTCTAAAAAACGGTTTGCAAGGGAGGTTGGATATGTGGAGTTGGGGCCACAGAGGGGAACGGGGAACTGATTCCAAGTGTTAATAGGGGTCACGGGAAGTTCCTGGAAGCAGAATTGATTCCCGATGGTGCCCTGCTGTGTTTCTAAAGCTGCAAGTTTTTGGACTCAGAGGGAAATGAAGTCTCCAGGATTTCAGGAGAGGGCAGTTGTCAGCATGCCCAACCCCCTCTCCTGAAATGCTCGCTTTCTTCCTGGGAGTGGGGGTGGGGGCGCTCGGGGAGGAAAGATGGTAATTTAGCAGTTGTGTGGTGCAGAGCCCCGGGCGTGTTATTCTGCCGGGATGAATTACAGAATTATGCACATGCATAATGAAGGTAGCCGCTTCCAAACTCTAAGAATAACCAATCATCAAAAAAAACAAAAAACCACCATGCTCCAAGTTCATTCAGAAATCATTAGGGGTGCACTGTTGGATGGAGGAAAGGAGCAGGGGAACGCTGTCCTAGAGCCATCTCAGCTGTCACCGAGGGGCCACCCTCAGCAGAGGCAGACGCGGCCAGCGAGACATTCTGCACACGGGCTGCTATTTAATTTCCCGGCTTTTACCCGACAAGCTAAAGCAAGAAGCCCGCATGAAAATGCACGGCGTCTGGAGCACCCATCATCTCCCCACCCCGAGCCACACCCAGCGGTAGCAGGACCCTTGGCAGCTCTCTGTCTGGGTGGAAGAGAGACATTGTGTCCGTGTTTCTTCCCTGGGAACTCTGTGCTTGCGGAGCAGCCCACCTGCCTTATTGACCTGCGACCTGTGTCTCACCGCGGTTTTCTTTTTAATCCCATCGTTGTTACATAATGCAGTAGCTTTGCTCGTGGGGTGACAGTTCATATCGTGCATGCACGCTCAGAACATTCTATTTTTAAACCATAAAATATCCTCCTCAGGAGCAACCTGCTCGCTCCTGCCTCCCTGGGAGCCGCACGCCGCACGGCCGCAGGGACATTGTGGGCACCAGGGCAGCTGACATAGGGACGGAGGGGGCCGAGCAGCTCTCCCGCCTGGAGCCTCGCGGGACCCGGGGAGTGGCCGCAGGCGGCTTCTTTCTGGTCCTGGAGTGGAGGGACCAGAGCCCTTAGCGCTCAGCCTTGTGCTGCTTTTTTTAGCGCCCTTTCTTCATTGCATCTGGACAGCATTTGACACGTCCCAGCTGAATCCCATCTTTCTGCAGAGGTTCCCGTGTTCTGCAGTCTGGGTTTTGTGGGGCAGACGTCGTCTTTGCCTGAGCGTGTTGCCCTGTTATTACACAGGCGGGAAGTTCAGATATTACCAATTACCAACTAACTTCAAAAGGTACATACAAAAAAAAAAAAAACACCGCCCTTTGGTTTATTTCTATGCTCATTTCCTTGGCCCGAGCACCTGAGGGGAGGGACCGTTCTCCATGCTGATAGCCCAGAGGAAAGAGACGGTGCTTCTCAGGGTCTGAGAAGCTGCCTGCGAACCCCCCGCGGGGGAGGTGGGGGTGGACGGTGGTTGTGCACGGCTGCCTGCAGGCCCCACCTGCAGAGTTTCGGGGTTCTGCCGGCCTGGGGTGGGTGCAAGAATCTGCAGCTCTAACACATTCCCTGGGCCACGCTGCTGGTCAGGCCCTGCTCACAATCACTGATCCAGATCACAGCGCAGGGTTGGTAGGTATTTAGGGGCTGGAAGATGCCTCCGTCTGGGGAAGGCAAGCCAATTTAAGAAATATGCAGACGGCAGAGCTGGAGATTTTTATTGGTTATGTATCCTGTCCGGGCGGTTGAAGACGAACATGATAGGGAAATAAATCAAAGTTTACATGAAAACTTTATTTACTGAAGGGGCTGGGGTTCGGGGTGCGAGGGGAGTGTTCTTAGTGGTGTTAGACGCGATCCTATGACTTTAGGGGGACGAACCAGTTAGTGGCGGAGTGTCCACACATTGGAGTCCTCTGAGATGGCTCGGCCGTGCCCGCGGTCTGTAACAGGTACACGCGCGGGAACCGAGGAAGCACACGCAGCAAAGCACTAACGATTGCTCAGCCTGGGGTGTTCATTACACGGTTCTTAATTCTTTCCTGCAAGTTCAAAAATCACGTCAACACACTAAGAACGGTCCCAGGGCTGAGGACGCAGCTGTGCTCTCCTGAGTCTGTAAAGTGGCTAAGTCAGCACAACGTGTGTGTTCAGAGCGAAGTTGCTCTGGGAGTAGTGGGCACGTGGGTGGCCCACTCGAAGTTCGGACATGCACTTGGTGGCTTCCGTCCTTGGGCTGCGGTGGCGCCCGGTTCACGATGTCTCGCTGGTACTGGTGCGAAGTTCTCTCCCGGAGCTGGGGATCACCGCGTGCCGATTCCTACCCGACGTGCAAGCTCCCGACTTCACTTGTTTCTCCGTGAACTAACCCCCTAGCTGTTAACAGGAGAATTCCCTAAACGCAGGGTCCGAGGCCCCTTCCGGAACCCGCCTGGGGACAAAGACAGGGATAGAGTTAATGCCAGCTAGAGAGTCCTGTCCTCGGAGGGGAGGCATAGCCCGGAGCTGGGGGCTCACAGGTAGGGGAAAAGCACTTCTGGGCGTGTAGAGATTGGGCCGCCGGCCCCCGGGTGGGAGTCACTGCCACCCAGCCACTCAGAGAGAAGCTCTCATGCCTTCCTCCCTCCTGCCTCCTCTCCTGATTTCTTCTTTTTCCCACATGGCTTCTGTTACAAGCAAATGGCACGATAGAAACTTGGTGTTAAAATTCGTCCTTGGAAATAAAACATTTCATCCATTCCTTCTCAGCAGTGCATGCGCTTCTCCCCTGATCCCCTCCTGGGCCTGGGAGGCAGGTCCTGTCATTGCTGCCATCGTACAGATGGGCAAACTGAGGCTTAGCGTTTAAGGAACCTGCTCTTAAGCCCCATTTTGAGCCCACTGACACTAAGCCCACTTTCTTCCCCCTGCTGTGGTGAAGAGAGCGGGGCAGGACGGGGAGTCTTTCAGTCCGTTCTGGGCTCTGCCTCTTGCCCTGGGCCCTGGCCACTCATGCTCTCCAGGTCGAGCTCAGCCACGGAGCGTGGAGACAGACCTCCAGGTTTCTGCCTCCCAGTGAGGAGTTAGTGTGAGCTCCAGAATGCATGGCCGAGCTCACTGCTCTGTGCGTCACATCCTGTGTCCCACGGGCTGCCCGTGCTCCGGCCCCCACGCCGCAGCTTCCGTCCGGGATTGCGTGTGGGGGTGTGGCTGGATCTGCTCAGAGAAAACTATTGTTTTTCCCTGGGCTTGTGGGCTGCTGCCGCGTTTTGTCAGTAAAGTTTTATTGGAACACAACCATCCCCATGATGTATTTTTTACAACTGGATTGTTGCAGAGAAAGTATGCTGACCCCTGCATTTTCCTATAGGTGGAGATTAAACACACACACACGAAGGAAATGCAAGATGTCACTGGAAGAGTCTGGGCGTTATGTATATGATTGTTCATTGTACTTTTTTTCTCCTACTTTTCTGTATGTTTGAAATTTCACAAAACATTGGGAGAATGGTAGTTTGACCATGCCGGGACCTCTAAAGGAATGCCGCAGGGCTCCATTCTAGGTCCTGAACCATCAACATTTGCCTTAACAACTTGACAGGTTAATCAACGGGCTAGATGATAGAAATCAATGAAAGCATTCATAGTCTGACCAACATACTCAAGAGTCAAATATATATTTTGACAGATGGCTTGGGCGGCCGAGCCAGCAGGGAGGAGGTTAGTGCTGATGGGCTTCAAGTACCCAGCTTAGATTCACGAAGCTCACTGCCAGGCCCGGCAAGGAGTGAACTTGGGCAGGAATCAGGCCTCTTCACTGAGCTGGACCCACGTCTTTGGGTCCCTAGAGTGTGCGAGTGCTGCCTGCTGGCTGGGACACGGGTGAGCACAGCGGACAGCAGTGCCGGCCTCCCAGGGCCTGCCTCCTGTGGGGAGGGGGAGTGGGAGGGGGAGAGACACACAATAACTAGTCTCCATAACCAGTAGGGAGTCATCCCGCATGCCGGTGATAAGTGGTGTGGGACATGCACAGGAGAAGGAGGGCAGGTACGGGAATCCTAAGTGCAGGGAGGATCGAATGGAGTGTCAGGGTAGCCATCCCAGAGGAGGTGATGTTTGAGCAAGGATTGGAAAGCCGTGAAGAAGGAGCCATGTGGCTATGGGCTGAAGAGCCTCGGGAAAGGAGCTGCCGGCGTGACGACCCCGGTGGGAGCCCACTGGCGGGTCCGGTAACAGCTCGAAGCCGTGGTGGCAGGAGGGAGCGGGGGTGGAGGGGAGAGCAGCGTGCTACCACGACTGGCCTCGGTTCCCAGAGTGCTGCGGGCTGTGGGAGGGCTCGAAACTCCGACACTCAGTATCCGACTCAAGACTAAGGGACCCGGGCCTCCGCGTGACAGCAGGCGGGGCAGAAGCAGGGGGCAGACCAGTCGGAGGTCATTACTAAGTGCAGGTGAGAGCCTGTGACTGGTCCCAGGGAGGGCGGTGGCGGCAGGTGCAGGTGGGGGGGGGGGCGGTGGGACTGGCCTCGGGAGTGGACAGGAAAGGGAGGGATGGACGGGCCAAGGGTGCCCCTTGGGATTTGCCCTGCCCGCCGGGAGGGTGGAGCTCCCTGCCTAGTGGGTGGAGACGGGCTTGTGGGGAGCGAGGGGTCTGGGCGCACTTGCCGGGGGCGGGCGCTTTGCACTGGAGGCGATGGTGGAACAGGGACTGAACACGCACCCACATGTCCTCGCCGGCCTTAGTCGTTTTTCTGCCACTCTTAGCATAATTTGGTGAATATTGTCTTCTAATTCAAGTCTATTTATTTTTACTTAAAGTCATTTTAAAAGGAAATACTTTGTTAAGACTTTAAGCAGAATGCTGATATTGCCTGTATAACTGTGAAACAATGACTATAAAACATTTAGTTTAAACTAGACGCCATTGGGGCGCCTGGGTGGCTCAGTGGGTTAAACCTCTGCCTTCGGCTCAGGTCATGATCTCAGGGTCCTGGGATCGAGCCCTGCATCGGGCTCTCTGCTCAGCGGGGAGCCTGCTTCCCCCTCTCTCTCTGCCTGCCTCTCTGCCTACTTGTGATCTCTCTCTCTCTCTCTCTGTCAAATTAAAAAAAAAAAAAAAACAAAAAAAAAAAACCCCAAAAAACTAGACGCCATCTCCTGCTGAGGTTCAAGCACCTAGATCTACAAATGTCGGCAGGTGTCAGAATCACATCACCCACCACCCACTAAACTGGGTCCATGAACCCCCTAAAATCACTGCATCACCCTTGGGCCCATGCCTATGCCTTGGGGAGGTGCTGGACCGTGTGCAGAGTAAGGGAGCTTGGGGTCCAGCTTGACCCTCAGCCAGAAGTTGGGTTCACTTTAGGATCCCGTGTTTTCTGAAGTACGTCGGCAAACTGGAATTTGCGAGAACGCTACGGGGGCTGCGGCTGTTTATTCTAGAACAGACGTGGGGGATGGCAGCCTTGGAAGGAAAGGGTGGGATTTGTTGCGCATGATTCCAGAAGGCGGCACCGGGACCGGCGGGGAGGAGACAGCCGGCTTTCCATTCCCTCTGAGCACACACTTCCTCTCTGAGAATTCTCCTCGGAGTTTGTATTTTTAAATTAAATAATCTGGCTCCTGACTCATCTCTTTCTTCTGGGGAGTTTCTTTCTTCCGTCTGTTTATTGTGGTCTGTTTTTCACGTGACAGGCTTTCCTCAAGCGCCTGGCGAGCCATGGCTGACCTTTCCTGCTTGAGAACAAAGCGGCAGGGAGCTGTGCTTGCTTACCACAGCTGTTTCCAGTTTGGGGCGCCGGCCTGTGTGCGGAAGGGGCGTCCTTGCAGTCCTATTTGGTGGGTGGCCTGGGGACAGGCGCGGGTGGCCCTATGTGCCGTGCTCGGCTCTGGGAGCTCCTCGCCGATGGCCAGTGGTGAGAGGGGGAGCTCCCTGTCACGAGGAGTATGTAAATTAGCCCCCTCGGTGATAGAAAGGTTTGGGGCCTCTGAGGTTCTTCCTGCTTTGTCCCTGCGACCTCTTCTGCAGGAATCCCGAGGCTTCTGACACTTTCTTTGGGCTGGGGGCGCCTGGTGACTAGGAGCTGCTGGTGGTGGTCACATCACACCCAGGTGTGCTCGTGCCTTTGGGGGACGCACCAAAATGTGAAACGAACGGGAGGAGGAAGGACTCTGCCCCTGAAGGCAAACTGCTTGCCTCCAGGCCCCCGAGCTCAGCGCCACCTCAAGGCCCTTCCCTAGGGACCTTCCCTAGTTCCCTGAATCCTGCTTGAGTGTCCAGGTCCTGCTGTTTTATGAAATCTTGACTCACCACCAGCACCTCTGTCCCCAGACCCCGGTGAGCCTTCTGGTGCCTCCGCCGCTGTTCGGCTCTACCCACTGATGTTTGGCTCCTGGGCAACCACACCAGCCTTCCGGTGGGCTCGCTGCCCCCACTCTTGGCCTCTGCGGGCCTCCTTCTGCCCAGAGCAGGAGAGGCTCTCAAAGTGCAGATCAGAACTCATCCCGTCCCTGTTGCCCTTGAATAGAAATCCCAACTTCCTTGCAGATGGCACCTTCCATCCCTGTGGAGCGGTGGCCCGTGGCCAGGGGCTGGGGACATGGACCTAGAGCCCCGGACTGTGTGCGTTTGAAGCCTGGCTCCTGCATGCTTGCTTTGTGGCCTGGTTCCTCCTTTTCCTCACCTGTGCTGGTGACGGTGACGTTCGTCACCGTACAGGTTGCTCTGAGGATGAGCCAGTCGATGCGGCTGAGCTGCACGGGGTCGCCGCTGTGGGTCTGCTGCGTCTCCCCTGCCGCGCGCGGCGCTCCGGCCACTGGGAGCTTTTCTCATGACTTTGAACTTATTCCGACTATTTCCCGTGGTTGCTTCCTGCCTTCCTTCTTAGGAGCTCTTGTTCTTGGCTTGTCACTTGCTCAGCACATTATTCTTTGGGTCTCAGGTTAACTGTCACCTCTCCAGAGCAGCCCTCTCTGGCACCCCATTTAAAGGGGGCCCCCTACTCCCACGCTCTATCAAAATCCATAATGCCTTGGCTTGCTGCAGTGTCGTGTCTGCAGTGACCAGAATATGTCCATCACTAGGGGTGGGGACCTTGCCTGCTCTTTCCTCCGCCGTGGTGCCTGGAGCAGCAGGGCCCCAATAACTCTGAAGGCACGAATGAGAGACGAAGGCAGGAATGCAGACCCGAACCATGGTGCGAGGCGCCTGGGCTGCACCTTTGCGTGCCTCTTCCTCTGCGAGTGTCGTTCTTCTGCCTGCGCCTAGCCCCAGCCTCAAGGGCAGGAACGCACCGCACCATGTGGCAGACGCCTGCCAGGTGTCTGGTTCCCCGAGACAGCCCCGTGCTAGGGATCAGGCAGAAAGGGGGTGAGAAGAGGACCGGGAGCCTGACTGCCACATGTGATGCTGACTCCTGCCATTCATCGGCCATTCATCTATGTTCTCCCTGCTTACTTCGGTCTCCTCATCTGCAAAGTGGAGGCAACAATAGTACCGGCCCCGAGGGTTGTTGGGAGGGTTAAATGGGTCAGTGATACTTAGGGGTCTGCGAACAGGGTCAGTGTCAGACAGATGGTAATTGCTATGTCAGCAGGAACTGCTGTGATACTGGTGGTGGTGGTGATGGTGATGATGATGATGATGGCGATAATGGTGGTGATGGGGATGGTGGTGGTGGTGATGATGGTGGTGATGGGGATGGTGGTGGTGATGGTGATGGTGGTGGTGATGATGGTGATGATGGTGGTGATGGGGATGGTGGTGGTGATGGTGGTGGTGATGATGATGATGGTGATTCTGAAGATGGTAATGATGGGGATGATGGTAATGTGATGATGGTGGTGGTGATGGGGATGGTGGTGGTGGTGATGGTGATGATGATGATGGCGATGATGGTGATGGTGGTGATGGGGATGGTGGTGGTGGTGATGGTGATGATGATGATGGCGATGATGGTGATGATGGTGGTGATGGGGATGATGGTGGTGGTGATGGTGATGATGATGATGGTGATGGTGATGATGGCAATGATGGTGATGGTGGTGATGGGGATGGTGGTGGTGGTGATGGTGATGATGATGATGGTGATGGTGATGATGGTGATGGTGGTGATGGGGGTGGTGGTGGTGATGGTGATGATGATGATGATGGTGATGATGATGATGGCGATGATGGTGATGATGGGGATGATGGGGATGATGGTGATGGGGATGGTGGTGGTGATGATGGTGGTGGTGATTCTGAAGATGGTGATGATGGGGATGATGGTGATGGTGGGGATGATGGTGATGGGGATGGTAATGATGGGGATGATGGTAATGTGATGATGGTGATGGTGGGGATGATGGTGATGGGGATGGTAATGATGGGGATGATGGTAATGTGATGATGGTGATGGTGGTGGTGATGGGGATGGGGATGGTGATTGCAGTAGTGGTGATGGGGTAGGTGGTGATGGTGATGACATTGTTTTATAATAGATTTCAAAATGTGGAGTAGGGCAGATTTCAACAAAGGACTCCAGAGCTAATGAGAGGAGAGCGAGGACACAGCAGATGCTTGCCAGGGAGGGAATGAGCCCGTTTGCAGTATTAGATGAATTCAGACTCATGAACTTCACTGCACCTGAACTTTCCTGGGTCTGATGGCAGGATCCCTGTTTCCCAGGATGCGGACATGGCCCCAGCAGGTGTCAGAGATTTTCCAGCTGCGCATCTCACACCCTCTGTAGAATAGGACCTGTTTTAAAATTTCCAGTGTGTTACAAACTGGTACTTTTTTTAATGTGAAGAGAGGCACCGTGACACTTCACCCTTAAGGGAAGCAGGGAGAGGGGACTGGTACCCGGGACTGATCCTTACCTGGTTGCCATGGCTACACTCACTTTCCAGGTGGGTGGTGGCCCGGATGCCCTTTGAGCCCCACTGTTCTCTGTGTAACTCAGATGGGGCTTTGATGTCCCAGAATTGGATGGTCAGATGGCTGTCCCCTTTGAATGCTCTTTCAGTCTTCTGGTTGGGAGTATCAAGGAGAAACTTTTAGTTCGTGGCTAGTGTGTCTTTGACCCGAAATGCTAGCTGATTTCCTTTCTCTGACAAGCGGAGAACAGCCTTGGGCATGGGGCCCCGGGAGGGCATGGGGCCAGAATATAATTGATTGACTTGTTTCCACTGTATTTATTTTGTGGCCACTTAAAATTTCTGGAAATTGATTCTGATTTTCTTATTAGAGCAGAGATGTGAAGTTTCCTTAATAGATACATTTATTTAGGTGCAAAAGCAAGTTGACTTAAAATATAGTGAATGATCACATAGCTGAGTGTGCATATCTGACAAAAATCTCATAAAAGTGGTACAAGAAAGATTCTCGATAAGTTTTCAGAGGACTCCAGTGGAAGGCAGGGTAAGGGAAGTGGGAATGGACAGGATGGAAGTTTGGGGGTCATTTGGGGCTGGGTCAGCTTCTCCCCCCACTCTCTGGTGGGACAGCATCAGGGGCATGCTTCTGTCTATCCCAAGGCCTGCTTTGTGAGAAAGCACGGGGAGCCATTGTTCTTGGTGCTAGTGCAGCCTGGTTGGCTTTATTCGGGGGGATGCAGAGAATGTTGTAACTGATCTTGTTTCTTTCTTCGCCGGGGTTGCTAGGAAGCCTGGCCTCCAACTTCAATTCAAACTTCCTGTCTCTGCACAGAATCCTTTAGTATGTGTTTTGTGTATTTAAACCATGGCATCTGGGGATGCCTGGGTGGCTCAGTTGGTTAAGCGTCTGCCTTCGGCTCAGGTTATGATCCCAGGGTTCTGGGATCGAACCCCACATTGTGCTCCCTGCTCAGCAGAGAGCCTGCTTCTCCCTCTCCCTCTGCTGTTCCCCCTGCTCGTGCTCGCTCTCTCTGTCAAATAAACAAAAGCTTTAAACATTTTTTTAAAAAATAAACCATGGAATCATGTATTTTTTCACGTATCTGTTTTACCTTTTTTTTTTAACTGCCACAGGTGTTTTTGTAAGCTATCTTACCTCCTTTTTGAAACATGGTGTGGGGAATGACTATACCCTGAATAAATAAGTAAATAAGGAACAATGATGCTCTTTCCTCCGGCTGCAGGATCGGGGGCAGCTCTGTCGTTGGAGGTACTTGGAGGCGATCGGGACCAGGGAGCAGGCGAGCAGGGCGGGGTAGGAGCCCGCGCTCTCGGAGGCTGGGGCCGGGCACCGTCACGATGGCTCCGAGCGCCAGTTTCTGTTCTCCGCGGCGCTCCGATCTCGGGCGTCTATTTAAGATACAACATAGATTTCTTCAAGGCCCACATTTGCATTCTGTGTGGGCTGAGGTGCCTGGCTTCATTCTCTCTATATATACCCACACCATCCCATGGGTATTTTTAAACGCACGTCTCGAGAGCCAACTTTTTGCAGGGTGCAGGCTTATCCTCGTGCCAGGGGACTTGCCGTGTGGGTTTGCAAGGGCTGAGGGCGAAGACGTTAACTTCTGGGCAGAGAGCTGCCAACCTAGAGTGGAGCAGGGCTCGGTCCCCGGGGCTGTTAATGTTACGGCTGCTGGGAGGGCCGGGAGGCCCCGCGGCCAGAAGGGCAGGAGGGGAGAATGAGTCAGACAGACTCAGACCGTGGAGCCGGACGGGGCAGCGGGGGCCGGCCAAATTGTTGAGGTCTCCGCTTTTCCCCACACTTGTCGGGGGGATCTTTCCGAGTTTGATGGGGTGCCCCTCAGGCCCACTCAGGAGTGAGGGGCATGCCAGGCTCTCCGGGCTGAATGCCTCACGCCCTGTCCCCTCTCGTCTGATTGGCTTGCTGTGTAGATTGGTTGGCGTCCACACCTGGCTGGTGAAACGAGACAGAAAGCCCTACAGGTAGTCCAGCCCGGTCACTTGTCTCGGAGGGAAACTGAGGCTCAGAAGGGGTCCCAAGCTGCAGTCCCTCATCCTTTTGCAGTGTTCCCAGGGGAAGACACTGCTTTCTACCCAGCTGCCAAAGCCAGAAACCTGCCTCGCCCGTTTCCCTCCTCCCCCGACATCACCACCAACAGCCTTGCAGCCCGCAGACTCTCCCCCGAGTGCCTCTCAAACCCACCTGCTTCTCCAGCTACCGCCAGGGTCCAGGCCTTCTCATCTCTCATCTGGGGGATGCAGCTACACCCTGACCCACCCCTGCTTCCTCCGATAGGCCCATCTAATTGGGTTTCTGCTGGGTAATTGGAATGATCTTTTTAAGCCTCAAATCTCATTACGGCAGTATTTCCAGCTCCCCTCTTCTATGTTCCCATCTTGCTCAGAATTCCTCAGGGGCTGTCCAGGACTTATAAGATTAAAAACACCCGAACTCCTCCCCACGCCCGTTCTGGCCCCTCCCTGCCCTTCTGGCCTCCTCAGAGCATGGCCGTCCTTCCGGCCTCAGGACCTTGACCCATGCCGTACCACCTGCACCACAACACGTGCAGACCTGGGAGGTCACCTGGCTGAGTCCTGCTCCCCCTTCCCATCCTGGTCCAACAACTGCTTCTTCACCAGGATCCGTCACATGTTCTCGGTCCTTTGGGACCCTCAGAACCTACCGTCGGTGTCTGAGCTGGGGATCTGTCTGTCCTCTCACCCGCCGGACCGTTGGCTCCGCGGGCCGCCTCGTGGCCGGTTGTTAGCAGGTGCATGTCCGTCCGGGGGACCGTCGCACGTGCGGAATGGATAAGGACCTTGAGGGTTGTACGGAGGCCATGTGCCATACAGAGGAGTGTGAGGTCCATGCAGGAAATGTCGTCTCTCCCCTCCTTGTCCGCCTCAGAGACCTTCTCCGTTGGGTTGCTGAAGCACCATGTCGTCAGAGGTGGTTTCAGATTCGGAGTCCTCAGGCAAAGGGACCGTCTTCCGTCCACTGTCCCCAGAGCCCTTGCCTTTTGGATCCTAGAAGGGTCTCTGCTGCGGCCATTACTACTGCTGGTGATCAGTATTTAACGAATTACTTGCTGTCGATCATACTGCCAAAGACAAGCCATCAGAGGCCACCAGCAACACTCCCGCAGGCCGATAAAGTGCGTTTTATTGAACTTGCTGTGGCGCGGAAGGGTATACCATTCCGCGGCCTTGGCAGCCTCCCTGTGAGAAGGGCTGGGAGGGGCTGCTGGTATGGTTTGGGGCATGAACTAGATGGTTCTAGAAGGAACGCAGGAAGTGAGGACTCGCTCTGGGTTGAACGTTGGTAAGAGAGGGGGGCTTTCCACTGTGGGGTCCCTGTTCAGGAGGTGACAGAACAAATCGGAGGCAGGAGGGCATGGTTAAAAAAGCGGGACTCAGCCACAAGCTGCCACGTGGCTTTCTGCGTGTCCTGGCCGTGGCCTCGCTTGCCATGGGGCACCCTCCCTTGGTTGTCCATGGGGTTGACTCGCGCCTGCTCACTTCTCTATCATTTGCTTGTTTGCTTTTTCTATTTCTGAAGGTTCGTCTGTTAGGGGAATTCAGCTCTTTGCCCGAGATACAAGTTGCAAGTACTTTTTCCTTCATCTGATGCTAGTCTTTTGACTGCTTATAGTGATTTTTGTCGTATCCACATTTTCGTTTTTATGTAGGTGAATTTATCAAGATGTTCTTTCGTTTATGGCATCTGGGTTTCATATCATAGTTAGAAAGGCCTTCTCCATCCTGAGCTGATTTTTTAAATGTTTTACTCTTCTTATGCTTTCATTTTTTGTGTATTTTAAGCTCTGATAAAGCTGGAATTTATTTTCATGTAAAATGTGAGGGACAGAGCCAACCTACTTTTATTCCCATGTACTGGTGATCGTCTTAACTCCACGTACCGAGTAATCCCATTTTCCTCTGATTTTCCTTTTCATTCTTCAGAGATATTTTAAATTCCCGTGTGATTTGAGGTCTTTTTTGGACTTTTCATTTTGTCTCATCGACAGTGTCTATTCTTGCAACAAAACCACATTGTTTTAATCATCACTGTATTATATGTCTTAATAAGAGAGAAATCTGTCGTTCCTCTCATACCTTATTCCTCTTTCAGTTTTTTCTGGTTTCTTGTTTATATATATATTTTCATTTAAATTTTAGCTTATCTACTCTATATCTCCTGAATCTCTGATAACATTAGGAGGATTTTAGACATATGGGGACTGCTGGATTCGAACCTGGGGGGGGGGATGCCTGCAGCCTTTGGGGTAGCTCTCATTTGCTAGAGGGAGCACAGTGATTTTATCGAGACGATGCTGAGTGTTGGTGAAGAACCAAAGCCTGGCTTGTTTGCTGCCAAGGAGGAGTTTTATCAGCAGGTGACCCAGTATCCTGCCTTTGATTGAAATTTGCTCTTTTAGGGCAAAGTACTGCCTTCTGCTGTGTAGATTTTAGAGGAAAGGACGGAACTAAGGAACTCAGCTTTGATCTCCATTTTGCTGTTAGTGTTGTGAGCAAAGCTACAATGTAGCCAGTGCATTTCTTTGTTTTAATGTCGGAAGCCAGGTCTGTTAGAGGGGTTGGTTGGATCCGTTGAACTTGTGGGAAAAATCTCCCAAGTACCCAAGCAAGGGAGCGAGCGGTGTGAAACCGAGCCGGGCAGGCGTTTCCCCAGCAGGGCCACGGGACCGGAATCACAATAAACAGAAGCGGGTGAGAATCCAGAAGGTCACACGTGGCTTGGCTCTGGGGTGCCCTTGCTTGTGCTCTCTCTGAGCTAGCATCCGCCTATAAATAGCAGCTGGCCAACCGCCCGTGATGATTTTGACTGTCCCTTGCCGGAGGCCCAGACTGCTGGCTTGGTCACGATTCTGTCGTGGGTCTCTGTGACCTCGAGGAGGAGGAAGATTAGTCAATGACGGATTCTGCTGATGTTAGCAACTAGTAGTTTTGGACAGCATGTCTGATACCATTCTCCGCACTCTGCATGGATTAACCCTTCAGTCTTCCAACACCCCTTGGATGCAGGTGCCATGTTTATCCCCATATCACAGATGAGGAGACTGAGCCCCAGAGAGTGGATGGCATAGCTGCCCACGGCCCGCAGCCCCTCGCCCCTTTTATGTGCAAATACAAATGGCACCAGACGTAACCCCCCCCCTCCCCCGGAGGTGAACTCTGTCCGAGTCTTGGTCGAGCTCATGACAGCGTTTTCCCCTATCTCTGTGTGCAGATTCCAGAAACACAATACTGCCTATGCTGCATCCTGTGGCTTTTTTAAATTAAGTTTTTAAATTTTAATTCCAGGAGCGTTAACATACAGTGTTCCATTAGTTTCACTGTACTCTGTTTTTCACCCCACGTTATTTTTGCGACATGAGTACCTTATTGATTGAGGATTCGGGGGTCAGGCAGTTTTCATTTTATCTCTTACACTCCATGTCTATCTAGAAAATGAGGATTTACCGGTATCTACCTCATAGAGGGTGTTTATTTTGCTCTGCTTCGGGGAGGGTTCAGTGAGCTAAAGCGCTCAGCCCAGCTCCGTAACTGCCTGCCAGGCACTCTCAGATGTGTTTCATCTATTTGGGATTATAGCACATAGTGTATGAGGCTATAGGTACCCCCGCCTTCCAAAAGCTGGTCTTAGACCATTTTGCCTTTTTTTTTTTTTTTTTTTTAAGATTTATTTATTTGACAGAGAGGGAGCACGCACAAGCGGGGGGAGCAGCATGGGGAGAGGAAGAAGTGGGCTCCCCACAAAGCAGGGAGCCTGATGTGGGGCTCGATCCCAGGACCCTGAAAGCATGACCTGAGCCCAAGGAAACACTTCACCGACGGAGCCACCCAGGCGCCTGAGGTCACTTCGCTTTTATGAAAGACTAGTTAGTACCCGCTTTTGCTAACCACTAGCCAGAAGAAATCCAAAGAAGATTTTTGTAAATGCACTCAGTGTGGGCTGGGCAGCGAGCTGTCACAGAGGAACGCTTCCCCCACCCTCGCCCCTGCCCCGGGCAGTGAGGGTGGCACCCCCAGGTCCTTCCCGGGGTGGGGGGGCACACGCAGCCTCTCAGCTCCAGCCCTGAGCCATGTCTGTGGGCATCTGGGCTTTATCTCGATGTATTTTGTGCATCTGTTATCAAGATGTGGCCTCAGGTATCAGAAAAGCCCAAGAGAGGTTATTTTTGGGGACTGCGAATGCTAAAAAAAAATTTTTTTCCATATAAATTCATGGCAATTGCTTCTTTGCTTTATGTTATTTTAGCTTATGAAAGCTTTCATAGGAATGTTCTATTTTCAATAGCGGGAGAAACCTGTATTTGGAAGGTCACATGTAGACAAAAATGCTTTATATTCTTTGGTGCTAGCACAAAATAAAATTAAGCGGAGGTCAAAGCGGAGGGCATTACGGATTCCCCAAGTGCTCGGGACCACAGCGGCTGGCTCTCAGTGACAAACACGGTCCGAGGATGAGGCCCCGGACTGTAAACGCGGCATCAATTAGCGGCCGGCGGGGGTAGCCAGCCTCGCCCCACGCGCGCTCCCGAGAGCGGGGTGGCAAGAATGGGAGTGGGCTGGAGTCACGGCCTGGGCTGCCTCCTTTAGACGTGGGCGGGACCTGCCCAGTTTCCCGCAGTGGCCAAGCGTGCAGGGGTCTGCCTCGGGCAAGTGTGTTCTCTTCCCCTACTTGGTTGGGCTGTTCTCCGCAGCGTTCAGATGTGGGGCGTTTGTATTCCAGCCCGCTTTGCTGAGAAGGCCGGGGCGACTTGGCGAATACTGAGGAGGTGCCCCCGGCCTAGCTTGGCCGTGCCGGGCTTCCTGGGCAGCTGCGCATGAAGAATGCCAACAGCCTTGCAGGGGAGCCGGCCAGCATTGGGCCCCTTGGGCTTGACGGGACCCGGAGCAGCCTCTTAGCTGACCTAGCTCTGCTCTGGGGAGACTTACGGGCTGGGGAACTTCTTTCAGCTCTTTCTGGCTTTATTTGAGTCAACACTAGGATGTTGGAAGGTGTCGAGCTCTCCTGCTCGGTGGCCTCTGGCCGGACGAGTGGATGGACACTGTTAGCTCTCAGCAGTAATCCAGAGACGAGTCTTGGAGTGGAATCGAGGGCGATGGGCTTCATCCAGACATCTGGGCAGGGAGGGGAGAGGGCTGGTCATAGTTCGCCGGTGATGTGACAAACATCGCTCATGAGTACTGTTCCCTTCGGCTCTCAGCAGGGCCCTGGAGAAGCTGCACGGCCCCACGTAACAGGCTATGAAACTGAGGCTCAGAGGGTTGAGGTGAGACATGCCAGAGGTGGACAGGAGCCCAGAAGCCTTCTCTAGAGCCCTCCACAAAGGTGGTAGGCATGGGCAGCTTCCTCACCTCTTTCTTCTCAGTGCGTGATGACCTCCTCTTTTACTGATGGCTGCAGGAATAGTAAATTCAGATGTGTCGCAGATTCGTGTTGTGACTTTATGGAAATAGGAAGAGAATACTTATTTGTCATGGTGGCGCGGACCTACTTCTCTGTGCCCTTCTCTGCACACAGAGGCCCCTGACAAATACCGAGCAGGGGTTAACGGGTGCACAGGAGCCTCGGCTGGAGACTCACTGCCACTTCTTAGCCACGGGACTGTCGGCAAGTCCCACGCGCTTGCCCAGCCTTGGATGGCAGCCATTGGTTAGTTACCCACGAGGACCAAGGAGATGGTCAGCGTGCACAGGATGTTTTAGGCAGTGCACCGGCCAAGAAAGGAACGGAGAAAATTAGTAGACAACAGGAGAAAAAAGAAAGCGTGGGACATTTTTCACCCAAGGGATTGACCAAACAATGGAAATCCTTGACAATGTCAAGTTTGGCAAATACGTGCAGTTATGGCTCTCATGCGCCTCAGGTGTAGGTAGGTGTGGTCCTTTTGGAGTGGCGGTTTGGCAGACTCGAGGGAAATTGGAATGTGCTTCCCTGTCTCTCTTTCAAGGCAAGGAGACGTGGGCAAGGAGGCGAAAGGGGATCCCTACGACGAGGGCATTGTGGGTGGTAGTAAGTAATGAAGACAACCCGAATAACCTCGTGGGAGGGGCCTGATCGATCAGATCTGGTATGTTCTTACCTGGGATGCCGGGCAGTAGTTAATAAGCAATGGACTAAATTTCTATGACAAAAGCAAGTTGCAAGTAGTTAAAGAACTAGCCTGGAAAGGCACGAACCGAATCCATCCTGATCGTTCCTTCTGGGAGCGAAAGGAGTAAAGGAGCATTTCGGCTTTACGAGGGGAAGCTCACTGCGAATATTGTACGTATACATCATCACTAACAACTACCAGTTCTCTGTGTGTAATACATTACTCTCTGTGCTTTTGTTTATTATTTTTAAATTTATTTTTAAGTAGGCTTCACACCCAGCATGGAGCCCAATGCGGGGCTCGAACTCAGGACTCTGAGATCAAGACCTGAGCTGAGATCAAAAGTCAGATGCTTAACCAACTGAACCCCCCAGGCGCCCCTCTCTGTGCTTTAATTTTTTTTATTATGCAGATAAGTTAAAGAAACAATTTAAAAAAAATTTATTTCAGGAGGAGTTTAGAGGGGAGGGCTGAAGAGTCATATTTTAAGCTCAAGGTTGATGGGTCGTACTTTTATAAGGTCATTTTCTCCTAGACAGTGTTTTCAGCAGACACTTATTAATTGCTTATCGTGTATACGGTCCCCAGAACAGCCTGTGGTGCTAGTTCTTTAACTGCTTGGCACAGAAATAAACCCTCTAATCGAGTTCATCTCAGATGATTTTTTTCTCTCCATTTGATAAGAACTCAAATCACCATGCTCTGGGTCACGTGAGCCACAGAATGTGGAGAACAGATCAGCAGTGCCTGGGACCTACATTCAGAAACATGGCTTGTTCCAGATGTCCCTGTGTTCCTGCTGATCCAAAATTCCCAAGGCCAGAATAAGTCCGAGGGTCATGTCTGAGCTATAAAAACATCAGCAAATTGCTTGAGTATAAACTGGAAAGGGATGTCGCTTCATATTTTTAATGAGAGCAAGAGCAGGCAGATATCACAGACCAAGTCAGGAAAGGACAGACACGCCAAGCCGTGGGCCACTGTCTTTATCCGCCACCAGGCATGGGGCGGGGGTGTGGTTTGCCGGGAGACGTCCCTGCGTCCTCATGTTACATCTTGGGCTGCATCCAACGTACCGACCTCTAGATTCAGGGCCAAGAGCTACAGGACACATGTCCTGAAGCAGCAGCTTCAGAAGCAGAAGCCGCTGATTCCTAAGGAACACGCCGACCCTCCGCGTCCCCCTGTGACCTGTGAAGCCCTGGCATTCCTTTATATGCTATTAGTTTTCTTGACTCCTACCTCTAATGTGTATGACTCCTTTTAAATCCCTGTGGGCTCTGGGTCTTGTGCCTGGTTTGGAAATGGTTTTCTTTCTTTCTTGTTCCCCCTTACAAGCTATTTAAAAAATATTTGAATAGAAAAAGCACGTGTATGGTAAGAAAAAATGAAGCAGCAGGAGAAGGGGCACACTCATCATCATTGCTACCACCATCATCATCATCACCACCACCACCATCATCATCACCACCATCATCATTATCACCACCAATATCACCAACATCACCACCAATATCATCACCACCACCATCATCATCCTCACCATCACCACCATCATCATCATCACCACCAGTATCATCTCACCACCACCATCATCATCACCACCATCATCAACATCACCACCAATATCATCAACATCACTGCCAATATCATCAACATCACCACCAATATCACCACCATCATCATCATCACCACCAGCAGTGTCATCACCACCATCATCATCACCACCAATATCATCATCACCACCACCATCATCATCACCATCATCATTATCACCACCAATATCACCAACATCACCACCAATATCATCATCACCACCACCATCATCATCCTCACCATCACCACCATCATCATCAACATCACCACCAGTATCATCTCACCACCACCAT
>CM052885.1:119301435-119317537 GCA_028534135.1 Potos flavus
GTATTTCTTGTACAGCATCCCGTATCAGTGCACGCCAGTCTTCCTTGTTCTTTCTCTGTGCTGCCTGATGTTCTAAGGAGAGACCATAGCAAAATGTTCTCCAGGGCCCTGCCCACCAGGATACTGAGGTTGCTTCCAAGTGTTTGTCAATAAAATCAGCTCTAGCAAGAACACACCTGTGTTCACCTGTAAGGACACTCATCTTCATTCTCGGGTTCCGGTGTATTTGTAACGTGTGTTCTGGTGATCGTAACCGCTCAGTCCAATTTCCAATTTCCAATTTCCAATTTCATTTGGATAGATAGGAAAAATTGACCTGCAAAGATATTATGACAATTTATAATCACACGGAAATTTATAATCCGTTTCTCAACCCCCACATGCCACCTGTCCCCCAGGCTCTTGGGGCACTAGTCACCCTGAGGGTCGAGTTAGTAGGTAGGGTCCAGGAGGATGGGAAAGAAAGGACAGACACAGGTGGATTATAGGAATATTACAACCGCAAGTCTCTTTTTAAAATAGATTTTATTTTTAGAGCAGTTTTAGGATTAGAGAAAAATTGTACAAAGCAGAGTTCCTATATATTTCTCCTACATTTCTCCTGTGATTGACCCCTTGGAATAGTGTGTTACTTTTGTTACAAGTGATGGGAGGATGCGAATATATTATTATTAACAGAAGTCCACAGAGCACATTAGGGCTCACTCTTGGTGTTGGGGGGTCTGTGATGTGTAATGTGCAACGTATCCACCATTACATCATTGGACAGAGTAGTTCCACCACGCTGAAAATGGACTGGGCTCTGCGTGCCTCTCGTTCCCTCCCTTTCTCAGCCCCCCACAGCTTTGCCTCTTGCAGGAAGATCATCCAGGTGGGATCGTACCATGTGCACACTGCTCAGACTGTCTCCTGATCCTTGTGTCCCCTCAGGTCTTGAGAGCTCATTTCTCTTTATCCTTGAATATTCCATTGTCTGGAGATGCCAGTGTTTGTTTCCCTACCAGGTTGTGGGGAGGGGGGCTCTAGTACACTTCCTACTGGCCCAATCTTTTAAAAAAAACGTTTTCATACGCAACAGATGAATCACTAAATTCTACCTCTGAAACTAATTTAAAAAATGGTTAGATTTTACCCGTGAGACTCACTGCACCTGGAACACCACCCAGGTGCTCCCCACGACCTGAAGCGCAAGTGGCCTGGGCCCCGCCACCCTCACTGCCTTGTCCGGCTTCATCCCCTTCTGTGTCCCCCCTCTTCCTCTACTCTGCAGCTGGCCAGCCTTCCCAGTGCCACGCTGGGTCCCACGCCAGCACCTCACGCTTCTTCCTCCCTCTGTCCTGAAGGCTCTTATGCCAGCCATCTCCCTAGCCGGGTCCATGCAGCTCAAATGACACCTTCTCTGGGAAGCCCTCCTGGACCCCTTCTGAAAAGAACCTACTCGGCCTGGGAATCCCTCACAGCCTCCTGTTTTGATTTCCTTTATTACACTTTTCACTCCCTGAAATGGTCCCATCTGCTTGCTTTCTCTGTTACCTGTCTCCCCGCAGAGGGAGGGGCCCCATCTGGCTCCCCTGGGCCCCATCTCCCCGCCCTGGGCTGGTGCCTGGGGCACAGAGCAGAGGCCGGAAGGATAACTGAGGGATGAGTGAATGACCGTTATGGGTCTGACTGCTCCGATGCTCCTCAGGTCGGTCACGTCACCTCTATGCTGGTCAAGTTCATCCCTTAAGGAGGGGACCGTCTTCAGTGGTGTGGGTCGTGCAGCTGTCCGGGGGCCTGTGACAAGTCTTCATGCGGCTTCTGCTGGAGTTTGGTCCACGTCCCCGCCCTCCAGAACAGAAGAGAGCCAGCCCGCGGTGGTGTATCGTTCTACACGAACACGTTGCAAGAATCGATTTCAAAGTGATCCTTCTTAAAATGAGACTTCCCTCCTTTTCCTTCTCATCCATGTAGCCTTTGAAGGATTTTTATGTTGATTCTGCCAGTCTTCATTCCTGGCGTACTGACAGGTGCCATAAATATGTGCGGTCCTGGAATTTTCTGACAAAATTTCCATTTTCTTGTCAGTACTTATGAGCATGAATGGCCTTTTTTTGGGGGGGAGTGGGGCATTATCTACAGTTGGGATGGTTTGAAGGTATTTTTGTGAGGACGTTTAGTCATTGGGGATCACTTGTTCCTGAGTCATGCATTTATTTTAAGCCTAAGACTTTTGAAAGGTCATTTAGATTTTTCAAATATAGTAGGCAAATCATTGTCTTGCTTTCTTTCTCCTTGCCTATTCTTGATTGCAACAAAGGAAATTATTTTCAGAGAAAGAAGATTGAGATGATGCTCAGCCAGCCCTGGGAGAATAGAGCTTTACACACTGGTGAGGTGTCTGCATCTTTTAATGGGGAAGGATGGTGTCCTAGGTAGGGAGTGGTGAGAATTTCACCGAAGTCTCATCTCTAATTATGAAAGTATGACATGTACATGATGGAAAGATTTTCAGTAAGTGTAAGAGATAAAATTGTCACGTAAGTTCCACCAGATAACATTAACATTTTGGTGTATTTCCTGTGTGTGTATGTGTGTGTGTGAGAGAGAGAGATCTTACCGATCAGACCGTAAATACCAACCAGGCAGGCCCCTCGTCTGTCTTGTCATTCTCTAGATGTCTGTCTACCCCGGAGAAGCTCAAGGCCAATTACTGAATGAAATCAAGTTAAGTATATATGCGTCACATCTTTCAAAGCAAAATTTGGATAGTTCTTTATATTTAGTTTTGTATCCTGCTTGTTTTTCATTTAAAATACCAGCAATTCCTTATTTTTAAGATCTCTTTGAAAATACGATGTTTAATAGTGGAATGCCATCTCATTGCATGAAAATGATCTCGGAAGCGCCTTCCTACGGCAATCTGCAGGACCACCTTCGTTCATTTCCTTGCAGTCCGTCTTCAGAAGTGGAATTCTTGGGTTGAAGGGCCTGAACACTTTTTAAGGCTTTTCTATGCTTTTGCTGAGTAACTCTCCAGAAGGAGCCCAGCTTCACCCTCCTCAGCGAAGCATGAAGTGGCTCCTCGGGGTATGCCCCATGGAAAGTGGCTTCAGGGCACCCTCATGGGACAGGTGGATTCCCGCTGTGTATGTTAACAATATTTGCTCCAAGTGGTAGTATTATGTGGTGGTGGTGGTGGTCTTGTTGTTTTTCTTTTTTTTAACAATGTGTTTTCATGTTCAAAAGTTTTGAAAATTATTAGGTCAAATCTACTGGTGTTTTTTCTTTATGGCTTTGTCGTTGCTTTCATACCTAAGAAAGGTCATTCCCACGGCCAGGTCAGAAGAGTGGCTATATTCATTATTTTCTTCTGGTTCTTTTCTAGATTCCTTTTTTTTTTTAAAGTTGACTTTCAGCTCATAGAAAATGCATTTAGTGTGAGGTGGGAGGCCCTGACCTTCTGCGTTAGGTCAGAGACCCAGGTCCATTCTTGAACTATCCATTTTGGCCACTGATCTGAAATGCATGTTTTATAATTTGCCCACTTTTATTTATACTAAGTTCCTCTGGAATTTTAACTTTCTTTGATTTTCCTGGGTCCATCCTTTTAATAACTATGGTTATGTATTTTAATACCCAGCCTCTCTCATTACATATTTACATTATATATTAATTGTAATTGTATATCAATTAAAATGTAATCAGTACCTTTTTTAGTAGGAGACCTACTTCATTATATTTTGGAGTTTTGGAGAATCCCCATCTTTACCAAATGCAATCATCCTGTTACCTCTCTCTGCTGGTACCTCTCTCCACTCTTTGGGACTTTCAAAAATAATTCTCAGTTTAAATTTTTTCACTTGTTCCCAAGGAGTTCAACAGCGTCTTACTAGTTTTGTGTCTGTGTGTTCAATGCTGTATATCAGTTATTGCAAATGGGATTGTTAGTTCCCTATTAAATTATCTAGGTCATTATTGCTGACTAATTAGGAAAAAAATAATGATTTGGATCTGTTCATTTCGTAATGAGTTACCTTAGAAACTCTTAGTATTTAAAATAGCTTTCTTTCCAGGAGGTTGGACTCCGTCCTCCGGGTATAGGTGTGATCCACCGGCCGCCCACAGGGCTAGTACCAGAAGGAGGGCGTGTGTCCCGTCCTGTGAACGTCGGCTGGGCCCATCCTGTCGCCCCCTCCTGCCTTTTCAGGGTGCTGTGCTCCCTGTCCTCGTACCGACTCCTGTCTGACCCAGTGAGATCTCCTCACTTCGTACCTCTTCTCTTATGGCTCTCGCTGCCAGGAGAAGGACCCTCCTCCCCTTCCCCGTCCCGCTCACCGCTGCACATTCAGAGCCACTTCCTTCAGGAAGTCTTCCTGGACCTGCCCACTAAGGCGGTCTCCCTGGTCCCTGTTTCCATAAGGGCACTTTCCTTTCTCTCTGGAGGCAGGGGCCTTCGGGTCTTGTCCAGTGATGAGGCCGGGTAGATAGTTGAGCGCTCTGCACATCTAGCTGGCAGGTGTTGGGAATAACGGGGTGCCACAAGAGGACTTGGGGTGCCAGCCAGGTTTGTCTGTGATCTGAGTCTGGGCCCCCATCCAACAGTCAGGCCGGGGGGAAGTGCCAGCCCGCAGCATTTGGACGCCTGCGAAGGACAGTGCTGTTCGCTCGGGAGTTCAGACTATGCTTTATGTCCCAGGAAATGGGACGAATCCGTGTGATGCTGACAAGTCCCCTTGGAAGCCATGTGAGGTCTGGGACTCCTCATTAACCCGTGAGGATGTGGCACGGAGAGCTTCCCAAACCTGGGCCCGATTCCCATAGGCCCTCAGCGGAGCCCCTCCGGAGGTAGGGACTGCCTTTCCTGAGGCTCTCGCAAACCTGGGCTTAGTGACAAACGACACTCTGACCCCACCCAGGGGGCGGGGCCCAAAGGAAGCTCGTCCCCCCAGCAGAGACCAGGTATCTCCAGCTCCTGGCTGGATCCCATTAGCGCTAATGGACGTTCCGCGCGTGGGCCGGCGGAGATCATGGAGTTCTTTCCCCCGGAGCTGTTAATTGGTAAAAGAAGTATTTGTTCTGCTTTCCTTGTTCCAATCTTGTGATTTTGCTTAGAAGGCGAACACGCACGGTCACGAACACAGGCGTGCAAGGCTAGAAGAACCAAGGGCCCTTTGGTCTGAGAACCGAGCCCGACGGACAGAAGGACAGAAGGGGAGCCGTCCACAGCCTGGCTCCTGACGGCCCCGGCTCCGGGCTTGCTCGCTGGGGAGCCGCTCAGCTTTCTCTCCTGGGCTGAAAACACCCACCGCTGCTCAGCCCCCCACGCCGTCCGGGCCTTTTCCGCAGGGTTTCCCTCAAAGCATCTCATGCTCGTCTTCCCGAAAAGCGTGCAGAATCTGTTTCGTACCGGGGGGGGGGAGCAGGTCTAACGTGGGGTGGTGTCGGCGGGAAACCAGAAGTACCAGCCATGGTGCGGGGCATGCGGCTGTGTGGGGTGGGGGGGATCTCAGGGGTCGGGTCTGCTTCTGCAGGTCTTCTTGGAATCTTCTCGGTAGGGTCTGCTCTGCCCCCACCTGATCTGGCTCCCTCCCCGGCAAGCTCCCTCCCCCGGGCGCAGCAAGTAGCTCTTGAGAGCCCCAGGCTCCTGCTCTCCAAGTTCAGCAATCCTTGCTTGGGAAAACAGACTTTAACCTCAGCAGTTTCATAAAATGTCCTGGGGCTGATTCTCATGGGGGGTCCAGGCGGTGCAGTGGGTGGGAGAGGGGGGCGTTAGTTAGGATTCGCTGGGCTCAGGCTGCTCTCACTCCCCGCACATCTGAGGGACTCATGACCGTGATGTGTATTCCCCTCGGATTCCACACGCCCACTGTGGGACAGCAAACACTGTGGGACAATAAACACTGTGGGACAGCAAAGGGACGCTGCTTGCGCAAGTCCTCTGGGACCCAGCTTGGCCGAGGCTCTCCCTCAGCACGTGTCTCTGGGACCATAGAGGCAGGAAGCATGGCCTGTAAAGCATCCGCCCGGAGCGGCCAGCAGGGTTGGGGGGGTATAATTCTCTCCCAGGAGAGGCGCCGAGCATCTGTCAGCAGCGAGAGTCTGCCCCAGGTTGCCCTGCTGCTCCCCAAACCCTCCGTTCCTACCCCCGCCCCCCAGGGAGATGATCTCAGTCGCTATAGCTGCTTATCCAGCACACCTTTGGGGGACAGATCGTGGTTTTAGATCGTGTTTAGATGTGGCTCTTGTCGGCTCAGAGACTTAGGACAGGTTATCTGCCCCCCAGCTAACACCTAGATTTCCTGTTGGCACAGGGACCGGGTGCTTCCATAAACACTTGGGAGGGGGACACGGGGGGGCCCACACAGCTCCCGAACTTCAGATGTGGTGACAGTCCCCTCCCTGGGGGAAGGGAATTCCTTTGTTAGACCCCAGTTTGGCCCTCTGGAGGACCTCCCAGGGCACAGTTCTTAACGCGCCCCCCCCATCTCCGCCCCTTAGGACGCCCTCTTTTTCTCATGTTCTTGGTGGGTTGTGTCAAGAGAAGAGGTTGGAAGACAACGTGCTTCTGAGACACGAGCAGTTTCGTCCACTGAAAGGAGTTAGTAGACAGCACATAAGTCCCTTTGGGATTTTAACAAGGGCTGGGCCAGCAAACGAGTCTGAAACCGCCCTTTGTCACTCAAAGCCTTTTTCTGTTTGTGTTTTTCTTGGTGCTAATGAAGCAAGGGGAGCTTTTCCCCACCTTGCAGGCCTTTGAATTTCTGGATCCTCTTTCAGTGCTGCTGGGCCTCGATATCTGGGTGGGCATTTTCCCATAGATATTGGTTATATTGTTGAGGATTATTGCCTTCATCTTGGGAGGAATTTGGTGGCTTCTAATCTGAGCGTTAGTGTCTACTTGAGACTTAGAATTATCCTTAACATGTCTTAATAAGCAATTGGATGTTTCATGCCTTGTGTATCCCCTTTGTCACTGGTGCATTTAGAAGCCAGTGGAAATTCTGGGTGGGATGGAGAGTTGGTACAAGTGGGACCCTCGTGCGTGGATGCTGACTCATGTTCAGGTCCCCCGAGTCAGGGTCCCAGTGCCTTTGTGATTACGTAAAGACATCCTCCGCATCTCTGAAGCGCAGGTTATGGGGCACTCATAGTCACTGTGTGTGGTCTTTTATGGTGTCCTATCATCTATACAGTATCGTCTGGTCCTTTGCAAAACCTGATGAGCTCAGGTTTTCGCCGTTTGGGAGGAGGATCAGTGGGGTTTCAGGGAAGGCGCTGGTAATTGGCAGAGTCTAGTTTGATGGTCAAGTCTTTCTGATTCGGTGATATTTTTTCTCTTTACTTTTCCAGACTGGCTTCTGGAACGATTTCTTTAAATCCTCCCTGATGTACCACTTGAGTCAATAGATGTTTCCTAACAAACACAGAGAATCCTATTTGGGTATTGTGGACAAGAATGGCAAAGATGGAAGGGGCCCCATTAGTTCACTGTGTTCTCCCACTTTTGGTCCCAAAACAGATGGTCCCAGGGTCTAAGTGGACCTCAGGAGGGATGAGTCTGTGAGACACCAGATGGTAATGATCCTCCTTGGATCGTGACGAGGCTGACTTAGGGAGCTTGGTGTGTTCTTTGGGAGACCATGGTAGGGTCACGGGAGGGCTCAACGCTCCATTCACGGGGCATCACGGGCACAGTAACAGCTGGGTTCGCTGCCCACCCCCTTAGGCAGACACACACTCTCGACTCCCCCAGTCTCCCGTTAGGCTTTTTTATTCTTTTTCAATTCTTGCGTGGCTCCTGGAAATACCTGGCCCCTTGCAACAGAACCTTCAGCTCTGCGAGTTTAACCAGTGGTTCCATCAGTGACTTCCTTACTTCCGGTTCCATCTCCTTCATGTTCATTAGCCCTTAGCTCAGCTCCCAAGTCCCTCCGGGGTCTGCATGCCCACCCTTCCTTTCTCACCTCTCTTGCCATGGCTCCTCCTCAGCCCCCAGACCTGCACATGTCCTCCCTGTGACGCAGCCTTCCCACCATCTGCAAGCGCTTCCCCGCCCTCATGGTCTAGGTCAAGTGCTGCACCTTCAGGAAGACTTCAAAGAGAACAATGTTTGCTCTGAGAATGTTACATGCTTATTATAGAGTGTTTACAAATAACATGAAAAACACCGGCAGTCATATCAGCCAGTTAGTCACTGCAAATGTTTGCATATATTCCATTCATCCTTTTTAATGCAAATGTACACACAGAAAATATAATACTGATATCATACTGTAGATCTAATTATGTGCCCTGATTTTGAAGACAGCTATTGGACTATTTAGATTGTTTACTTATGTATAAATCTGTGTCTATATCTCCGATTATTTCTCTAGAAATATAATTATGTCCCAGGTATGTAAACTACTTGAAAGTCTTTGACACACATCGCCAAAGTGCTTCTCAGGAAGGTGGCATTTATACTCGCATCTGTACTAGATTCTTGTCTTTCCAAATCTTTTCAAACTCTGATGAGTTGATTTTTAAAAACTCAACTACCAATTTGGTAAAAATGGAAATATTATTTAACTTGCTTCTTTGAAATAACTCGTACAATTGGGTTTCCCTTTCATTGTTTTACTGTTTACTTCCCCCCCCCCCAAAAGACTATTTAAGTCTTCTGTATACTTCCAAAGGGCAGCTTTTGTTTTTCTTATTGATTTTAAAGAGGTCTTTGTATATTGAAAGATTTTACCCTTGGTAGTTTCCTGTGACTATATTCCAGGGCTCATTTGACTTTGTTTTATACGGATTTTGAATGAGAAGTGTGCAGACCAGCTAAGTCATCGTGCCTCGAACTGGTCATCAGGTGGGGAAACCAAGTCATCAGTAGCCCAGAAGACCCTGGGTTCTTCAGTTATGATTCCCCCAAAGAGATCCACGGTTGTGACTTAGAACAGCGTAGGTTAGTTTTCCTTGTTCTCAAACCTAACACAGTTGAACGTGTGCAACATGTACTGTTTTGTATCTGGCTTCTTGTGCTTGACACTATGTTTCTGGGAATGCCCCCCGCTGTTGGAGGCGGTGCTAGTTCACTGATGGCTCTGCTGGCCAGTATTCTGTTGGGTCGCTATGCCACAAAGAGTTCATCCTACTGTGGATATACCCTTTGCTGTTTCCAGCATTTGGCTGCTATGAATGGTGCCCCAGAAACATTCTTGACTTGTTTTTGTTTATTGGTTGGTTTCTTTTCCTTTTCCTTTTTTTGGGGGTTTGGGGGGTTGGTGAGGATTTGCTGGGTCCTGTGCTCTGATAGGTTCGGCTTTAGAAGATCCTACCAAACAGGCTTCTAAAGTGGGTGAACCACTGTCCACGCCAGTGTCCCTCTCCACCAGCAGTGGGGGAGTTCTGGTTACTCCATAGTCTGGTACCGCCAGCCCCCTCCCCGATACCGGCAGCTGTATTAAAACATTGTAGCCATTGTAGCAAAAGCATGGAAATATTACGTTGTGATTTAATTGGCGTTTCCTCGAAAACTAGTAAGTTTGATCATCTTTTTATTTTCTTTTGGCTTTTCGTAGGTCTTCTTTTCGAAATATGTTTTAGGTTCTTGTTCGTTAATTGTGTGAGGAGGACAGTGCCCGACTTTTAAAAAATAATTTCTAGAGTTTTAAAAAAGTATGTTCTAGATCGAGTGCTTGGGTGGAGATAGAGATCTCGAATATTTTCCCTTGGCACGACTCACCTTTTCATTTGCCTAATGGTAGTTTTTGATGACAAGAAAGATTGCATTTTAATGTAGGTCCATTTATTTTTTTCATTTTTGTGTCTTGTTTGAGGAGTATTTGCTCATCCCCAAACCATTAAGATTTTCTTCTATGTTTTCTTCTAGAAATGTTAGTGTTTTATCTGTGATGTTTAGAATCAGAACTGACTTTGATTTGGTGTGAGGGAGGGATCAAGAGTCAGCGTTTCCGTTTTGGTGTCCTGTTGATTCAGCAGCAATTTTGAGTGACCCACCCTTTTCCTATTGCATTCTGCATAACTGTGTTCCCTGTCTTCTGAGTCACTCACCACGTGGATGTGGGTCTGTTTACACCATTCTCTGTTCCGCTGTGTTCTTTGTCCTTCTACCAACAGCATGTTGTCATAGTTATTGTGGATTTATAACCAGTCAGGATATTCTGGTAGTGTAAATCTTAACCACTTTTATTTTTATTCTTCAAGATTGACTCAGCCATTCTTGGTCCTATGCATTTCTGTATAAAATCATGAAATTTTAGGGGCACTCCGGTGGCTCAGTCAGTTGAGCATCTGACTCTTGATTTCAGCTCAGGTCATGATCTCAGGGTCGTGGGATTGAGCCCTGCGTGGGGCTCCACACTCAGTGGGGAGTCTGCTTGAGATTCTCTCTCTCCCACTTCCTCTGCCCCTCCCCCCATGCTCTCTCTCTCTGAAAATTGTCATTTAAAAAATTATGAAATTTTGAATTAATTCTCCCTCTCTCTCTCTCTCGCACATACACACACACACACACATACACACACACACACACACACAGAGTTGTGATTTTGATTGGGGTTGCATTGACCCCTTGAATCAATTTGGGAAGAAATGAAATCCTTAAAACATTTAGTCTTTCAGTCTATGGACATGGTGTATCTCACATTATATTTAGGTTATTTCCCTTTTTTCTCAGGAATGCTTTCTCTGTGGAGGTCTCACGCACATCTTTCACCAGATTTCTTCTGGGGTATTTTATATTTTTTTGATGACTTTTAAATGATCTCATTATTTAAATATCATTTTCTAAATCTTTGGTTCTGGCATATAGAAATATAATTTATTTTTGAAAAGGAACCTTCTATGTAATAACCTTGCTAGATTAACTTATTCTAATTTTAGAGACTCTGGATTTTCTAAAAACATTACTCTAGAAAAAAAAAAAAAGATAGCTTCATTTCTTCCAATCCCATACTTAAACTTTTTGTTCCTGTCGTACTGGTTAACATCTCTAGTGCACTTTTAGACAAAGACATTTTTGTCTCATTCCCAGTCTCAGAGGGAAAGCTTTCAATATTTCATCAGTAAGTATGAGTTTGCAGGGGATATTTTGTTTCTCTTCTTTACGAGACCAAGGAAGTTCCCTCCTATTTCTAATTTGCTAACAGTCCTTAATTATGAATGGATGTGGAGTTTTATCAAGTGCTATTTCTGTATTTATCGAAATGATCATATGACCTTTCCCCTGTATTTGGTTAATGTGAGTTCCACTGATTGGTTTTTAGATGTTGAGCAAATCCAGGGGAAAAGCAGTGTGATTGTGTCTGGAATGAGCCCGGCAGGTGTGAGTTTTATTATTTATAATAAATAATATTCTGCATATCTGCATATGCATATCTTCCTGCGTATCTCTGTGTCTGATTTACCGGCGTCTGTGAAGCATCTGTGTAGGTTTGTTCCTGGGAGACACTGGCCCGCCCCTCCACTGCTAGCCATGCCCTTTTCCGGTTCCGTTGGTGAAGGTCGTGCTGGCCTCAGAAAATAGGTTCCTCTTCCTCCATTCTCTGCAAGGCCGATGTTATTTCTTCCTTACGATTGCTCGGAGGGACTCGCTGTTGATCCAGCTGATGCTCTAGCAGATACTTAAAGATTCAGGAAAGACTTCCTTCTCAGATAGTGGCAAATTAAGCAAAAGCCAAGCAGGTAGAAGCAAAGGGGCTTGTCCATATTTCCCCTTGGCGGGAAGATCCATTCATTCAGCAAAAATCTCCTGAACGTGTGAGAGCACTAGCCCCTGCTGGGCATTAAGGGCCCCATGGGAGCCAAACCCAGAGGCCGCGTGCCAGGGACTTTACGCTCAGGGCAAAGGAGTGCTTTCAACGCCAGGTTGAGAGTGTGTGTCCCAGCCCTTAGGACCCCTCGTCCCATCCCCTCCCTGCGGGTGCCGGCCCCAACCCCTTCTCCGGCTTCTTGGCCCTGCTCACTTCCCTCCTGGCCTCCTCTCGTGTTTCCAGACTCCGGGGTGTGCTGTGCCCCACACGGCTCGGGGACACTTTCTGCTCTGCTCCTGCCTTCCCTCTCTGTCCGCGAGCCCTGCTCATTCTGAAAGGTCATTTCTTCGGTGAGAGCTTGGCTGGCCACGGTTTTAAATGTAGTAGATGAATGGAGACTTGGAGGTGTAATAAGGCCACCAGTTGCCGTTGGAAAGAGAGTTTGTCACAGTTCGCAAGAGAAAGGCACAGCCACGCCAATAACGGGGAGGCCCTGGGGTGGGTCAGGAGCCCCAGGGAGCGAGGGGAAGGTGTGGACAGGAGCCTTTACTGTGGTGTCCCAGAGAAGCAACAGGTGAGGCGGGCTTGGGCTTGGCTAGGTTGGATGATTCCAGTGGGGTCTGGAGCATGGGGGCTGCTGCCCCTTGTCTGGGACATGGCCCTGGGGGGTTAGGGTGAGTGGATGGTGTCCCAGAGCCCGAGACCCCGTAAGGAAGAGCGCTGGGGTACGGCTCCGGGTTGCTTGGCTTGTATTTGCCAACCACGCTTGTGGGCAAGTTGCTTACTGTTTGGCCAGCGTGGGAAGGGCTGTCCCTCCAGGGTCAGCAGAGCTCTAGCTGTCAGAGCACCAGAATACGGAAAATAAAAGACATGGTACTAGGCCCACTGGGGCTCAGTGGGGCTCTTCAGATCGCAGGCTCAGGGCCCGTTCTCCTCCCGCCTTGCACTTTACACCCTTGCAGTTGAATCAGGTGATTCTTGTTGTTTTCATGCTACTTGTTCTCACCAAATTGTGGTGCTTCCTAGGGACACAAGCTTGACTCGTTCTGCGTAACCGTGGAGTCTCCGTGCCCTATGCAAGGCCGGGCACACACAAGGCACTCAATAAAGGTGCCCTTCTTACCTTCCTTTCTAATGGGTTCTGGAAGGACATTATTGGAGGGGGGGAACCCCGAAAAACAAAAACTAAAAAGCCAAATGCAGAAAACGCAGATTAAGACCAAACCCAGCTTGCTTCCGCCACAGGTCCCCACGCCCAGCACAGGCCGCGCTGTCTGAAGTTTGCTTCCCTCACGGAGGAAGACAAAAACAGTCATCACAGTGAGATTATTTCAGAAGTTACTTTGTTCCTACGCTCATTCTGTTCCTGTCACCAACAGTACATAGAGACAACTATTTTTTGTTTTCATGAAAAATTGAAAGAACCCCGGAGTGTTTATTCACTGCCTCCTTTTCGGCAGGATTAACGATCCTAATAATGAAAATAGCTGGCTAAGTATTTAAAATTTGTGTTGAGATCATTGTGGGTCTTCAGGTAGTGTCAGAAATAGTTCAGAGGGATGTGTGCGGCCTTTACCGGTTTCCCCCAGTGCCAGACTGGGATGTAGCCGCCCAACGGGGAGACTGACATGGACGCCGTCCCTGGAATTTCTCGTGCCAGTTAGCTTTTCATTCCCGTTCCAGGACCTATGGTGAGTGCTTGTCTCCTGTAATCGTCACAGCAGCCGTTCAAGGGAGACGGTCTCGTTGCATGTGTCCTGGAGCCCCAGGCACTAGGGAGGTGAAGTCAGCCGCCCTGCCGTGCACGCACCACGTGGCGGAGCTGACTCACCCTGGGAGGCTCGGGCTGATGGGAGCCACAGTGCATGGCTGTCCCTCGTTAGAGATCATTGAGGAAGAAAATAACGGGGGTGACAAAAGTCACACTGTTGGAAAGGTGTGTTTTTGAGTATTCTTCCCAAATCGTGCCTTCTGTAAGTCTTTAAAGCCTAAGGCAAACTGCAAAGGTTCAGGGCACCCGGGGGTCCGAGAGGAAGTTCTTTGAATATGTGCATGCATCATTCGTGTTCTTTTAGTGTAGTGGTGGATAGAGTCACATCCTCTGTGCCGTGCCTCGTGTCTTGGAAGAGCTCTGCCATTCGGGTTTGCAGATGTCCCTATGAGGTTTGGGAAGAGGTCCCAGGTGGTAAGAAAGCTGGGTTTGCCATGTCCTCCCATGTTCTCCCACGGGCGGGGGCGGGTGGCTGCCTAGCAGGTAGGTCGAGAGCAAAGATGCTCCCTTTTCCGTTTTCCTTCCCGAGACTTTCTCACTCTGGAAGATCCGAAACGGCTTCTCCAAGGCCTGCGAGCGGGGACTTGTGTCCTTATGGCTGCACACTCTCCCGGCCACGTGCTCTCTCCTGCTCTGCAAGTGGTGTCCAAGGCCAGCTGGTTCCTTTCCTGGTCCCCGCGTGGCTCTGGATGACCCCAGGGCAAGGGGCTCCTCGCTGCCCGCCCCGGTGTTTCCGTGTGGTGCCCTCGCAGAGCAGGCACATGTGGGCGCCGTGCTTGGGGCTGAGCTCCAGCAGGACCGCACCCCAGGGTCTGCGGCGCCACCTGCCTGGGCCGTGGACGCTTGCTCCTTGCGCGCCTGCCTAAGGGCCAGAGGCACAGGGCGATCCTTTACAGTGGAACGAAAGGCTCGTTCCTCCAACTTTGGTCTGGCCCTGGGGATGTTGTAGGAGAAAGCTCCCCAAACAACTCCGGTCCCATTCATACCTCTGTCATTTCATTATAGAATGAGATCCAGCTTTAACTTGCATTGGGTCGATCTGTACATAAAACTGCCATTTCCGTAAGGCAGTGACAGCTGAATAGTGGTGGTTTCGCAAGGTTCAATCTAATACAATAAATTAAGTTGAACGTCGAGGAATATTCAGAACAGCACTTGGCACGATTCTTTATTTTAAGAAGGACGTCAACTATTTCCGTATATTTCTGTCGTGTGTGCGAGCAGCTGCTAGCGGGTGGGGCACCGTGGTTGGCCTGCGTGTGGCCCGTTGTCACCAGAAAGCCCTCTGCGTCCCCAAGGGACAGGAATGTCATCACAAGGGCCCTTCCTTACCTAGAGAAGAGCCCATCAGATCTCATGAAAATTTAATGTGTCAAAGTGTACAGTTACATGAGGCTTTTTCCTCCAATATATTAGTCTGTAGCCCTCGGTGGCGCAGAGGAGTCGATGAGTGATGGGGCCTCCCCCAGGGGCTGCGGGGCCGACAGGCTGTGCTCAGGCCGAAATCCGCTTTCTCTTGTTTGTGGCTTGTCCGTAAAGGAAATTCACTGGCTTTTATTCTCCTTTCCGAGGTGATTTCGGGGGAGCCGGATTCTGTGGGGTTTGAACTGCATTTTGCCCTTTGAGCCTGAGGGCTGCTGCGGGAAGAGCCTGGTCACCTTCCCCCTGAGAAACTCTCGAGTCTCACGTGTGGTCCCTGACGAGCCTCTGTTCTGGGGGGAGTTTGAACAGGGCTGGGGAGTTGGAATGGCTTGCCGAAGCGTGGCTTTTAGTGGCTGGTTCCTGTCCCGGTTTTGGGTTCTGTCACGAGCGTCACCGACGTGATGAGGGCCCCGGAGGGACCAGCAGAGGCCTGTGGCCTGACCACGGCCACACGGCCACATCGCACACTGCCAGCCCGTGGCTCCTGGCTCCGAGCTCTGGCTCTTTCCGCATCGTTGAGTGAGACTGCGGGAAGTTCCTTGAAAGCAGGCGCTGTGCTCACGTTCTCCGTGGCCCCGTGGCCCCCGGTGCTTCGTGGGGGGTGCACGACGAGCACCGAGGAAAGGCATTTGGTGCCGGCGGCTTCTGAAGTGAGGAAGGGGCCCCAGCACCACGTTACCCTTGGAGGGCCCCGTGTCCAAGACCACACAGCTTCTCCCAGGAGGCCAGCACACCTGGCCAGAAAGCTCCCCGTTTCCTTGGGCGAGCCTCGCATACAGCGGCCCCAGGCCGCGCGGCTGCTCGCTGGCTCCTGCCTGCCCGTGTCGTGGACACACACACATCAGTAAACATTACCAACAGCCACGGGGAGGCCACAGGCAGGTGGAGACTGAAACAGGCAGAGGCCACGACCTGTTACGTACAGTCTGTTGCCACCCCCTTGCCCCCTGGGGGGACGGCCGTGGAGTGCGGCCCGGCAGCGACGTCTCTGTCAGGTCCCCAAGGACATGTGGCTGAAAATGAAAGACTTCATCAAAGTGTGGTTTTCTTGTTGATTCCCTCGAAAACTGTACGGCTTTGCCCAGGATCCCCGTGGTGCCCTCACACATTCGGCAGATACTTATTGAGTGCCTACTGTATGCCAGTCACCAGGATATGGCAAGCCCCCCCCCCC
>CM052885.1:119318037-119361576 GCA_028534135.1 Potos flavus
TTTTTGATCCACTCTGACAATCTCTGCCTTTTAATTGGCATATTTAGGCCATTGACATTAAAAGGGATTTGTAATATAGTTGGATAAATATCTACCATATTTATTATTGTTTTCTGTTTATTGCCCTTGTTCTTTGTTCTTCTATTCTACCATTTGTGCTTTTATTTTTTTAATTTTAATTCCGATATAGTTAATATACAGCATTATATTAGTTTCAGGTGTACAGTATAGTGTTTCAGCACTTCCATACATCACCGGATGCTCATCACAAATGCCCTCCTTCATCTCCATCACCTGTTTCACCCACATCCCCATCCACCCCCCACCCCCACTGGTAACCATCCATTCCATCTTTATAGTTAAGAGTCTATTTCTTTGTCTCTTTTTTTCCTTTGTTCATTTATTTTGTGTTTTTTTTCACTTATTTTGTTTCTTAAATTCCACATATGAGTGAAATCATACAGTATTTGTCTTTCTCTGACTGACTTATTTCACTTAGCATTACACTCCCTAGCTCCGTCCATTTTGTTGCAGATGGTAAGATTTCATTCTTTTCTGTAGCTGAATAATATTCACTGTATATATATCCCACTTCTTTATTCAACTACCCATGAACACTTGGACTGCTTCCATAAGTTGGTAATAATGTTGTGGTCAAATAATGTTGGGGTCAAATAAAGATGCATGTATCCTTTCAAATATAGTATTGCTGTATTCTTTGGGTAAATAGTGCAATTACTGAATCTTATGGTAGCTCTATTTTCAATTTTTTGAGGATCTTCCATACTGTCCTCCACGGTGGCTGCACCAGTTTGCATTCCCACCAGCAGTGCACGAGGGTTCCTTTTTCTCCACATCCTCATCAACAATTGTTTTTTATTTTTTATTTTAGCCATTCTGACAGGCGTGAGGTGCTATGTCCTTGTGGTTTTGATTTGCATTCCCTGATAAGTGATGTTGAGCATTTTTTCATGTGTCTGTTGGCCGTCTCTTTGTCTTTTGAAAAATGTCTGTTTGTGTCATCTACCTATTTTTTAATTGGATTGCTTTTTTGGTGTTGGATTGTGTAAGTATATATTTTAGATAATGTTTTATAAGATACGTCATTTGCAAATATCTTCTTCCATTCAGTTGGTTGTCTTTTACTTTTGCTGATTGTTTCCTTTGCGGCGCAGAAGCTTTTTATTTTGGTGTAGTTCCAGTAGTTCATTTTTGCTTTTGTTTCCCTTTCCTCAGGAGATCTATCTAGAAAAACGTTGGTATGGCCAATGTCGGAAATTACTGCCTGTGCTCTCCTCTAGGATTTTTATGCTTTTAGGTCTTATGATTAGGTCCCTAATCCATTCTGGTTTTATTTTTGCATAAGGTGTAAGAAAGCGGTCCAGTTTCATTCCTTTGCATGTAGCTGTCCAGTTTTCTCAACATCTTATGTCGAAGAGACTCTTTTTCCCATTGCATATTTTTGCCTCCTTTGTCAAGGACTGACCATATAACTGTGGGTTTATTTCTGGGTTTTCTTTTCTGTTCCACTGATTCGTGTGTCTCTTTCTGTGCCAGTACCGTACTGTTTGGGATACTACCTCTTTGTAATAGATCTTGAAATCTGAATTGTCATGCCTCCAGCTTCCTGTTTCTTTTTCAAGACTGCTTTGGCTCCTCAGGGTCTTTTGTGATTCCATACAAACTTTAGGACAGTTCTCGTTCTGTGAAAAATGCTGTTGGTGCTTTGATCGGGATTGCATGAAGTCTATAGGCTGCTTTGGATAGTATGGGCATTTTAACATTGTTTCTTCTTCCAATCCATGAGCATGAATGTCTTTTCATTTGTTTTTGTCATCTGCAATTTTTTTTTTCTTATGTTCAGTTAGCCAACAGATAGTACATCGTTAGTTTTTGATGTGGTGTTCAACGATTCATTAGTTATGTATAACACCCAGTGCTCATCACAACACGTGCCCTCCTTAATACTCATCCCCCACTCCTTCTGTAATCCTCCATTTGTTTCCTTGAGTCCAGAGTCTCTCATGTTTTGTCTCCCTCTCTGAATCTTCCTATTCAGTTTTTCCTCCCTTCCCCTATGGTCCTCTGTGCTATTCCTTATGGTCCACATATGAGTGAAACCATATGATAATTGTTTTTCTCTGCTTGACTTATTTCACTCAGCATAATCCCCTCCAGTTCCATTCATGTCGATGCAAATGGTGGGTATTCATCCTGTCTGATGGCTGAGTAATATTCCATTGCATCTATGAACCACATCTTTATTCATTCATCTGTTGAAGGACATCTCGGCTCCTTGCCCAGTTTGGCTATTGTGGACATTGTTGCTACGAACATTAGGGTTCATGTGCCCCTTCTTTTCACTACATCCGTATCTTTGGAGTGAATACTTAGTAGTGCAATTACTGGGTCGTAGGGTAGCTCTATTTTTAATATCTTGAGGAACCTCCATAATGTTTTCCAGAATGGCTGTACCAGTTTGCATTCCCACCAACAGTGTAAGAGGGTTCCCCTTTCTCCACATCCTCGCCAACATTTGTTGTTTCCTGTCTTGTTAATTTTTGCCATTCTAACTGGCGTAAGATGGTATCTCATTGTGGTTTTGATTTGTATTACCCCAATGGCTAGTGATGTTGAACGTTTTTTCATGTGTCTGTTAGCCATTTGTATGTTTTCTTCAGAGAGGTGTCCATAATTTCTGCCCATTTTTTGACCGGATTATTTGCTTTTTGGGTGTTGAGTTTGAGAAGTTCTTACTACATCTTGGATAGTAGCCCTTTATCTGTAATGTCATTTATGACTATCTTCTCCCAATCTGTGGGTTGCCTCTTAGTTTTGTTGACTGTTTCCTTTGCTGTGAGAAGTTTTTTATCTTGATGAAGTCCCAAAAGTTCAGTTTTGCTTTTTTGTTTCCCTTGCCTTTGGAGACGTGTCTGGCAAGAAGTTGCTGTGGCCAATTTTTAGTTTTTGGAGTACAGAGCTTTCACCTCCTTGGCTCATTTTATTCCTAGGTATTTTATTATCCTTGGTGCAATTGTAAATGGTATTGTTTTCTTTTCTTTTCTTTTTTTTTTTTTAAAGATTTTATTTATTTATTTGACAGAGAGAGATAGATCACAAGTAGGCAGAGAGGCAGGCAGAGAGAGAGGGGGAAGCAGGCTCCCTGCTGAGCAGAGAGCCCGATGCGGGGCTTGATCCCAGGACCCTGAGATCATGACCTGAGCCGAAGGCAGAGGCTTCAACCCACTGAGCCACCCAGGCGCCCCTGGTATTGTTTTCTTAATTTCTCTTTCTGCTACATCATATTAGGGTATAGAATTGCAACAGATTTCTGTGTGTTGGTTTTTGTATTCTGTGACCTTAATGAATTCATACATTAGTTCTAGTAGGTTTTTTGGGAATCTCTAAGGTTTCCTCTAGGCAGTATCATGTCATCTGCAAATAGGGAAAGTTTTACTTTTTCCTTACCAATTGGGATGCCTTTTATTTCTTTTTGTTGTCCGATTGCTGTGGCTAGGACTTCCAGTACTACATTGAATAAAGTGGTGAGAGTGGACATCCCTGTCTTCTTCCTGACCTTAGGGGAAAAACTCTCATTTTCTCCCCATTGAGTAGGATGTTCTCTGTGGATTTTCATATAAGGACTTTATTATGTTGAGGTATGTTTCCTCTAAACTTTGTTGAGTTTTTTTTAAGATTGATTTATTTGACAGAGAGCATGTGACGAGGGGGGGGAGCAGAGACAGAGGGACAAGCAGAGTCTGTGCTGAGTGTAGAGCCCAACATGGGGCTCCATCTCACAACCCTGAGATCATGACCTGAGCCAAAATCAAGAGACGCTTAACCGACTGATCCACCTAGGTGCCCATATTGAGGTTTTTTTTTTTTTTAAAACCATGAATGGATGTTGTACTTTTTCAAATGGTGAATGATTTTTTTTAACGTATCGTTGGATTTGGTTAGCTAATATTTTGTGGAGGATTTTTGCACCTGCGTTTGTCAGCGATATTGGCCTGTAGTTCTCTTTTTGTAGTGTCTTTGGTATCAGGATAATGATGGTCTCCTAGAAAGAATGTGGAAGCTTTCCTCCACTTCTGTTTTCTGGAGTAGTTTGAGAAGAAAGGGTACTCTTCTTTAAATGTATGGTAGAATTCACTTATGAAACCATCTGGTTCTGAGCTTTTGTTTGTCGGGAGTGTTTTGATTATTGATTCGATGTCCTTGTTGGTCATCTGTTCAAATTTTCTTTTTCTTCCTGATTCAGTTTTGGGAGGTTGTATGTATCTAGGAATTTATCCAATTCTTCTAGGCTGTCCAGTTTGTTGGCATATGATTTTTTGTAATATCCTTTTATAGTCCTTTGTATTTCTGTGTTATCAGTTATTTCTCTTCTGTCATATCTGATTTTGAGTCCTTTTTTTTTTTTTTTTTTTTTTAATGAGTCTGGTTAGAGGTTTACCAATTTTGTTGATCTTTTCAAAGAACCAGCTGCTGGTTTCATTGATCAGTTCCATTGGGTTTTTTTGTTTTGTTTTTATTCTTGTTTTTAGTTTCTATATCATTTATTTCTGCTCTAATCTTTCTTATTTCTTTCCTTCTACCGGTTTTGTGTTTTGTTCTTTTCCTAGCTCATTTATGTGTAAGGTTAGGTTGTTTGAGATTTTTCTTCTTGAGGTACACCTGTATTGCTATAAACTTCCCTCTTAGAACTTTGCTGCATCCCAAAGATTTTGGATAGTTTTGTTTTCATTTTCATTTGTTTCCATGTCCTTTTTAATTTCCTTTATTTCCTAGTTGATCTGGTCATTGTTTAGTGGCATATTTAACCTCCATGTATTCGAGCTCTTTCCAGATTTTCTCTTCTGGTTGACTTCTAGTTTCATAGCATCGTGGTCAGAAAAGAGACATTGTATGACTTTGATCTTTTTGAATTTGTTGAGACTTGTTTTGTGGCCCTAATATGTGATCTATTCTGGGGAAGGTCCCATGTGCACTTAAAAAGAATGTGTTTTCTGCCATTTTAGCATGGAATGTTCTGAATATATCTGTTAAATCCATCTGGTCCAGGGTGTCATTCAAAGTCATTGTTTCCTTGTTGATTTTTTCCATTTGGATGATCTGTCCATTGATGTAAGTGGGGTGTTGAAGTCCCTTATTATTATTGTATCATCAATTAGTTCCTTTATGTTTGTTGTTGGCTGTTTTATGTATTGGGGTGCTCCCATGTTGGGTGCATGAATATTTACAATTGTCATATCTTCCTGTTGGATTTTTTCCTTTATGATTATATAGTGTTTTTCTTCACCTCTTATTAAAGTCTTCGTTTTAAAATCTATTTGTCTGATGAAAGTATTGCTACGCCAGCTTTCTTATCACATCTATTTGCATGATAAATGTTTCTCCATCCCTTCACGTTCAATCTGCAGATGTCTTTAGGTCTGAAATCTTTTAGGCAGCATATAGATGGATCTTGTTTTTGTTTTTTTTTAATCCATTCTGTCACCCTGTGTCTTTTGATTGGAGCATTTAGTCCACTTACATTTATAGTTTTTGGTAGTATGTATTTATTTCCATTTTGTTACTTGTTTTATGGGTTTTTATAGTTTTTTTTAGTTTTTATAGTTCTCTCTTCCTTTGTTTTCTTGCTCTCTTTTCTCACTGTCTTTTCTCATGATTATTTGGCTTTCTTTAGCGATATACTTGGATTTATTTCTTTTTATTGTTTGCGTATCTATTGGTTTTGATTTATGGTGACCACTAAGCTTGTATATAATCTCTTCTGCATTTAGTAGACTATATTAAGTTGATAGTCACTTAACTTTGAATCCATTCTTTACTCCTTTCCCTGCCACGTCTTAAGTATATGGTGTCATTCTTTATATCCTTTTGTTTTCTGAGTCCCTTGACTCATTTTTACAGACGTTTTTACTGCTTTTGTGCTTCCTACTTTACTTACAGTCTTTCCTTTCCACTCAAGGAGTCCTCTTTAACATTTCCTGTAGGGCTGGTTTAGCAGTGACAAATTCCTTTAACCTTTGTTTGTCTGGGAAACTCTTTATCACTCCTTCTTATTCTGAATGATAGCCTTGCTGGATATTCTTGGCTGCAGATTTTTCCCTTTCAACATTTTGAACACAGCATGCCACTCTCTTCTGGCCTGCAAAGTTTCTACTAAAAAATCAGCTGTTAGTCTTCTGAGTTTCCCCCTGTATGTAACTGTCTTCTTTTCTCTTGCTGTTTAAAAATTCCCTATCAGTATTTTTTGTCATTTTAATTACTGTGTGTCTTGGTGTGGTCTTCCTTGGGTTGATTTTTTGGGGGAATCTTTGTGCCTCCTGGCCCTGGATGTCTGTTTCCTTCCCTGGATTATGGAAGTTTTCAGCTATTATTTCTTTGAATAAATCTTCCGCCCACTTTCCTCTCTCTCTTGCAGGGATCTCTATAATATGAATGTTACTATGCTTGATAGTGTCACCGAGTTCCCCGAGTCTATTCTCGTTGTGCAATTTTTTTTTCTCTCTCACCTGCTCAGCTTGATTACTTTCCACTACTCTGTCTTCCAGGCTACTGATTTGTTCTTCTGCTTCCCTTGACCTGCTTTGTATTCCATCTTGTGTATTTTAAATTTCATTTATTGTGTTCATCTCTGATTGGTTCTTTTTAAAAATCTCTTTGTTAAGGGTCTCACTGATCTCCTCCACTCTTTTCTCAAGTTCAGAGAGTGTCTTTATGATCATTACTCTAAACTCTCTATCCAGGGATGTTACTTATACCCATTTTGCTTAGGTCTCTTGTCGTGGTTTTTCCTGTTCTTTCATTTGGGACGTATTCCTCTGTGTCCTCATTTTGCCTAACTCTCTTTCTCCGTGTTACAGAAGTCAGTTTCGTCTACTGCTCTTGAACATAGTGGCCTTATGAACAAGAGGTCCTGCAAGGTCCTGCAGCGTATCCTGCAGAGCAGTGTCTCCTCGTCCCCAGAACCTGATCCCTCAGGGCTGTCTCCTATGTGTGTCGCATGCACCCTACTCTTGTGGCTGAGCCACTTTCCCCTTCAGTCCAGTCATCTGCAGTGGCTCCCTTGGCTTGCTGTGGGCAGTGTTCGGTACCTGTGCTATCAGTGGGCTGTCTGGGTTCTCCTCAGGCTTGAGTCGAGTCAAACCAGACGTTTGCCAGAGAGGCAGCAGCACCAAACTGCAGGGCACTCTCCCTGTGTTGTCCCCTGAGATGCTTTTGTTGGTGGGCGGAGCCTGCAATCAGACCAGCTGCCTGCCCCCAGCCCACACTCGGGGGTCTGCAGTGTGACCAGTGTGTGTGGTTATCTTTCCCTCTCCCTGGAGCAGGAGGCTGTTCGGAGTGGTGCTGGCCCCTGTCAGGGCCGTTTGCGCACTGTCAGGCTTGTGGCGCCATTTTGGATGGGCTCTGGCCAAGAGCATATTGGAGGGTGTGGATCCACAAAGCAAGCAGGGTGAGATGCAGCATTAGCAAGGTTTGTGTTGCTCTTCTGGGGGAGGGGACCTGCAGCACTGGGGCTGAGACAGGCTTGGCTGGAGGGGGTGACTCCGCTGAAGCATGGCTGGGACAAGGCGTGGGTAAGCAAGTTAGGAAGTGGCTGTGGGTGCCGTGCCGGTTCCCGAAGCTGGCGGTGTGTTTATGCTGGGGGGGTGGGGGAGAAAGGTGGCTCCTGCCAGCTCCTTTACTCCTGCAAGAGTCTTCCTGCAGTCCTGTCCCTCTAGAACATGCTCCGAGCTGAGTTGATAACACTCCCGCTGGTATGCCCCGGGAGTTTTCCAAGCCGCAGCCTCCATGCTGTATTTCCACGGACTGTTTGTTGTGCTTTCCCTTTAAGGGCTGGAGCTCAGTTTTCTCTTGCCTGGTTATTTTTAAAATGCCAGGTATTAAGACACTGGTTCTAAGAACTCAAGAAATTCAGCCCTCTGGTTTTCAAAGCCAGATGTTATGAATGGGAAATCACCTTCTCTGTGCAGGCTCCCTGGTGTGGCATTCTGTTTCTCTCCCTACTCTGGGCCTTCTCTCCGTTCAGTTTTTTCTGCCAACCTTTGGATTTTCTGGGTTCTTTACACTGATGTAAATGTTATCTAGTTGTGTCCGTGAACGAGGTGAGCTTAGGGTCCCCCTACTCTGTCATCTTCCCAGAAATTCCTACCTTTTGTGGTTTTAATTCAGATTTTTATATAATTTCATTTTTTCTCTTTTCTTTACATATAAGTTATATTTTTTCTTTGTGGTTGTCTTTGCATTTATATATTTTATGTAATATACATATAATCCAAGTCCACTTTTTTTTTTTTAAAGATTTTATTTACTTATTTGAGAGAGAGGAGAGAGATCACAAGTAGGCAGAGGGGCAGGCAGAGAGAGAGAGGGAAGCAGGCTCCCTGCTGAGCAGAGAGCCCGATGCAGGGCTCAATCCCAGGACCCTGAGACCATGACCTGAGCGGAAGGCAGAGGCTTTAACCCACTGAGCCACCCAGGCGCCCCGCAAGTCCACTTTTAAATAACACTAGACCACTTCACAGGTGGCATGAGTACCTTATAGTAACAAGATCATCCTGATTCCTTCCTCTGGCCTTTGTATGATTGCTGTCCTTCCTTTCACTTACATAAAAGCACGTATATACACATAAGGTATATACATAAGCATGAAAATATGTATGATATATACATAAACATATGTAATCAAACACATCATTGCTCTCATTTTGAATAAACTGTTATCTGTTAGATAAATCAAGAATAAGAAAAAATAAAAGTTTTTTCTGTCACCTTTACCTGTTTCCTCTTGATGGTCTCCCTTTCTTTACCAGATCCAAGTTTCTGGTCTACACGTTTTCCTCCCCTAAAAAACTTAACATCTCATGCAAGACAGGTCTGTTGGCAACAAATCCCCTTGATTTTTGTTTGTCTTAGTAAGTCTTTGCTTCTCCTTCACTTTTGAAGGACGATTTCTCACTTTCTATAAAATTTTAGCTTGGTGGATTTTTTTATCTAAACACTTTAAATATTTCATTTCACTCTCTTCTTGCTTGCCTGGTTTCTGAGGAGAAGCTGGATTGAAATCTTTCCATTTTTCTGTAGATATTTTTTCTTCTGGCTTCTTACAGAATGTTTTTTCTTTATTTTTGATTTTCTGTGGTTTGAAGATGTTATGCCAAAGCATAGATTTGTTTTGTTTTTTTTCTCTTTTTGGCATGTACCTTGCTTGATGTTCTCTGGGATTCCCGGATCTGTGGTTTGGCGTCTGACATTAATTTGAAGAAATTCTCGGGCATTATTATTTCAAAGATTGTGCTTCCCTCTTTCTTCTCCTTCTGGTGTTCCCATTATGTGAATGCTGCATCTTTAGTAACTGTCAGTCAATCCTTGGATATTCTGCCGTTTTGTTTTATTTTTTCTGCTTTTTGATTCTTGAAGTTTCTGTTGAGATGTCCCCAAGCTTGGAGATTCTTTCCTTAACTGTGTCCATCCTCCTAATAAGCTGTTCAAAGGCATCTTTCATTTTTGTTACAGTGGTTTTTGTTTTTTTTTATCTCTAGAATTCTTTGTGGTTCGTTCTTAGGATTTCCATCTCTGCTCACATCGCTCACCTGGTCCCGTGTGCTGTTTACTTTATCCCCTTAGCGTGTTCCTCAGGGTTGTTTTAAATTCCTGATGATTCCGACACCCCTGCCATGCCTGGTTTCGCGGCTCTGTGTCTCCAAATTGTGATTTTCGCCTTTTGGGATGCCTGGTAATGTTTTCCTGACAGCTGCACTTGACGCCCCGGGAAAGAGGAGCTGCTGTAAACAGGGCTTTGGTAACGTGGAGGGGAGGTGGGGAGAGGGGGCGTGTTCTGTAGCCCGTGACCGTGACCGGGTCTCACTGTGTCCGTGAGCCGTGCTTCTGGACCGTGAACCTCACACGTGTTTCTCGGCTTTATTTTCCACCTCAGGTGAGACCCGATGGCTCTCGTGGGCTGGAGTCGGGGGTCTCCCTTCCGCCGGCTCGCTTTGCTCTGATGACATCCCAGCGGGTTAGGCTCTGGTGAATGGTTTCCCCAGAAGGAGACCTTGTTAAGGAGAACAGAATGTTCTGGGGTATTTCAGATTCTTTCCTCCCCTTCCTCCTGCCGGAAGGGAGCAGAAGGGGATTCTTTTTCTGATACTCACTGCGGGAACCTGGTCGGGCTCCCGGTGGTAAAAGTCGCAGTTCTGTGGGGCCCCTGTGACCGGGACTGTAGTTTCTAACTCGAGGATTATCCACCTGAGCCTCCAGCAAATCCTCAGTTACCTTTCAGGTTTCCTGCCCCGGCGCTGGTTCCTGCGGAGAATTCTGCCCGCGAGTTTCTGCCGTGGGCGGCCGCGACTATGTTCGCCTTCGGTCTCCATTCTCCGGGGCGGTGCTTGGCCCCGTGTCCCCCTGCTCTTTTGGATCTAAGAAGAAGTGGCAATTTTGAGTCTGTTCCGCTCTTTACTTGGTGTTAGAACCTGACTTCCAGGTTCCTTATATGCCGACTGACAAAACAAACTCGGTTCACTCACAGGTGACATTTTATAAGGAACAGTTTTTATGCCGTTGCCACCAAAGAGTCAAGCTTAAAATCTGTCAAGAAGGTGGTTTTTCCTCTTTTCTCCTACCTGAACTCAGGGACCACATCTGTCGAATCCGTCCTCTGTCCCTGCCCCGGCCCGGTGGATGGCACGTGGCAGGTGCTTGGAGATTGCTGGATGGGGGGAGGGGACAGCAAGGGACAGAAGGGCTGCACAGCAAGCGGGGCCGTAGGAGAAGGAGGGACCGTGTGGGAGAGCACCTGTCCCAGAGCGTCCTCAGCAACCTGAGCCCCTAGTCCCTTCGTGCGGGGACTTTCTGGCCCGGGTGTCCACGCAGTGACCCTGCAGAGGCAGGACGTGCATGTGGGGTAGAGCAGTGCCCCCACCGCCCCCCCTGGGGTGTCTCCGTGTGTCCAGGCTACTGTGACGAGATACCATAGACTCCGTGGCTTAAACAACAGACAGTTCTTTCCCCAGTTCTGGAGGCTGGAAGGCCAAGGTCAAGGTGCCTGCAGACGCAGGGGCTAGTGAGGGCCGCTTCCTGGTTAGCGGGTGGCCATTTTCTTGCTGTGTTCTCACGTAGCGGAGGGACAGAGGGAGGAACAAGCGGTCGTGAGTCCGTTTAGGAAGGGCTCGCGTCCCGTCGCAGGGGCTCCACCCTCATGACCTAAGCTCCTCCCGGCACCGTCCTCGACATTCCGTCTGGAGCGCCAGGAATTTTGTGGTCGAGGGCCGACCATGCACTCGGATGCGCCTTCCTCTCCGGGTTTACCGCGTGTGCAGGGAGACTTTGCAGGGGTCGCAATCTCTCTACCGGTCAGGATGTATCCCTTCTAGCTCTGTGACCTTGGGCGACTCCCTTAACCTCTCTGTGCCTCAGATACACCAGCTGTAAAATGGGAGTGACGAGGGGGTTATTCTGATGGTTACAAGGGACGGCTCACCCGGTGGAGTCCTGACACCTTGTGCTGAGTGGTGTCATCCTCCTAGCCGTGGTCCTCGCCATCGCTGACGAGTGGGCGAGGACGGGGGGGAGCCTGGGCACCACCATGCCTGGATCTGAATGAGTTTCGTCTCCAGTTTTGTCGATATCATGTAGCTAATTTGTTCCTTGTTCTGTCAGCTAATTCGTGAGTTTAACCAGAGTGTCACTGTCCCCGAGGCCAAACATGCATGTCCTCCGTTGGGAAGTCTAATCCATACACTCACATCCTCAGACACGGCTTTAGAAGGGTGGGACGAGGACACGGAGAATCGACAATTGCTAGGTTCCCTGTTTGGCAGGACAGGCTGAGAGACCCCTTGCGCTGGGGAGAGACCCCCCGAGGAGGCCTCTGGTGGCACCTGCTGTGAACCACCTGTCCCCACCCGGAAGGGAGGACTCCCAGGTCGTAGCTTCGCCGTCTGTAACTCCTGGTGACAACTGGGCCTCCCTGGTCAGGTTACCAGGGGACTGACGAGCCATCACCTGTGGCCACCTGCAGGGCTCCCATGGTGGCCGCCATCGTCTGTGTCCTCATTGCTCCCTTCACGTGAAAACAAGAGCCCCCAGATCCTGAAGCCCGTGCACCTTGTGACAGCAGGCATCCTGGCCCCCTTCCGTCCCTGAGACCTAGCAGTTGTCTCCGAGGCACCAGGCCTGCCCTAAGCACGGTGGCAGTGGACGGGGCCTCTGGGGAGGCGATCGGGGGATGTGCAGCCCACCGGCTTTTGCTCGGGACATAACCAGCACAGGGAGTACCTCGCCCCGTGCCGCAGTAGTGCTTGCAGGCAATCGCGTGTCGCCCCATCTCCAGACCCCACATACGCGTCTGGTCGTGTTCTGCTAAGGCAAGCTCAGCGGTGAGTGCTTATCAGATCGTCCACGAGGACAGGAAGACCGGTCCAGGGGGGGACCGTTCCCCAGCTGTGCTCAGTGCCGGCTGGTGGCAGTGATCGGTGAGTTGACAGTGATCAATGACCCCAAACGCTAGTCTGTGGGGACAGTCAAGGTCAAAAGAGAAGCCCGAGGTGGCCGAGGGAGGGGTCCATGCAGCCCGAGTACCTTGGACTCCAATGCAGCACAAGACCATTTGCAGAGACCCAGGGAGGGATGCCTGCATCGGCATGCACTTTGGGGTCACTGCAGAGGGCTGGGACCCCTCAAAGAGCTGTTGGGATTGTCCGTGCTGGTGCTCTCTCTTCCTGCACCTTCGCTTCCTGGAATTTCTCCCCCAGTTATCCTAGCCCTCACACACAATGGTTTCAGGCACGAGGGCTTCTCCGCCTTGGTGCTTGTCACACTGGGGGCCGGGGCCTTCCCTGCTGTGGGTGGGGGTTCCCTGTGCACTGGAGCAGCATCCTTGGCCTTCACACCCTCCGTGCCAGGAGCAGTCCACCCCCAGTCGTGCACTCCGAAATGCCTGCAGACATTGCCCAACGTGCCCGGAGGGGAGCAGCTCCTTTGGTGGAGAAGCGCCGACACCTCTGGATGTCCACGTGTAATAATGGCAACAGGAAAGTTGGAAATGCTCCGAGGGGGCATCAATCAGGGACCAATTAAACAAGTTTTACCCCATGTCTGCAGTGGACACAGCATTCAACAGAAGGTTCCGGCTCGAGCATGAAGCGCATCCAAGGTATATGGGGAGGGGACAGAAAGAACTTGGAAATGGTTATTTTTGTTAACGATGAAAATAAAGTCGCACACACAACCATGTTCTATATTATAGGGAAGAAAGAATAAATGAGAAAGCGGACCTTTTCTTACCCAGTGCGATCGGGACCAGCCAATTCCGTTTGAGTCAAAACGGATGATGAGAGAAACCAAAAACCCTGGCTGGGGCCTCGATGGGGGTCTTCTAGTTGGAGCCCCCGGCCCCTGCAGGAAACACGCCCACTGTGCGTCTCCCGTAGCGTCCAGCTCAGGTTCTAGAAGACGGAGTGGGGGCCGAGGTGCTTTTCAGAACAGTGTGAGTGCTCACTCCTTCCCCATGGTGGTTTCTTTCCGATTCTATTTAGGGGAGAAACAGTAAAATCTACAGTACTATGCTTGTCGTCTTAGCTTCGTAACAAGTACAAAGCGATGTCCTCGTCAGGAGCGTTAGAGTGCGGATGGTTTCTCCCTGATGCTTACCAGGGACTTTTAGGGACGTACGTTTACTTTGTACTCGTTACAAAGTTCAGGATAACAAGAACTAGTGTAGTTTTTACTGTTTGTTTCTTTCCAAATCTGCTTAGGAAACAGTTGTTTGCGTGCATACAGGGCTTGCGTATAGGGGAGGGAAGTGCCTCTTCCAGGAGGTCCCCCAGACTTGCAGGGGGTTCCTAGAGAGGGCTGGGGAGCGAGGGCAGAAGCAGCCGCCTGGCTGAGCGAAGACGGGGTGAGAACATCTCCCACAGGCACGTGGGCCACACAGAGAGGGCTCGTGTGTGTGTGTGTGCGTGTGTGTGTGTGCAAGAGACTGAGAGAATTCTGGGTACATCTAGATCGTTGTTCCTGGGCGTGGGACACCACGTCTGGCCAGTCTGTTCCCCATTTCCGGCAATGTTGCGAATGCATCCCAAGGAGAGAGTCCTGGAAGTAAATGCCAGGTTGATATGTATGTGCCTTTTGTACTTGACCTTCGTTGGGGAAAGCACTTTGGGGGCTGTGCTGTCGCCCCTCCCGGCAGAGCAGGAAGCACCCGTTTCCCACCTCACCTTCGTGCGTCCGTTCCTGGGAGGGGCAGGGAGAGGAGGAACCCTCCCAACCAGCCAGGACAGAAGGGGTCACAGGCGGTTTAAGACAGTTGTTCAGATTGCCACCTGTCTGTGCTGCTTGGCCTTTCGGAAAGAGCCCATCTTACTTTTATCATTTACAAATAGACCGAGGCCACTTTTGGGAAGGCGCCGTCCTGCCTTGAGGACACGATGTTACACGGAGCAGGTGATGAGAGCTTGACAGCCTGCACCAGGGGGGCAGACGGGCCGGGGGCGGGGTGGGTGGTGGGCGGACGTCCCGGGAGGGCAGAGGAGGCTTCCGGGGGGGGGGGGCGGTTTAAAGAATGAAGGAGAGTTTGCTGGGTGGGCGAAGTCTCAGAGACAGGACAGCGGTGGGTGCGCTTAGGGAGCTGGCTTGGGCTGCCCGGGGCCTGGCATGTGTGTGTGCAGGAGGGTCTTTGTCCGTGGAGCAAAGGGTTAATGTGAGGGTCTTATTCTGTCACCTTCCTGGTTCCCAGGGAATCTGACAAGGCCATTAAACCCCATGCAGTCTCTAAGTCCCAGAGGCTGTTTGGTTCAGGGATCTGAGTGTCCTTCCCCCGTGGGGATGAAGACTTCTAGGTGACCGTTTACCCTGTCCCTGGTCCCCCTACCCCTGCTCATCCCCCAGCGGGAGCTTGTCCCCTGCAGCTGGAGGGGCCCTGGGCTTGCCGCTGTCCCTGTGCAGGGCCTTGGAGCTCTCCCTTCTCCGAGAGCTGCAGTTTCCCCTCAGAAGGGCATGGTCTCCTCCCTTGACAGTTCGAGAACAGAGCCCTCTTGGGCCAGAATGGAGTTGCGTAAAGACAGACAGGGTAGGGCTCAGACGCAAGAGTTTCGGGGGCTTGTTCGTCCTCTCGCTGCTCTAACCGATGGCCGTACTTGGTGGCTTTAAGTAGGACATATTATTAGCTCACAATCCTGAGGGTCACTCTGGGCCGAACTAAAGCCGTCAGCTGCTTCTGGGACTCCTGAGGACTCCAGGGGGCTCGCTTCCCTGCCTTTCCCAGCTTCTCGTGCCGCCTGCGCCCCTGGGCTCATGGTCCCACCTTCGAAGCCAGCGGTGGCCGGCGGGACTTCCTCACGTCCCTCTGACGCGGACTCTCCTGCCACCGTCTCTCACCAATAAGGACCCGGTTGACGACATTGGCTGCCCCTGGCTAATCCACGGTCCCAAGTTCGTGGTTTCTGGGGTCAGGAAGTGGATCTCTGAGGGCCTTCATTCTGCTGCCCACAGTGTCCTTTTTTTTTTTTTTTAAGATTTTATTTATTTACTGGACAGAGAGAGAGATCGCAAGTAGGCAGAGAGGCAGGCAGAGAGAGAGGGGGAAGCAGGCTCCCTGCTGAGCAGAGAGCCCGATGCGGGGCTCGATCCCAGGACCCTGGGATCATGACCTGAGCCGAAGGCAGAGGCTTTAACCCACTGAGCTACCCAGGCGCCCCTAACAGTATCCTTTTTTGTGTGGCTGGGGTAACTGGTCGCGGACTCCTCCCGTGCCCCGTTCCTGTCCCGTTCTCAACAGCGTGCCTGGCACATAATAGGTCCTCGGTGGTGACAGACATGATGGCCCGTGGGCCGTTGCCCCTTTTCACCGGCGACAGACTGAAGCCCAGAGAGGACGCGGCTGGCTGGGGCTGCGTGGCCAGCTGGCAGTGGCCCCCGGGCACAGGCCCGGACTCCCGCCCCCTCCCACGCGAGTGCAGCTGCAAGCTGGGGCCGAGCGCCCTCGATGCCCCTGTGTGGCTGGTCCCCGCGCTGCTTCCGAGAGCCCTGGGGGCGTGGAAACCCGGGATCCGCAGAATCACTTGCTTAGAATTGCCGTGGCAGCTCACGTTTGAAATACATGCCGAGAAACGTGTTCTTCCCCGGGAGGGTCGTCGGCCCAGGATGCCAGCCTCTGGATTCCCCCATCAGGCTAAGAATTCTTATGAGGGGCTGGGCCTGCTGCCTCCTTTTGAACAAGGTGGATGGGAAAACGGAGGTTGGAATCATGTGGAAGGACGGTTGGTCCACGGTATGGTTCCTGGGGAGCAGAAGAGCAGAATCTTAAGGGACAGCAGACTGCAGGAATTCGGGGGTCCCGTGGGCAAAAGCCATGTGACTTCCCGGCAGCCCCGTGGCAGGGGCTGGGCTCCGTGGCTGGGACCGTGACTCTTGTCAGACAGGAGACACACGGGGCAAGCCCCACACTGGCCGTCCGGCTTTCTGCTGGGGCATCTCCCTGGGGCGGGTGCAGGGAGGTGGCCTCACTGGGACGAGGGGGCAGAGAGGGGGCCTCCGGACTGTCCAAGCAGCCGGAGTCTGTAGGACGGGCCATTGGACGCATGAGCTGGGTGAAGGGGCCCCGGACACTGGCGTGGAGACGGAGCGGGTGGAGCTCCACGGGGCCCAGCGCCGGTCACCTGTGGGACCGAGGCCTGGGCCGGGGTGCTGAGGTCACGGGGCGCGGGCGGACCCAGCCCAGACCACGTTCAAAGCCGCACAGACCCGCAGTTGTATGTGGAGGGTCTTAAAGGACAGGATGAACGAGCAGATGGAGAATTTCAGAGAAACAAACTATAAAAGAGCCCTGAATGCAAATTCTAGGGACGAAACGTATAGTGGTTAAAACAGCATCACAGCCGATGAAAAATGGCCCCACGCGTCACTGCTTGTGCCAGGACAGGCCGGAGGGCCCTTCTCCCGCGGGCTGGTGTCCGAGCCGGGCCCTGGGGCCGGCGGGGGACCCCTGCTGTCCTCGTCTCTCTCCTGGCACCCGGCCCTACCTGCTCCTTCCAGCACCTCCCGTGCGGCCCGAGCCCTCGGGGAGCCTGGATGGCCAGTCCGGGCCACGTTAGCGACGAGAGGGCGCGTGTCCTCGGAGCGAAGACTTGTGCGTCTCCCTAATTACATCCTTAGGATAAATTCCAAGGTGCCGCCAATTGCGAAAAAGCCCTCTCATGGCGAGTTTATCTTTAACTGCAGAACTTCTCAGCCATATGTTGGTTACCCACAGCCCCATTTATGTTTCCTCCTCCTTCCCAGGACAGCCAGGGAAGCGGGTGGAGTGGGGAAGGAGCGCCTGTCAGCTAAAACCAGCCCCTCTGTGGCTCAGGAGTCTCCGGTCCCAGGGACGGGGCTGGGAGGACAGGAGGGACAAGTAGGAAGTAAATCTCAAACATAGTAGTGGTTTCTTCTGGAGGGGAGAGGTGGGCGGGAAAGGGGATCCTTTCTTTGCTCATACTGCTTTAAGTTTAATCTGTCTGCGAGGAGAACATGTTGTTTTTGTAGCCGAGTGAGGGAACGTCCTCGTTTACTTGTCGGAGCCAGAAGGCAGCCGCCCGGCTCTGTGCCTGGCGGTGACCTGGGCCAGCTCTGGTCTCCCTGAGCCTCATCGTCCCTCCTGGGCATTCACTGGGGTGGGCGGGGGCGTCTGGGGGGGGGGGCTTCCAGCTCTGACCCGGCAAGCTCCCCATGGGACAGGGTGGTCTACTGAGATGACCCTATGGTTTCTCTCAAAGTTTGGTGATTTGGTGAATTACATGCATTGCCTTTCAAATCTCCTGGTTGGTTGTGGTGTATTACCATTTTTATAAATTCTTGGACTTGATTTGCTAAAGTTGTTTCTGATTTTATATCTGTATTCATGAGGTGTGTCTTTTTAAATTTTTCTTTGATTCAAATGTCTTTTCTGGTTTTAACATCGCTCTACCCTAGCCCCTAACATGGGCCTCAAGTGCTCCCCCTTCTTCCAACTTTGTGGGGTAATTTGCACAGCATTGGCGTTATTTACTGCGTGCTTCATCGGCAGTGCCTCCATCGGGGCCTGTGGGGGGGTTTTGTCTATGGGGGAAGGTTTTTTAACTACAAATTTGATTTCTTTAATAGATAAAGGTCTATTCTGGTTTCGTATTTCTTCTTGAGTGAGCCTTGGTAGTTTGCATAGAATCAGATGGAGAGCTCAGCTGTCTTCCTTCTTGATGTTGGTAATTTCTCCCTCGTCCCCCTCTTTCTCCCTCCCTACCTCTCCCTCCCCTTCCCTCCCCCTCTTTCTTCTTGTCTCTCCCCTGGTAAGTCTGCCTAGAGTTTTATCAATTTTATTGCTCTTCTCAAAGAACCAGCTTTTGGTTTCATTTTTTTTCATTATGTTTCTGTTTTCGATTTCACTGGTTTCTGCTCTGATCTTTATGATTCCTTCTACTTTCTTGGGTTTAATTTGCTCTTTTTTCTCTAGTTGCCGAAGATGGAAACTGGGGTCATTGGTTTGAGGGCCGCCGCCTTTGCCAAGATAAGCATTTAATGCTGTGAAGTCTCCCCCAACGCCATTTTGATATGTCACTTTTTTATTTACTTCAAAATATTTTCTAAGTTCCCTTTTGGTTTCTTCTTGGAACTGTAGGTTATTCCAAAGTTTTCTTTAATGTAGTTTCCAAAGATTTGGGTACCGTTCTGGAGATCTTTCTGTTCCCGGTGCCCAGTTTCATTTCCCTTCGATCGGAGAGCGTGTTTTATGGGACTGGAGGGCTTTTCAATCGATGGAGACTGGACAAGAAGCCAGCACGTAGTATCTTGGCAACTGCTGCACGCGCCCCCGAGAAGACAGTGGGATCTCCCCTACGGGGTGTTATAAACGCCAGTCTAAACCCAGTCAGATGCAGCTGCTGGAAGGTGGGGTCCCTGCCTTCCACGTCCTTGCACACATCCATGCACACTTCCACATCCTTGGACACGTCTGTGCACACTTCCACATCCTTGCACACTTTGCTTGTTCTTGCCGCGTTGTTCCCCGGCTGCTTCTAGGCTGTCAAAGTCTTGGCACTTGTGTTCTGCAGACAGCATCTGCTTGCTCCTGCTTTGTTACCATCCTGAGTGTCTCTGCCTTGAAAGGGGGTGTTCAGACTCTGCACTGAGTGTGATTCTTACTCAGGTTGAAATCCAGCCTCTGGCGAAATCCAGATCTTCAGTTCTGCGTCTGCACGACCCCCTGCCCCCCACTTCCACCCTGCAGACTCGGGGGACCTTGGTCTCCCTGCTTCACCTCAGCTCAGGCCGTGTTCCAGGCTCCCTCCCACCCCCAGGTCCTGAGCCCAGAGTCTCAGGGGACCAGAAGCGGGGCTTTCGTAGGGCTCACTTTATCCGATCCCTGCCCCACCAGGATCACTGTGCTTTCCAGCATCTTCACCCTTGTTTCATGTCGCTTGGCTTTGTTTTCTTTTCTTTTTGGACAGAAGAGCCAGTCTCCATTATCCGTCTTGGTCAGACCTGAGGTCCGCGTCATCCCTTTTACTTCGGGGGCTGAGGCGAATCTCCCTGGTACATTCCTTCTACAGAGTGAAGCTAGCTTCTGGGACCACCTGTCCCGGGGTGCGGCGGGGGACAGTTTTCAGGTCCCAGCTCAGAGGCCCCCTCCTCCAGGAAGCCTTTCCTGATGTCTCCCTCACACCCCTTTTCCTCTGTGGCTCATTCTGCCTGGCGCTGTGGAGGTCAGCAGGCACTTCTGAGTTTGTGTGTGGGAAACATTGAACAAGGAGCCGCTCTCTCCACGGATGAGCCCGGCAGATTTGTTTTCTCTGTGAGTGACAACGTCTCCAGCTCGCACAATGACCACAGTTAGGGAAGGAGCCGGGCAGACGGGTAGTTGGGATGTGCCGTGAGCCTGCGCACGGGGAAGGCCCTCGTCCTGTGTTCCCGGCCGTGCCGGGTGCTTGTCTGCCGCTTCCCCGCCCTCAGCGGAGCCGGCTCAGCGGCACGCGCCGCACGGCCCTCACCTCGGAGCCGGGCGCGGAGCAGACACAACGCAGCAGGTGCCTGGCTGCCCCGAGCCGATCCGTGAATGCCGCTCAGCCTGTCTGGGCTTCGGCGGGGGAGCAGGTGCTTGGTCGAGGGCAGGCTACGTTTGAGAGGCCGGATGGGGACCCCGGGGGACATCCCGAAGGAAGAGGGCAAGCAAGTCCGCAGTGCAGGAGAGAAGCTGGGGCTGCCCGGGAAGTCCCGAGCCGTGAGCAGCGGGGCTGGAGGGTCTCGTGGGACAGAGGCGTCGTGTGGGAAGCAGGTGTGGACAGAGAGGTCTGAGGATTGAGTCCCGGGGCACCCCAACACGCAGAGCTGGGGAGATGACAAGGAAGCAGGGAAGGACACTGAGGTGTGGCCGTCGAGGTGGGAGGACACCAGACTGGTGTGGAGGCTTGTGGGGAAAAGGAAGGGAGCCTTTCACAAGAGAAGGGAGTGACTGACGGCCTGAAGTTCTCCAAGGGCGTCCTTTGCTCCACTGGGGTGGGGGACGGGAGCTGCCGGGCCGGGCCGGGGGTAGGGGGCATTTTGGGGATCCACACGTGCTGGGGCCTCAGTGAGCAGGGCGCGTGCAAGGCTGCCCCCTGCTGGCTGAGCCGGAGCCCTGGTTCGGCCACACGGCGGCCCCGGGGCCACTCCGGTTCCTGGGGAGAACCCCCACCTCCCGCGGCCCGCCCGCCTGCTGCGCGTCGGAAAGGCGCCCCCAGCGTTTGCTGGAGTTGAACTGGATGTGGTAATAGCAGGCTCGAACTTTTAATTTACTTAATTTTGGGGCCGATACATTGATTTTTTTATAATTGGCTTTTGCCAATACAGAACTCCGTAGGATATTGAGCAGGACTGGTCTGAAGGCCCAGGAGAGTCTTAGCCTTGAAAAGACAATGCAGTTTTCACCAAAGGCACCAGGGAAAGATTCTGGGCTGGGCGAGCTCTGGTCAGATCCTGCGCAGAGAGCCTTGCACATGGGGACGTCCGGGGAGCCTGCGGACGGGTCAGAGGATGGCAGTGCCCGGGGAGCCAGGCCTGCCTGTGCCCTCCAGTGACTGCCTGGTGGCCGGTCTTCATCGAGAATGCAAACTCTTGCATTAACTCAGGCTACCGCAGCGCTGGAGGACGGGAAGCATGGTGCTGGACAGAGTAAAACTTTCCTACAGAGGCTCAGCCTCTCTTCCTTGGATGAACGTTCCCCGTGTTTCATTTAGAGAGTTTCAAAAAAGTGGATGCTGACCACTTTTGCCAGTTGTCTTGTTGCTTTTTACTTAGGAGAGAATTTTCCACCATATGCGTCGATGTCACTGAACATTGTTCTTTCTTTTTAAATAGTTAACTATTTTCATATAAGGGAGCTATGTTTGTGATAAAAAAACATAATACAGAAGAGCAAAATGAGTACATAAAATCAATTCCTGACATTTCTATGCCAATTTGCAAGTATCATATATACTTGCAAAATTAGACACCTACGCATACACAGATACATTTCTACAGACGACATACATACTTTAGTACAAGCCGCTGTTACAAAATGTTACAAGTATCCCGTGAACGTCTTTGAGCTACACGCTGCCGTTTTCGGCGGGTTTACCATGGCCCTGTGGCATGAGGCACCATCATCTGACAAGGGTTGTCTTGGATTTTTCGGTTGTGTGGAATCTCTTACTTTCATCGATGGTGCTGGATGAATACCTTTTCATGTGCTCTTACGTGCTCATCCCACTTGCTTGGGGAGGCAGACTCCGGGGGGTGGGATCTCTGGGTGAGAGCACAGGTGTGTCCGGGGGCACCTGGGGAGAGAGGCTGCGCAGAAAGGTCTCGTGGCCGCTGCTTTCCAGCCTCACCTCCCGCCCGTGTTGGCGCGTGCGCTCTGGGGCGCGGGCTCAGTCACGCCAAGGCCAACGGTCAGGTGCATGTGCCGGTCAAATTTATGAAAAGGCTTCTTTTAAGTTATTTGGAAATTTCCTTTTTTGACTTTTAAGAAACAAAACCTAGTAACCTGCTGACAATCTGGAAAAGACCTCAAGTGAGCCCATGAGTTTTGAGGGTGGCCCTACTGTGCGCACAAGCCATGCCTGGGAGGCTGGGAGAACCGCTTGCCCCCGGCGCAGCACGAATTCTCGTTTACGCCTGGAAATCTCTGATGAGGGGATCTTTTTTCTCAGTGAAGAACAAATATGATTAAAGTTTGTAATAAGAAACCCAAGACATTTGCAATGGGTTTAAAAGACTTTCGTTATCAATATCTAAAAGGATTAAACCACATCCAGGGCCATTTCACGGTTGAGCACATTCTGGTTCTCCGAAAACGGCCATCCCTTCTCGCCTCATATTAGACCCTTGACATTCACGAAGGATTTGTTCCGAGACCTTCGAGGCTTCCTTCACTCATGAAGGCCACCATGGCTTTCGATTTCCCCCAGAACACACAGTAAACAGACTAACTGAAAACTATGGCACTCCTTCAGGCTCTCTCTGATCCTAGAAAGCTATTAAAACAAATTCAGGCTGGAGCCTTTGCTCACATGTTTGTGGAGTCATTATTTTTTCTGTCTCTATGAACCACACAGCAAACAAGCTCACATTAGAAATTCAAACCTCGGCTGAGCCCCAATTTTTGTGTCTTATTTTTTCCGAACTTCTGTTCAACTATCACATTATTAGAATCATTTCTTGCTTTCTGTTCCCATCTCCGACACTGGACGTTGGCTGTCTTCGGGAGCCTTTTTTTTTTTTTTTTTGAGAAATAATGTTTGCCTCCACCCACGGGAGTGTCCACGTTGGGTGATGGTTTGAGCCCCAGGATTGGCAGGTGGGGAGTCTCATTCAGAAAGCTCAACGAACCGGAACATGTCCATTTCCCAGCTCACTAACGATTGATCCTTCTTGCCCCTGAATGCCGCCAAACCCCACTTCTCCTAATGTAGACATTCTGTCCTCTGAGATCTTACTTGGCACCCCGATTTCACTCAGCTGATCCTCGATATCTGTGGAAATAAAGATCAGCCTCAGCCCGGAGACCCTGAGTCAGCCCCCCATTCCCTCACTCAACAGTCTTCATTGGGAACCTGCTGCATCAGCACAGATCTGGGACCCAGGGAGGGAAGACCACCATTGACTTAGTCTTGTGCAGGAGACAGAATAAAGTAACTGCCTGGGAAGAGATCGGATACAGGGGGGATTAAGGGCATGGTGTGCTGGTGATTGGAGCCCCGTCGGGCCTCTGTGGGGAGGTTCAAGGCTGGCTGTGGGGACAGGGCTGGCCGCGGCCGGTCTCGGGAACAGGGTGGCACGTGGAGGGCAGACTGGCTGCAGAGGCCTGGAGGTGGGATGTTCTAGAGACTGAAAGAAGACCCACGTGGCCAGAGGGCAGTGGTCAGCGGGGAGCGTTGGCCATGTGGGGCAGGGGGAGAGGACGGAGGCTGCCACATGGAAAGTAACTGTGAGTCACGGTCCACACTCAGAAGAAAGCCTGGGTGCCATTAATAATCCCCCGGGGCACCAGGTGTCGGCCAGGACCGTCCCTGGAGGCTGGGGATGTGTGACTGATTGCTCACCCATGGAACGCGTGGCCCGTGGTGGTGACTTTCCCGCGTTCCCACTGGAAGGCACCCCACGCTGACAGATGTGCCCCCGTTGTTTGGATGCCGATGCCTTCCCCCAGCAGGTGCGTGGCTAGACCAGCCAGCCAGCGCTTGACTAACACTGGCTTTCTTGTCCCTTCTCTCCCCTGTCTTTGGTGGCGCTCAGGAACACTGCCCAGGAAATGCAAGAAGGAGCTCTTGGCAGTGAAGCTGAGGAACCGGCCCAGCAAGCAGGAGCTGGAAGACAGGAACATCTTCCCCAGGAGGACCGATGAAGAGCGACAGGAAATCCGGCAGCAGATCGAGATGAAACTCTCCAAGTGAGTAGGGGCGCGTCGCCACAGGCAGAGGCTGCGTCCCACCAGGCAGCCCGAGTCCCTCGGAGGCCCCGCCCTCCCCTCCTGGGGCCGCGCTGTCTCAGGGCGCCCACACGGGGCTCTGCTGGCGGTGTCTCACCTTGCCGCTATCTGCACCTAGGACGGGACAGTGCGATGTCGTGGGGGGCTGTCCTCTGCGCCGTCGGGTACTGAGCAGCAATTGGGTCTCTACACGTGACACTCTCCTGTGACCATCAGAACTGTCCCCACACGTTTCCAAATGTCCCTGGGTGGGAGGAGTACAACCTTCCCCCCACTGGAGAAGCTCTGGTCTGTAGCGGCCAGGTCAGGCAACTGCAGGAGTGATAGGGGGGTCACAGTGGGGAGAGACGGTGACAGAGTAGGGAGGACGTGCCTTGTCGGCATCCAGGGCATGGGGAAGAGTCTCACCTGGTCATTTTCCTGCAAGAATTGCATTGAGTATTGCCAGATGTTCTAAGTTTTTCAAGAAAAGCTGGAAATCTATTTTGGGGGTGCAGTGTGTGCACCGAGTTGAGCCCATCTGCCGCCTGGCTGTGCCGCAGAGCCACGAGTGAGCACCCTCGCTCCCAACGGTCCCCTCGGTGGTCCCCGGGGTTGGCAGGCTGGAGAGGCACTGTGTTACGGGCCAGCCCCGCGTGGAGCTGGGGGTCTTGGCGGCTGAGGTCTTTGGGATCCACTTATGTAGCCTGAGAGAAAGATGCTTCGTGAGGAGGACAGGGCGGGATTGTGACAATGGGCCGTTTCAGGTGCTGGCTGACTCTCTAGGTTGCTTTCCGGGGCCTGGGGCTCACTGGGTCCAGAACCTAGAACGTGCTGGGCCTCCCAGCTCTCACCAGCATCCCCAGCCACGGAGCCAGCCCAGAGCGGAGCTTGAACCAAAGGGCTTTAGTGGGGAGTCCGGCCTTTCCAGCAAGGTCGGCCTCAGCTGCCTGCAGTCCTCCCGAAGAGTGGGGCCAGATCACAGCCCCAAGATCTGTGTGTAGGTGTCGGAGAGGAGATGTGAATGGGCTTCAGGCACCCGGTGCTGATGCTTAGCCGCTTGTGTGTTGCCGTCTTCCCGACCTCCCTCGTATTTGTGGAGTATCGGCTGGGCGGGGCTTGAAGGCACCGTGTCCCAGATCCCTTCCAGCCCACCCATGCCCTCTTTAAACCCCAAAGCTGGTCCCGCAGAGCAGGAAGAGACAGCATCCCAGTGGCAAGCTGGACCAGCCCCCCCCGTGCCTCCCCCCCTGCCCTGATTTGCCCTTGGCCCGCACGCTTCTCACTGTCCCCTGCACCCAGGTCACCTGCAGCGACCACGGGGAAATGCAGCTTCTGATGAAGCAGGTCTGCAGTGGGGTCTGAGGGCCGGCGTTTTAGACAAGCTCCCAGGGGAGGCCGTCTTGGCCGGTCCGTGGGCCACATGGGGAGTAGCGAGAGTCTCAAGCAGGATCTCCCATCCTCCGCACCCGTGACAGATGACTGTGGCGGGGCTGTCTGCACGGTAGGACGTTCAGCGGCACTGGCTTCCGCCCCGAAGGTATTCCTCCAGCCCTCCCACCCGCCCAGCCGTGACAAGCAACGATGTCTCCAGTCATTGTCGGTGGCCCCAGGAAGACAGAATCCGTCCTGGTCAAGGTGCACTGATCTGAAGGTCACCTTGGACTTCTTCTCCAGGGGGTCCTTCCTCCCCCCGAGGCCCGGGTTCTGTGTTCTGTGGACCAGCCCTTGTTTCTGCTCTGTGCAGGGAGCATGGACCCCAGGGCACCCACCTTCCCCTGAAGTTCTTTCCTGAGGGTTTTCGGGGTGGAGGGCTAGGAGCGTGCGTGGGTGAAACCCAGACTCCAAGTGTCGTGAGTCTCTGCGCCGCGGTTTTCTCGCCTGTGAGATGGGGAGGAGACCCGCTGCCAGGCCTGTGGCAGGGGAGGGGCGGGTTCAGCATGGCACACGTGACCGCAGGCCACTGGGGCGCCACGCCAGTGTCCTAGGACCTGGAGTCACGCAGACCTGCATTCAGATTTTGCTCCGCAGTGATGCGCTGGGCGACCTTACTCCCTGGGTCTTGGTGTTCTCATCTGTAAAGTGGGGTGCTGACCTTCCAAGGTCGTTGTCTGTTCCAGGGAGATCCCGTAAGGAAGGCGTGTTGCCGAGCCCCTGTCATGCGGCAGGTGCTCGAGGCTGGGTGGCTGCCCTCCGGGAGCCGTGTCCGCTCGAAGCTGTGGGGCCGAGGGTGCCGGATGCTCAGCTAGGGCTCGGGAACCCCGGGGGCAGCTTCTTACAGTGCAGGTCCAAACCTGAGACCAGAGCATTTTAACCCATTGCCTGGTAATGCCGGGTTGAGGGAACGGCCCCGTGTCGACCATATTGGCCTGACTGGAATGAGATTGTGACACCCGTCAAGCACTGAGTGCCTCGTCTGGTCGTTCAGCAAAGACCTGATGTAGTCGTACGCGGGGCGGGTGCTGTGCCGGTTGCTGGAGCTACAGCCCGGGCAGTGGAGGTCTGCCCACCAGCTCGTGTTCCTGGAGAGCAGCCGTGGCCTCCGGCCCCTTCGCGGGTGGCGGACGCCCACTGCGGTGCGTGGTCCAGGGAAGATGCTCGGGAAACACAGTCCTAAGGGGCTCGGCCCTCACGGAGGGGAGGGGAGGCCCGGGCGCAGGCAGGCCCCAGGGCAGACCAGGATCAGCCCCTGCCGCGGGCGTGGTCTCCCCGAGGCCCTCTGCGGAGAGGGGTGCGGACCAGCATTTCCTAAAGACGTGGCTGGCACAAGGTGGGAGCAAGTTCTCTGTAGTCGGGTAGGTTTGGGGAACCGTTACGAGAATGGCCTATTTGCCACAGGACACGTCAGAGCCTTTAATGCCACAGCACGTGATGCAGCTCTAGAAGGGGGGCGGACATCTGGGCCCCAGTGTATGCAGCCAGGAGGCCTTTTCTCCCCAGGCACTGGGACGGCCACGGTCACGGCCGCGTGGGATGCACCACGCCCAGCATCGACTCTGGCTTCCGCTGTGCTGGAGGGTTCCGGGGGGCTGTGGGGTGTCCACCCGGACCACATGCCCAGACCTCACCCAGGGCGGGCAGGGGAAGTTGGTGCACACCCCTGAGGAGTTACTGGTGCAGCGGGAGGAATGTTAGACCATGGCCCACGGAGGTGGTGGGGACGATCTCCACGTCCCGGGATGAGGCTGGGGACGTGGTGCCACCACACTGGTGGGGCTTGGACGGCTCATGCTTCGGGGTGGCCCTGACAGCCTGTGTGGGCGGGTGAGGCTCCCGGCCCCCACGGTGGGCCACAGGCTGCAGGGATCCGGCCCCCAGCTGGGGGTGCCAGGCCTCCAGGGTGTAGTCCCAACAGCGACTGAGCAGGGGCAGGGCCCCGTCTCTCGTGGGGGTCTGGTTCCAGCGTGTCACGTGAAGAATGGGACAGTCTGTGCTTCCCAAACTGCAGCGCCGCCGTTCAGGGGGCTGTGACGGGAGCCTCCAGGTCTGCAGACCCCCGACGGACCGAGCCTTGGTTCCCGTCAGCGTTGCTGCTGAAGCAGGAGCCCCGTGTTCTGCTTGCGTGCTGTTCTTATAATAAGGGAGATTTCCTGTCTCCTCTCCGGGGTGTTGTGGGGCCCATGCGAGAAGCCAGGGGAGAGGGGTGTGCCCTGAACGGGGCCTCCTGCCCGCATGCTAGGGGTCACAGTGGAATGGCCGGTCTTGATCCTTTCTCTGTCTCCGTTTCTTTGCAAGCCACTTCTCTCTTTTCACTGGGGCACAAGCCGTGTTCACAGTCACACACTCAGCAGCTACTTGCTGAATAACTGTGATGTGCCAGACACTGGGCAGGGTGCTAGGGTGTCCTAGCAAACAACACAGAGGCACTCTCTGCCCTGTAGGGCTTACAGCATCTGCGTGTGCTGCAGGCATGGCTGGATCCAGGTGCTTGCATGGCATTGACAGGAGTTGGTCTATTTCTCTTTCTTGACTCTGTTGTGCTCTGTGTGGCTTCATCCTCTGGCTCTTTCTCTCGACCTCCTAATCCCCGAAGCTCAGGCTTCATAAGGAACGCATTCCTGAGCCAACCACCTTGACCAAGAGGATAGAAGGGGCTAAACTGGGCGAGTTCGGATCACGTGCTCATCCCTGAGCTGATCACCATGGCCAAGAGAATATGCTGTTTGGTCGAGCCTGGCGAGCATCGTTGCTGGTATTGATGGGACGTGCGCTCACAGGCTTGGTTTTGTCTTATGTCTAGTGAGAGTGAACATTTTCTCAGTGTTAATCGGCTGTTTCATTTCTTCTTTTCATGTACTTACCCCGCTGCCACCGTCATCTTAATAACTTTAGGAGTGTACTTGGGAAATCGTGGCTTCCATTCCTTTCTCAGTCTGGGGACTCATGTTTTCATTTCGTTCACACTTTCCTGTGTGCAGAAAGGTCGTCGGATTTCCAGTCACGGACTCCGGGCCTCCACAGGTATCTCTGTGAAGGGCTAGAGAGGGAATATTTTCGGCTTTGTGGACCTGACAATGTCTGTTGTAACAACCCAACTCTGCTCTCGTGGTACTAATGTCGCCAGTAGCCCATGGGGCGTGAGTGGGCCTAGCCGTGTGCCAATAAAACTTTATTTACAAACGTAGGACACACAGCATAGTTTGCCGACCTCTAATATACTTTGTGCTTCATGCCGTTTGTGTCATGTTCAAAAAATCCTTCCCTACCCAGAGGTAAAAAGCATATTCACTCACCATATTATTTTTGAGCTGACTTCTATCTCTGCCAACTGATAATGGTTTTCTATTTGGTACACAAGCCAAGTTCTCTTTCAAAATAGGGTATTAAGTGAATTGATTTAAAGAGAAGAGTAGTGGGGCGCCTGGGGGGCTCAACGGGCTAAGCGTCTGCCTTCGGCTCAGGTCGTGGTCTCTGGGTCCTGGGATCGAGCCCCGCATCGGGCTCTCTGCTCAGCAGGGAGCCTGCTTCTCCCTCTCCCTCAGTCCCTCCTCCTGCTTGTGCTTGTTCTCTCTCTCAAATAAATAAAAATCTTTATTTAAAAAAAGAGAAAATTAGTAAAGTGTGATGCGTGTGTGGTTCCAAGCAGGACAAAGTTATCTCGAGGACACCTGGTGTAGCAAAGCCCAGGGATCCCTGCCGCTGCGTGTGGGTGCAGAGAGGAGGTGGGCGGGGGCCAGGAGCCACGCCCGAGGGCCTGGAGAGGCACCCCGAGCACGCGCCCTGGGCGGGGTCTCCCCCATTACTGGCTGAGCCTGTAATGAATCTTAGACCTCGGACGAGAACACAGCAGCCCCTTGGGCATCCGTCGCCAGGTGTGAAAGCGGAAAAGCGGGTCCGGTTCTGGGGCTCCTCAGAGGGGCGGTTGAGAAGTCTCATCCTCGGAGGGTCCGCCGCTTGCTTCCCGGCAGAAACGGTTTAATTGGATCCCTTTGTCTGTTTTGCCTCCTTCTGGGGTCTTCCACCAGCGCCTGCTGAGTAAGTCAGCCCTGGTTGCCATGGCAACACGCCCCCCCACCCGCCCCTCTCCAGTGTGTTGGGCGTTTCTGTTTTATTTTATTTTATTTAATTTCCAGACCTTTTAGACTTTATCTCTGGGGCGTCCCCAGGGCTGTTGGGGGTGAGGCAGGCACGGTCCCCGGCTCTGGGCGCTGGGTCTGGGGGCTCGGTGAAGTCAGGGGCCTCCCCCCACGCAGGAGCGCGGCGCCCCTCGGGAGCGCGTGCATGTGCGGGTGCAGGTGCGAGGGCAGGCGGCGCGTTGGGGATCCACGGCCCCGCGCACCACACAGCAGGCGTGTTCTGGAAATTGCACCCGAAGTCACGGACCTGCGCACCATTTATGGGGTTAAGGGCACCCGGGCGCTTCCGTTTCTCCTGGCCGACCCCACGCAGTAAGTCCTGCTTGCTTTCCCTCATTTAGTTCCATCCTTGCAGGACCCGGGTGACATAGGTGTTCTTATCTCCATTTCACGGATGAGAACACTGAGCCTCGAGGCGGGGTTCAGTGACTCGCCCAGGGTCCCACAGTTCCAGCCGTGACCCTGGAGCCCCGTGCCCGGCCCCGGGGAAGCGTTCGGAGCTCTGGCTCCTTTATCTCAGGGCCTCGCATCTCAAGAGCTCTGGCTTCCATCAGAGCGCGTCTGGGCCCCTGGGCGCGGGGTCCTTCCCGTCCCCGTCCGGGTGCGGGGCAGCGATGATGCAGAGCGTCCCCCACCGTGGAGCAGCAGGGGGAGCGTGATGCCCAGGACGGGCCCCTCAGCCGCACACGGCTTCGAGCCCAGCCTCACCGTCGGGCGGCGGGAATTCGGGCAAACGCTGCCGTCTCTGAGTCTCCCTCCTGGTTGTCGGGGAGGACGGGGCAGCGCCTTCCCCCTGGTCGGTGAGGAGCCTGAGGGATGCACGAGCTTCCGATTAACTGTCCCGCAGGGGGCCCTGCACCCGGGGACCACGTCCTGAGAAGCTGATTAAGGCTCAGGGATGTCCTTGGGGAGTTGGTCCTTAGCCCGTTACCACAGGAGTTAAACGATCCTCGAGCTTGCCGCTTTGTACTTTTTGTTCGGCCGCCACTCAGCCTCCGTGGAAACCCAAGCTCCCGGAGGAAAAAAAAAACAACAAAAAACAACAAACTGCTGTGTGCAGCTGCTGCACCCGCCACGGTCGCCTTGAAACCTGCAGAACTTGAAGGAAGAGGCTGGACGCCTCGAGGGGCGGGGATGGGGATGGGCTTTACCGCGGGGTTATCTGGACCTGAGCACCAGGCTTTGGGACCTTCTGTCCACTGAAGCCTCAGGGTGGTGAGGGTCCCTTGCGGGGTCTCCAGTCTGTGGACACAGAATTTTAAAAATAGAGAGACTTTTCCTTCTGTGGGCTAACCAGGGGAAAAAAAAGACTTTTAATTACGAGAAAGAAAGCCCTTCTTTGGGCGGGTCGAAGCTCATTGCGGGGGGTGGGGCTTCGTCAGAGCAGCCGGGCATTGGTAAATATTTGCCAGATGAAGAAGCGTCGCTCCATGCCCCCGGCCCTGCAGGGTGGGAACCCCGCTCACCCCGAGCGACTCGACTCCAGGCCCCCAGGCATCCTGCTAGATGGTCTCATGATGGGCGCTGCTAACATTTATTCGGAGTCTTTTCTGTCCCAGCTTCCCTTGGAGTGCTGTTGGAATATTCTCCCGTTGGAGCCTCACAGGGGCTCTCTGGGGTAGCTGCTGTCAGCGGTCCTGTTTTCCAGATGAGGAAACTGGCTCAGACCAGTGCAGTCACTTGCCCGTGGGTGCACGGTGGGAAACGTGGGTGGGTAGCCGGTCTTCTGATCACGCCAGTGCCCACCTCTGACTGTGTATCTGGACCACTAGGGAGCTTGGTGAACACAGATTCCAGACCCTGCTCTGGATCTCCTGAGTAGGGATCTCTATTTTAACAGGGCCCTTCTTCCCCAAGTGTCCCTGCTGCCCTGAGACGCACTGTGTCTCCTCCTCAGGGCCTTGGGAAGACTGTTCTCTGAGGCTTCAGGATCCCAGTACACTGCTCTGCGTGACCGCTGCCTGTTAGTATCTTAAGGAGAATGCCCACTTCAGAGGCGCCTGGGGGGCTCAGTTAAGCATCCGACTCTTGTCTCAGCTCAGGTCTTGATCTCGGGGTTGTGAGTTCAAGCCCTATGTTGGGCTTTGTGCTGCCCGTGGAGGCTCCTTAAAAAAGAGAGAATGTACATTTGGTAATTAATTCGTGTTTCCCTTTTTGCTTTGGCCACCAGGATGCTCAGAGCCAAGTGCGCAGCTACCGTGGCAATGCTGTTGTCTCATTTGGGATGTGGGTCTGCATTTGACCTTCTCTTGTATGCCCTTTGCCTGGATTTCCTCAAGTCTTCATTTTATCTCCATGGGATGTAATTTTCCATGCATGATTTCAAAATCATTTCTGGATTTTACTATAAAAAGTAAGTCAAAATGCATATTTTTTTACGGAGGTCCCCTCAGCGAGTATGAGATTTTGCCACGTTAGCATCCTGTCAGAAGGGTTTCCATAGTGCGACACAGAATTCAAACGTTGGTTTTTAGCAGTGTCTCGTCTCGAGGGAGCAGACGCGTCTGCCAGCTTTGCTCTTCCTCCCACACTCAGCAGACTGGGAGTTTCCCTGAAGATCTTTACTTTTAAAGTAAAACTACAAGGCTCATTTTCACACATCCGTGTTTTCCTTTTTATGGATTATTTTCATGAGCTACATTTCCAGAAACGGGAGGAGGAGAAGAAAAGTAAGAAGAGCAGGAGGAGGAAAAGCACTCGAATTAGAAAACGTCGTTCCTCGGGAGTGAGGCCACTTGTCAGGGAACACAGCCGGACCCCAGCAGGTCCGCGGGTGGGCAAGCCTGGAGCGCGAGGCTCCGGAGGAGGGGGCAGAGGTTGTGAACAAACACGGGAAGCTCTCGACTTCATTAGGAACCGCAGACACAGAAACCTGTAACAGCAAGGAACCTTTCCTCCCCAGTTAAAATGACAACAGAACGTTAAAAGAATACGACTTTAAAACATGACCCTTTAAGGTTTGTATAGACAGAAGTAATAGTAAGGAACTGCGGAATCCTTACATGGACATAGTGAGGTGATGGGTTTTGCGCCCTCCCCTCTGCCGGCAGCAGATTCTGCTTTGCTGGGGGCGGGCAGTGGCGCTGAGGCCGCTGCAGACTAGATGATGCACCTGTCCACCCTCCAACCTTCCCAGCCTCTGCCTTCAGCACCGCGCAGAGAGAGGGGCGTTCCCGGGGGTTCCCGACGGCACCCGGGCTGCTTCTGTGGGAGACGCTGGCCTGACCCTTCCCATCCAGACAATGGGCTCGGCACCGTGATCCCCAACCGGAGCAGATGTTAAGGACTTGGTGCAGGTGACCACCGCTGTGGGGTGGGGGCTGGATCCTGCCCGGCCCCGGAGCAGGGCGCCCAGAGTCAGGCCGACCCCGGGAGGACCGCGCTGGGTGCCCGGCCGCTTGCCTTTCCAGCCCGACCGGGACGGGGGCGGCCCAGAGAGGCGAGGCGGTGTCCCCGCGTCTCCGTGAGCTGGTTCCAGAGCCCCGCGCCCAGCCACGGGGCCTCCCCACCTGAGGCCCGGGCGTCCCGCCCCGTCTCAAGCACAGAGTACAGAGCTACAGACCGACTGCAGCTGAAGCTTCTGGTGCGTGTCCCGTTAGTGACGCAGCTCGTGTCCCCTCGGCCGGCTGAGTCCCGGGCAGCCCTGGGACTGGGCTCTGTGTCCCAGGTGCCTGGGGACCCTGGGGACCTGGGGACCCTGGGTACCTGTCGCTGCATCAGTGCAGAGAACACTGCTCTCGGGCCCACGGTGCGCCCCCCCCCCCGTGTGTGCCATGCCCCCAGAGCCCCAGACCCGGGCCGGCCTCGGCCAGCACAGAATGCCGCTCTGACCTTAGCACTTACTGCTGTCCCTCCGAACTCTTGGAAGTTCTGCCCCCGGCCCTCAGTTTATCTGTGGGGACGAAACAAGCCTCTTGATCGCCTGGAAAGGAGGCAGCACTAAATGTAAGCAAAACAAAATGCGGGGGACTTGGAGTCCACTCTCCTTTGTTCTGAACGCCTGCGGGGCTAGAGCTATTGGCTCTTGCTGAATAATTTCGGATTTGGGGCTGGGCGCACTAGGAGCCAAGTGTTTGTTTGGACGAAGTGGGCTGTAGCGAAGGCTACAGTCTTCCTCGGGTGTAGAGGAGGGCCGGGCCTGAGCTCTGCCCGATCCGTCGGGGTGGGGTCTGAGTGGCCAAGCTGGGACTCAGTCGGGAGAGGTCTCGGGTTGAGGACCAGCCCTTGGTGGCAGCATGCCCTCCCAGCACCAGCTCGACCCCTCGGCAAGGGTCCTCAGAGGCCGAGCTCAGCTCCCTGGTGCATGAGAGCCCGTCGTTGGCTTGGTGTCGGAAGCTGCCAGTGGGCCAGTTTCTGTAAGGGTTTTCAGAAAGTGGAGGGAAGAAGGTAGATGAGTAGACTCATAAAGAACTCATTGTGCCCACGATCACTCATGAGCAAAAAGACAAAACAACCCCCCCCCAAAACAAACAAAACAACAAAGAAACAAACTAACAGCTGGGCGTCTTCAGCAAGAAGCAGCACAGCTGTGTGGGGAACGTAATTTGGAGCTCTCATGGGCTTTCCTTTTCACTGTGAACCCCGAACTCGCAAAATGTGGGATCACGCCTACGATTGTTAACCTTTGAGGTCATGCACTTAAGGATCCGATGAAAGCTTTACGTAGACTGGGCCCGCGGACATCCCTGGAATTTCACCCGTGTAGCCGCTGCCTCTCTGGGCTTGGGACCTCATGTCGTCACGGCAGCTAAGCCCTAGGTGACGGATCTCACCGTCTCCATTTTGCCTGTGAGGAAACTGAGGCTCAGAGTTGATCGTAGCCAGGGAGTAGCTGAGAGAGGACGTGAGCCTGGAGTCCTCAGCACCCACTGCCTTGGCCCCGTTACAGCACCTGAAACGCGCCATGAGCCCTCCCTGGTTCAGGACCACTGATCCGCTCCGATGAGTCCCCACCGAGGCAGAGAAGGTGAGGACCCTGCTCTTTCGATGCCTGAACCCCGTGCCTACCCTAGTGCCTGGTAGAAAACAGGCTCTTGGCCAGCAACTGTTGACTGGACGGGCAGCGGGAGGGCGTCGCTGGGGGCTGCGGACGGCCACACAGTTACGTGGACGGTTAAGTGGACAGATGGATGGGAGGCTGGACGGTTAAGTGCTTGTGTAGTTAGGTGGGAGGGAGGATGGATGGACGGATGGGTGGCCATCCAGGTGGACCCGCCCAGTGGCTAGGCTGCACTTTAGTAAGGCTTCGGCTCCACGAAGTATATGCGCGTGGACTGAACGGCGTCCTTTCTGTAGTGGGGTCTTCGGGTGTCTCCAAGCAGTGATTCCACTCGCCGGCTTGGTGTGTAACCGACACATTCAGGAGCCCATCTGTGTGTCACCTGCCTCTTCAGATGCACAGGGGGCGTTCCTGATTTTGGGGTGTGGTTCTGTCCTGGGGCGTGTCCTGGCCGGGGACTCTGTGCGTCCCCCGCCGCGTGGCTGCTGTCAAGCCAGCCGAGCAGACCGGGCCTCCCCGGGGCTGCGGGTGCTCGGGCGCGGGGTGGGGGGTCCCCCCACGCTCCCCCACACTGTCCCTGGAAGGCTGGTGGACGGCAGGGCTGCTCCAAAGCTTCCTGGGCATCTTCAGGAGGAGGAGTGGCATTTTCCTGAAGTGACAAAGCCTCTCAGCTGTGGTGGGGGGGGGGTCAGACTGTGTCTCCACAGCTCGTGGGCCGGGCAGCACCTGTGGCAGGTGGGGACTCTGTCCTTGCCGGACGGGGCAGTTGCCATCCCGCAGAGCGTGGATGTCCCTCCGGCACGCAGGACCAGGGCTGTGGGATCTTTCAAGGAAATCTGGGAATTTGATGTGAAATTTCCTTCAGTTAAATGTTGGCAGACTATTCATGATTTTTAAAAAGGAATGTGCAGACCCCATAAAACACATTCGTGGGCCGTATTTGGCCTGAGACCACCTCTTTGCACCTGTGATAGGAGATCCTTGTGTGCTCGTCTTCTGAGAAGCCCATTCTTGGCTTGTGCGGAGCGTGGGGGATTTTCGACCGTGGGGTTGCTGTAAACACGCAGGGGTTCATGGGCTGTTGGCAGCAGAAGTGACGCGGCCCAGAGTGTGGTCGCTGATGCCCCGTCGAAGCTTCCTGTCCCTCTGGCAGGGGCGCAGCTGCGCTCTGAGAGCTGGGGTAGGCCCCTCGGCTCACCTCGATCGCGGACAGCCTCTCGGGGGGGGCTGAAGGCCTGAGCTCTGGTTTCCAGCTGCCTGACCGCGGGCGGCCACCTCCGTGGCCTGCGCCTCCCTTTCCCCCTCCGTAGAATGGGGGTGCTTCCGGAAGAGTCCATCCGGCGGGGCTGCAGGGTGGAGGCCATGGGACAGGACTCAGGAGATGCCTGAGCTGCCAGGCAGGCGGAAACCCCGGGCAAAAATAAGGATTCCCACAGGGAGAGGGAGTTTGTCTTTTCGTCGTCACAGTTTACTGAGCTGTGATCTCTGCACCGATCAGTTCACCCTTTCCGAGTGCGCAATTCACTGCTTTCTGGGTGTTGGTACCGTTGTGTGCCCCCACCGCCAGTTCCAGGACATGTCCGTTTCCGCCGGAAGCAGCCCCTCCCCATTACCGATCCCTGGGCCAGTCCGGGGGCCCCGTGGGCGCCACACGTGCTCGCGTTATCGTCCCAAGGATCGGGGGCGACAGTGTATGCAGCCCGTCCTGAACGTCAGCAAGCGTTAGTGTCTCCGTCTTCTCTACCTTCACCTTCATCAGACCTTGAGCATCTTCCTCAGGACCTTCCTCAGGACCTTACCCGTCCTCGTTCCGTCACCCCCTTCATCACGGTCACCGTCGGCAGTGTCACGCGCCCGGTCTCACGCACGGGAAGCACTTAGGGAACAGCGGCCTCAGCCCCTAGACGCCCACAGGCTCCGTCCATCTTCCAGGGGACTGAAGCCCACCCCTGCAGCCCGGTGAGGAGCCTCCTGTGGCGCCCCGTCTGCAGAGACTCGGGGGGGCCGGCGGGGGATGGGGAGGCAGACATCGCAGACCCCGCATGTCCCGCTCGGGACGCCGCCGCTGCTCCCGTGTCCCAGGATGGATGGTACTCTCCCCCGTCTGCTCCCTTCCGCTGGGACACATGAGACAGGCAGCTCCCCGTGACCATCTTTAGACCCTGAGACCATCTTTAGACTCTGCTTCGCAGTTTCTCTGCCTTTCTTCCATTTCCAGGGAAGCAGATTTGCCTGACATGCTTCCCAGCCCTCTCGGGGGTCTCGGGCGTGTTCCAAAGCTGTTCCTCAGCTTTGCTCCTCTTTCTGTTTAGAAAGCTCAAGGTGCTGGGAGGTCAGGTCTCCTCTCTCCTGCCAAACCCTCTTGGCTGTCAGCTCGGCAGCACCTGCCCGCGCCACCGTGGTGCTGAGGGGCCGGCCGGCAGTAGCACACAGCCTCCAAGGTCAGGAGGAACACCCCCATCCATGAGGGCGCGCTCAAGGATCGATTGCAAAAATGCAAAAGGAACGCTAGAGGCAGAGCTGTGAGCAGGGCCTGTGGGACGTGGGGAGGGTAAGAAGTGACCCCTGCCCTAGACGGAGGGTGCTCGGCGTCCCGCAAGGCCTGGGCGGCCGGCAAGGCCAGTGGGGTCCGGTCAGAGCCTTGTCTGGAAGGTGTGGGTCTCACACATTCTGCATTTAGAAACAGAAAACAGCGCTTCCAAATCAGGAAAAGGTTGACAAATCGAATCCTCCAAGAACATCCGTACAAATCTTGGTCTTTGGGTGGCGCCCATGGTTTGCAGGGAGTGCCAGGCTGTGGGGCTCGGGCGCCCGCGTTTGGGTCCCTGTGCAGGGAGCCCGTGGCCTTGAGTCGGTCCCCGGATCGGCTGCTCTTTGTTTTACCTGGTCGCTTGGGAATCCGTCAAGAAAAGTACAGCATGTTTTGTGAGAAAATGCAAAATCACATCACGTCCCTTCAGTAACAATAAAACATGAATCCCAAGCCAGGGGAGCAGGCGGTCTGGTGGCTCAAAGGTCCCCTGGCGGGGATTGGCAGACTGAGCACGGGCGCCTCCCACTACCTGAGCCTGGGGAATGGGTGTGTAATTCCTGCCTGCTCCGCGTTTTCCGGGGCTGAGTACACCAGGTCCTGCTTTAGCTGCAGTTGGGGCTTAACCCACGTGAGTAGTGGCTGTAGTTGTGATGATGGCACGGGAGCGTTTGTTCACGTTTATTAAACTCGTGTTCTGTGCCGCGGTCTCTGCTTGGCCTGCATTCGCCGAAGCCCAAGATATAAGTACTAGATCAGTTGTATTTTATAGCTAAGGGGACGGTGGCTCAGATAAGTGAGGTAGGCTTTCAAAGGCACAGCAGTAGGATGCCACAGAGCTGAGATCTGACCCAGGCAGGCTGGCTGTGAACACCGGGCCTGGAGCCACTCTGCTTCACGGAATAGTTGCAGACCGTGAGGTCTGTCCTGGTTGTTGCACAGTCACCGAGAGCCCAGGTTCCTTCTGTCTTCCTGCCCAGTTCTGCTCACACTGGCATTTATCCTCCGTGGGCTAAGATGGCTGCAGGAGCACCAGACGTCACATTTAAGTCCCAAAGGTACACACAGTGCTACTGTGGGTGTTCAAGTTAATTTTGTTGTGGAGATAGAATGAAGAGAGAGGAGAAGGGGCGAGCAAGCAGATGGACCAGGGAGTGGAAACGTTCCATCTTCGATAGCAGAGCTTCTGAAGCAATGTGGCCCGAGGAGTGTCCATGGAGCCCTGTGGGCTCAGGAGCATGCCCCACGTAGAGCCCAGCACCGGGAAGTGGCAGGAACCGGTGGGGGGCGGTGTGGACAGATGCCGTTGTCCCTTTCTCAGTGATTACCCTCTCTGATGACCTTTCAGTTCAAGGACACACTTCCTGAGCAACCTGTCTGCGCCACCCTCCGCTCTGAGCTCCGGGGACAGGGGAAGGATGGAGGCAGTGCCTTCAGGACCAGGGGACAGGGCAGGAGGGGGGACCAGCTATGCGAGTGTGTGAGAGGTGCAGGGACACACTGTGTGGGTGTGGTGGGACATGGGAAGTGCTCCCAGCATGCCGGGTACAGGGGTGCTGCTGCCTGGGTCCTGTGCCCCCCCACCCCCTGCCCCTGCTTCCCCTCTCTGGGCCGTGAGGGCCAGCTGCTCCTGAGTGCATCGACGAAGTCGTGTGTCCCGTAGGAGTCATCTGGGGCAGCAGCTGGTGGAGGAGGGTTTCAAGCGGAGATTTGGTTTCCGTCGGCCTCGGTGTTGTGTCGTCCAGGCTGGGCCCGTGTCTGCAGCTCCTGCCCGCGCCTCCCAGGCTCACGAGGGACACGGCACAGGGCGGCACACTGGTGATGCCTCAGAAAGCCCGTTAAAAGCAGAAATTATAAGCATGATCTGTTCTTGCTCAAAATGCTTTCCTTCAGCCTGAGTCACGCGGGTGAGAGTCGAGGACATTCCGCGGAGGGAGGACTCCACTGGAGTTCTCTGTGACACGGAGGTGGGGTGCGTCTTGGACGGTTTCTAGCATCGGGTTCTTTGAAGAGGAGAGAGCGCTGAGAGGCGCCTGGAAGGATCTAAGTGCAGAATCTGCTAGAGTTTTCGATTCCCTCCCATCTTCTTGGCTCCCTCTCCCACACTAGCCAACAGCACTGTTTTTAGCATCGTCGCTTTCCTGAGTCCAAGCCTTCAACCCTGTTCTCACAGAAATGTTCTTTGACACCCATATTAAGTCATTTAATCAATGTGCATAAAATTTAATTAAGTTACCTAATCACAAAGTTAAGTGCACCTGGTACATGTAGGCTCGGGAACAAAGGGAGCCGCCCGACGGGCACAGAGCTCACTGTTGGGAACAGACCGTGAGGGGCAGCAGCTGCGGGCCGAGCACGGTCACTGGGCTCTGGCCTTCCAGGGTCGGGAGCGTTCGTGCTTCCAGAGCTGGTGAGTGGGGACACTGGAGAGAGCCCTTCCCGTGGTATTGTCACCCTCATTTATAGACAAGGACGTGGTGTCGGTTGGACAGCAGGGAGACCAGTAGGAGACAAATAAGGGATTTATTGCACGGTGTGGGTGACTGTGGGGCTGGCTAGGCCGGTCTGAACCCATGACACAGGCTGTCGGGAAGGGATCGAGCCCTCAGGCGCGGGTCGAGGCCACTGTCCACAGGCGGAATTCCGTCTTCACCAGAGAGCTTGAGCCCAACTTTTAAAGCCTTTCAACTGATTGGACCCGGCCCACCCAGAGCGTCCAGGACAGTCTCCCTTCCGTAGAGTCACCTGATTGTGGACTGCATCACGTCTGCAAAATACCACCACTGTGGCACCTGGATGAGGGACTGAATGGACACCTGGGGACTGTCGCCTCCCCAGGTGGATACCTCTACCTGACTGTCACAGAGTGAAGGCAGTGAGAGGTTCTTGAGCAGGTTGGAGATCCCACAGCTGATTTGTGCAGAAGTTAGAATCCCAGCCCAGGCCAGGTCCGGAGCCCAGATCCTTAACCACAACGTGATTCTGTGTTTCCTGTCTTCACTTTTCTGCCTGTTCTTCCCAGAGTGCAGCTGGACGAGCCTTCCAATGCAGGCCGGTGTAGACGCACCTGTCCTTTTCCACATGTGTGGTCTGTGCCGGCTGACTGCTTTCTTTGTCCAGGCCCTAAATGGGCAGAAAGCATCTGCCCTGCGTTTTACTGTAACATAACTGTCTGCCTAGAGCTCGAACCGTTGGGTCAGAGGCTACAGGCATTTCTAATCTTGGTAGACGGCGCTGACGGTCCCCCCGACGGGGGTGGAGGACTGTTGGTCTACACTCTGGCCAACACTGAATTCCCGCCGTGTGGCCCTCCGCTGTTCTGCACGTGACACAGGGACTGTGATTGCGGTTGTTACTTCAGTGGGACCTGGGGGGATGGTGGCTTTGGGCCCCCCAGGCTCACTGCTGCTGCCGCCTGGCATCCCCAGGAGACGGAGCCTGCCCCAGGACCCCCGGCTGAGTGGCCGGCCCTGCGCTGGGCATGGGGCAGCGGCCGTGGGAAATCGGGGCGAGGGGGAGACGCTGGGTGGATGAAGGCCCCACTCCCGGGAGTCATGGTCCTGGGTGTGCGTGCAAGGCCCCTGTCTCCCCAGCGGCGGGCAGCAGGGGGGGCGTGGGTGTGGCCTGGACGGGCTGGGACAGCGGCTGACCTCAGGCTGCGCCACTGCCAATCAGAACTGGGCCTCGGGCTCCCGTCCCTGGCAGGGTCCTGCTATCTTGCCTCCTCCCCACCTCTTCTCCCCCGCCCCCTCCAACCATGCACGCAGCCCAGGTCTGGGCACAGACCCCACGGCACAGGGCAGTACTGACGGGTGACTGCAAGGACCCAGGGGGCTCAGGTTGGGGCAGCTGCTGTTCCCCATCGTGGAAGTCTCCACTCCCTCAGAGCCCGCAGCCTGTCCCTGCTCTGTCTGCTGGGGCCCGGTCGTCAGGTCACCCCCTCGGGAGGCCTCTCGTCCCCCCGGCCCTCTCCCCCAGGCCGGCCCAGGAGCCCCAGTGGGTCTGTGGCCCCGACCGCGCCCCGGGGGAGTTCCCCGCAGCCGGTGTGCAGCACACTGTGTGTGGCAGGAGGAATCCCGGCGGATTGACTGTGGGACGCCGCCCCGCCGGGGGAACCCGTCCCAGGCCGGGAGGCCAGCCGGGGTGGCACGGGCTCTGCATTCCCGGGAAGGAGCTCCCGGAATAGCGCGGCGGCCCGTGGCTGGGGGGCTGTCTGCTCGGCAGCTGTGGCTTCTCCCTCTGGAGCGGCACCCTGCCTCCGTGGGAGGAATCCGTTCTCAGTTCTTGCTGGACACCACGGGGCATTAGTCCTGTTTGAACCTCCGCCATGGACGAAGCCGGGGTTTGGGGCTCAGGTACGGAGTGGGGCCAACATGAGGCTGGGACATGCGGCTTGTACCCATGTCCCCCTCCCACCCCGAGCCAGGCCTGCTGTCCCTTTGCTGCCCCGACTTCCTGCAGCCTGAGTGCCGTGCGGGGACAGTTCGGGGACTGCCACGGCCCTGGGCCTGCCGTCTGCCAGGCCCTGGGCTCCAGGCTTCTGGGCAGGTTCGCTTAAGCAGCAGCAACCCCGGGAGGTGGATGTGGTCATCCTGTGTTTTCAGGGGAGAAAAGTGCAGCTCAGAAGACATGGGCTGCCCGCGTCGCAGAGCCGGAGGGTGGCGGGGTCAGGACGGAAGGTCTGGAGTGACCCAGGCCGAGATGCACGCCGATCACCTTGACAGCGGCTGCTGCGCCCCGAAATCGCTGCTCTAGGCGAGTGAATGGAGTCGGATGTGGGGGGCAGCGCGGCGAGCCTTGGAAGGCCCTGGCGAAGGCCCAGCAGGTGTGGCGAGTGGGAGCCCAAGGCCTCGGGGGGCGTGGGGAGCCAGGGCACGCAAGGGCAAGCCGGACGTGGCCAGAAGTGCAGCAGCAAGCAGCGTGTGCGGCTGGTCCCCTGACACAAGCCCCACGGGGACGGGCCCACAAGGAGGGGAGGCCCGGGGTCACACCGTGAGGCGCGCGGGGCTGGGCACGGGGGGCCCTTTCCCGGGTGCTCCGCGCTCTGCAGAAGAAGGAGCCCTTTCCCCCAGGGAGTCCGGCCAGTGCTGGGCAGTCTGGCTCAGCCCACGGAGTGTGGTTCCAGAGGCTTCTCTGGGGTTTCATGAGCTGTTTGCGAGGACCTCGGCTTGGGGCTTCTGTGGTTTTTGGCAGAGGGTGCTTGTCAGTGGGTGATAGGGTCCGAGGCAGAGGAGGGGCTGGGGGAGCCCCGCGGCTGAGAGCAGGACGGCAGGGACAGGCAGGGCTGCGGGAGCCAGAGGGCTGCGCGGAGCCTCTGCGTCTGTGGACGGATAGCACGTCCCACGGGGCGGCTGTGGGTCCCAAGAAGAGGTGCAGCGAGTGTGGTGAACGTGGCCCTTTGCACGGGGGTTGGAGTGACCCGCGGTTCGACTCCTGTGTATCAGTTTCCCTGGCAGACGAGAGGTGGCGAGATGGTAGCGAGCGTAGGAACACGTCACAAAGGTGGGGTTCACAGACCTCTTGGAAGCCTGGGGCCTCGTGGTTCTGGAGAGCGGGGCACTGTTCCCCGAACCCCTGCACGCATCTCCCAGCAGCAGCAGGCTGCAATGGGTCCGTGCTCAGAACCCCCCGGGGCACGGGCTGGGGGCGGGGTCTGTGCTCAGAACCCCCCAGAGCAGGGGCTGGGGGTGGGGTCCGTGCTCAGAACCCCCCAGAGCAGGGGCTGGGGGTGGGGTCCGTGCACAGAAACCCCCCCCACCGGAGCGCGGGCTGGGGGTGGGGTCCGTGCTCAGAACCCCCCAGAGCAGGGGCTGGGGGTGGGGTCCATGCACAGAAGCCCCCCCCCCCAGAGCGCGGGCTGGGGGTGGGGTCCGTGCTCAGAACCCCCCAGAGCAGGGGCTGGGGGTGGGGTCCGAGCGTAGAACCCCCCGGGGCACGGGCTGGGGCTGGGGTCCGTGCGCAGAAAACCCCCCCCCCCCCCCGGAGCGCGGGCTGGGGGGGTGGTGTGCAGGTGTCTCTGGTTGTTGGTGGCCCGGCCCGCACACAGGTTCCTGCCCTTGCCTCCCCACCAGCCTCCTCCCAACCGCTGAGCAGGGTCTGGCCCACGTCATGGCTCCTTGTCCTTGGACGGCTCTGGGGCCCTGGTCTCGGGGTCTGGCCAAGCCCTGGGCAGGACCGCTGACCGACCCAGAAGGAGGAGAGCGCAGGGACTGCCAGCCGCCAGGGTGCCCCTCTGCCCCACGCTGTGTCTGGGGGGCGGGGGTGTGCACCCAGGTAGGCAGTTTTTCTGTATCTTCCAGGAGAGTCAGGAAACATATTTGAAAGTGAAATTCCCAGTAGATTAAGGTCCTTTCATGTTCTTGTTTTTTGAGGCATCACATGAGCTCCAAATGCACCTGCCTGCTGGAGTGTGGCGCGTCGATGGGTCTGGTGGCCAGGCTGCCCCCGACCCTGGTGGTCTGGGGCCGAGGGGCACCTACACCTT
>CM052885.1:119362076-119483913 GCA_028534135.1 Potos flavus
TGTGGTTTGTGCCTTGGGAAATCAGATTATCTTTTTCAAGTTAATTTAAGTTCATGTATCATTGAGTAATGAACCCAGAGATAAGCAACAACTTGGAAAATTCTACCATGATGGAAATCAGGCCGTCTTTGAGTATTTTTAGGTTCACATATGCAGACATTATGGAAGACTCTGTTATTGGGGACAAAGGTTTAGAGGGAGTGGACATTATAAAGAGGACATTTACCCTAGCACAAAGGTAAAACGTGATGTTGGCTCAGAGGGGGAAAATAAAAAAAAAAAAAAAAGTTCCCAAAGGTATTTTTACTTGGCCTTTGACTAGTGTCCTCCCGGGGGAGCCCGCGAGCCCGCCCGCCGGGTACCTGGTGAGGCGGGCAGCCCAGGGGCTCGGAGCCTAACTTTGGGAGCTCACAGACCCTGTTGCTTAAACCCCAGCCCTGTGCTGTTCACCAAGATGCTTGTTTTCTCTCCAGGAAGACCATCTCTCTCTCAGAATATTGCCGTAACTTCTAAAGGAGACGACGGCGACCAGCACGGTCCCCACCGCCCGTGGACGGCAGCCGCCGGCGGCCCCGGGAGCAGGTGCAGGTCCCCGTGGCGGCTCACCGCGCGCTACCTCGCGGCTTTCCGCGCCTTTCTCGCTCAACTCCCTTAACGCTGAAGTGGGTCCGGTGCCCGTGGAGACTGCTCACCCCGCGCGGCAGCGCTTCGTCCCGGGGGACTTGTGATCGAGCCTAGTGCTGCCAACGTGGTGTGCGTTCGCGGGGCTCTTTGAAAGGAGTCCCCGTTATGGGGGGAAAATTCCAGCTCTACCTCTTCCTTGCTGTGCGGCCGTCTGTGAACTGCTTCACTTCTCTGAGCCTCAATTTCGTGTCTATGAAATGAGATGCTATCTAAAGCTTTTCTAACTAGAAGCCAGTTCTCTGATTTGAGAAGCATTTCTGCGTATGTTTACATATTGTATATTTAATACATACCTATATTTATAACCCGTTATCTGTGGCCAGCCTCCAAAAACTTTCATTTTTTTTTCCTGGTGTACACTACATTTCAGCAGCTCCCTATTCTGTTTTATTCAGTCTAAAATATTAAGTGGGAGCCTAAATTATGTAAAAGATTTCAATTTCCTTCACATAGAAATATCCACGGACTTACTATGAAACAAAGAAAGGAAAAGGGGGCTTTTGTTCGAAACCGTGCCGGGCGCCGAGGCAGAAAGGATCCGTCCTGCTCGGAAGCCGGGCCTCTGGTCAGAGGTAACTTGGCAGATGGGACGCGTGTTCAGGTTTTTTGCCCAAATAAAGTTCCATAATTAGTGGATAAATAAAATTCAAGATGAAAATAAGGTACAGGAGACCCGGTGGAGGGCTTGGTTTGGTTCAGGGTTAAGGGTTCTAAGGTATCATAAAGCCAGAAGACGTTTTCCTCGTAACCAAAAATTTTTAGCAACAGTATCTAACATCTCTGTTGTATTTTTATTAATCCTAAACTATTCCTCTAAGTCGTATTTCCAGAGTTCACGTTCTTACCCAGGGTGACAGCGGTCGAGAGAGCCAAGCGCAGCTGTGAGTCAGGTGTGTGCCCTGCGCACCCGCTTGGCCCGCGGGGCCCCGCACGGAGGAAGGCGCTGATGCGCGTCTCGGATGTCCCGCGTCCTGGCTGGAGGAGCAAGATTACAAGGCAGCTGAGGAATCTCACGGTACGGGGGAGACACAAGCTCGCGTATATAAACTCACATACGTCCTGTGAATCTGAGGAGAAAGTGTATATTTAAGAGCCTGAGGTCTTAGAAGACACCGTCTCTGCTGCCTCCCTGCTCACTAACAGTCACAAACTGGGAATCATCACAGTTCTTCACTACTAGGGGTCATCAGGGTTTTATGCATTGACTTCAGAAATCGTGTGTTCTAATTTCCACAAGAGAAACTATGACTAACTATTAAAGTAACAATGACTGTTAAGTCATTGAAGGAATTCTGTTTTTAAGGGGATTAAAAGATTAAAGCCATAATTGATTATTTTATGAGAAGAAATTAAATCACTTCTAGAAGTATCAAGTTTTAACCTGGCATGACAGGGGGAATAGTACATTGTAAGTCTTTGTAAAAAACAAATATATACATTTTTAAACATGTTAAAAGGACTTTGAAATTATATTACACAAGTAATTTTTAGACAATTGAAATGGCTAAAAACCAAAAAACACAAAAAACCAAAACCCCAAAAAACCGCAAACCCTAACATCAAGAAGTCCATCTTGTGGAAATACATGGTAATTACAAGTCTAAATTCTGGAGGCGAAAAGCTAACTTTTTAGCTACATATCCACAGGTCTTTAATAGCAAGTTCAAGTCCAGAACTGTAAAATTCTAATTATATTGTTAAAATTATTAGTCTCACGCGCTTCTAATCTCAAACCCATTCTTTTCCAGAGATTTTTTCTAGAGTTTGTCGTGTGAAAGAAACATCCAAGTAGATGCTCATAAGAAACTGAACATGTTGAGACTCAACCTGAACGTATGAAAATATTTTGTATACGTGCTGCCGAAGCGAGCACTATGAAAATATTTTGAAACAGTGAATTACCATAAATTAATTTCTCTCAGACAATGTTAGAATGAACAGTGGAAAAGCTACTAGTTACAAGTTCCCACAGTTTCATGAGAACAGAATGGTATTTTATATTATGTAATAAAAAGTAACTTTTAACTGTTAGATCTCCTTTAAAGAAGGTGAACAGGGAAATTCTAAAAAAAAAAAAAATTCATTTTCTTGACAATAGCCATGGTAAGAAACTCTGAATCTGGTGTACATGCTAATACTTCTTAAAGTTAAAACCATGCTTTTATATGCACATTATTGCTTTCTAAATGCAATTTATTCTCCTTTTTCCAAGACACGTGTACTGCAAATGCACAGGCGTGTGCCCCAAATGAGCAGTGCATTCCCTGCGTTCCACCCAGAGAACTTTCTGGTCACAGCGGTGACGCTCGGTGTGGCACAGAGGGGTCTCAGGGACGTCTAACACCTTGCTCCAGTTTTCATGTTCCAACTTAGATTTGTTTGTTGCTATTATTTCCTGCTGCATTCTCATGACCAATATTCTACTTCAGTTGTTTCTTCATAGCATTTACGATTCCTTCCGTGCTCTCCGGAACTCTTCCCCGGATGTGTTCAGGGCCTAAGTTGGAATTCGGGGACAGTAGCCGTGAGTGGGGCAGCTGTTAACGGGTGGTGGGGTCAGCTGGCTGAAGCGCTGGCTCGAGCAGCCGGGAGCTTCACACGATGTGCTGAGGTTGGAGTCATCGGAATTTGTCACCGTCGACTGCCAGTTCGCTGTGGCCTTAAGTGCGGAATGAAAGCCACACAGCCCACTGCTGCTCGGCATCCGTGGTATCAGGATTCGGTGGCATTTACGTCCCTGTAGTAACGTCTCTAGGGTTGAGTATTTAAGCTTCTGCCTGGCTGTACTAATGATGCAAAATTTGTTCTCTCCCCCGCATGTTCTCCTGGAATAGTTGCCACCTCGCCGCTCGTTTGCTGGAGGAAGCGTGGTCAGCCCGCAGCAGCGTGCTGTCGGATTCCAGCCCAGGTAAGAAGTAGAAATTACTGGCTAGAAGGGTCGTTTATTTTTAATATGCTTGAAATAGGAAAATCAAGAAGTTGTAGCTATATTAGTTAACTCACATACTCATTAGGCTCTGCTAATACAAAATTGATTTAAATCACTATTTTTGTTAAATAGTGAGGTAAGTTGAGAAACACACTGTGTAGTAAAGAAGAGAGAGATCTGATCGTTAAAGATTTTTTCCTACACTAGGGGTCTTGCAAACGACAGCCCACCAACCAAATCTGGCCTGCCTTTTTTTTTTTTTTAAATGGCCTGCAAGCTAAGAATGGTTCTTACATGTTTATGCAAGTACCTACATATATTCTCAAATTTACCTGTTGGCCCACACAGCCTAAAACATTTTCTGTAGAAAATTATCTTTTAGATAATTTGCCAACTCCTGCTCCAATTTTTCTTAAACGTAAATAAATATATAAAATGTTAAAAATGAATCACACAGAACAAAGTGAAGCAACCACATGTTTTGTAAACACGCTTAAAATTTTTTGACATCAAATCTGTCCCAAACGTCAGTATTCATCATAAATGCATATTGACAGTAGTAGAGTTGCATAAAATGCACGTTTTATGAGGTAAATAATAAAGGCCTTACTGGTGTTAAAGGCAAGCATTTCATTAGTATGACAACTCGCACTGCTCCAGCTTCCTTGTACTTAAAATTATTGCTATCACAGCAACATAAACCAAAATTATAGTGTATAAATTGAAATTCAAGACAGTGCAACATTTAGATCTCATTCAAAACATCTGTATTCCTGAAAAAATCTTGAAGTATTTTCCTCTAGATATTAGAGTATTTCCATGGGCTTTTTTTGACCTAACATTTTTCATTTCTTTAAAAAAATTGTTTTGAGAGAGCACGGAGTTGGGGGGAGGGGCAGAGGGAGAGGGAGAATCTTAAGCAGGCTCCACGCTCCGTGTAGAGCCCGATGCGGGGCTCAGTCTCACAGCCCTGAGATCCTGACCCGAGCCAAAATCAAGAGTCGGACGCTCACCTGACTGAGCCATCCAGGTGCCCACCCTGATATGTTTTTCAAAAAGCCCCAAACGAAACATCACAAATAGAACTGTTAAAAATAGAGTATCTTCTTTGATAGTAAAGTCTATGTACATTTGACCTACACAAAAAATTGAAATGCTCCTTGTTTATACAAAACATGGATATACACATTTCACTTTCTAAAATCACTTTTTAAAAAAAAGTTTAATTCAATTAGTGTGTAGTGTAGTGTTAGTTTCAGAGGTAAGTTTAGTGATTCATCAGTTGCAGACAACACCCAGGGCTCATCACATCACGTGCCCTCCTTCTTGCCCGGCCCCCGGTTACCCCGTCCCCACCCCCTCCCCTCCGGCAGCCCTCAGTTTGTTTCTTAGAGTTAAGTTCCTTTTAAGTACAAGGAAAGGGCTCATTCCTTGCTTATCTCTGTGACATTGAACCGACGCTCAGGTGGCTGACTGACTAATCCTTCATTATCCGTTTTAACGGAAATGCAACTGTGCAGGATTTGAGGATCTGAGAGTTTCAGGCACATCTGCCCTCTTTGAATTCAGTAAATTCCCACCTAGAAACGCTCTATTTGTTCCCTCATTCATTCACTGTTGCAAGCTTACTTTTCTAGGCACGTTTTTAGGTTCTGGAAATAATGGCCTAAGTTACTATTCGCAAGTGGGTGAGACAGACAAGGTCCCTGTTCTCAGAATTTACAGCAGTGGGGTTTATGGGAGGGAGGAAGAAAGAAGTTTCTGGAATGATAGTAAGATGGATAGGATCGGGAGGGAGGATGTCTCTGAAGTACGGTTTCCGAGAGACCGAAAGGACAGCGCGTCCCCAGGGAAACAGCCACGAGAGCAAAGCCTCGGCGACAGGAGCAGGATTGTCCAAGCAACAGGGCCGGGAGTGCGCTGGCCGAGCGGGGGAGGAGCAGGAGGCTAGGCGAGGAAACAGGCGAAGGCCAGCTCACGTAGGGACCTTCAGGCCCTGACCTAAAGGTTGGGTTTTAAACGCAAAGGACACCTCTGGAGAGGCTTTGCGGGTTTGTATTTTAAGTAAATGCAGGTGAAACGCAGACAGCACGAAGTTAGCCACGTTAAGAGCGCCGTTCAGCGGCATCTGGCACGCGCCCCAGCCGCTCAGCCGCTGCTTCCGTCTGGTTGATCACGACCGAAGGGGACGCCGTACCCCCGAAGCAGGCACTGCCCAGCTTCCCTTTCCCCGAGCCCCCGGCAACCCCCAGGCACCCCCCAACCTGCTTTGTCTCTGTGCATTTACATATTCTGCATGTTACCTATCAATCCAATCCGACAGGGTAACCTTCGGTGTTTATTTTTTCGCGTAGCGTGTTTCTGAGGTTCGTGCACGGGAATCGGCGGTGCTCCTTCCTTCTTGTGGCCGATACTTACTTTCAGTCCTTGGATTCCCGCCGAAGGTCTGGTGGGTGCGATGCGACGTCTTGCTGTGGTTTGTCATCTCCAAATGGGTAACGATACTCCATGCATGTTCGTGTGCTTGTTGGCTATTTGTACATCTTCTCTGGAGAAATGTTCATATGAGTCCTTTGCCCTTGTTTTTATTGGGTCATTTGTCCTTTTGTTGCTTAGCTGTAAGAATTCTTTATACGTTCTGAATACTAGATCCTAAGCAGATACGTGATTTGCAAGCATTTTCTCCCATTCCGTCGGTTGTCTTTTCACTTTTATGAAAGTACTCTTTACACAAAGGTTTTCTTGTTTTTTTAAAAAAGTCCAGTTTACCTTTGGGTTTTTTGTTGTTGCTTTGTTTTCCTGTTGTTGGTGCTTTTGGTGTCTTATCTAAGAATCCACTGCCAAATCCAAGGTCATGAAGATTTACTCCTATGCTTTTTCCTGAGTTTTATAGTTCTAGTTCTTTTAGGTTTTTGATCAATTTATTTTTTATGTATGGTGTGAAGTAGGGCACAACCTTGTTTTGCATGGGGCTATCCAGTTGCCCAAACTATGCGTTGAAGACTACTCCTTTCCCCACCAGTGGCCTTGGCAGGCTTGACGAAGCTCAGTTGACATGGCTGAACAGCTTTATCTCCGGACTATCATTTCTACTTTATTGGTCTACACGTCTCTCCATCTTGAGGCACTACATGGTTTTGATTAACACAGTTTTGTAGTGAGCATGAAATTGGAAAGTGTGAGTACTCCAACTCTATTATTTTTTTCGAGGTTGTTTTGCTATGTAGGGTCCCTTCCATTTCCATTTGATTTTTAGGATCAGCTTTTTTATTTCTGCAAAAAGGCTATTGGGATTTTGATAGGGATTGCATTAAATCTGTAAATTACTTCCAAGTATTGCTATTCTAACAATAGCAATTGTTAAAAAAACAAAAACAACGTAAATGTAAGATATTAAAAAATATTTTAAAAATATATAAAGTATAAAAAAAATAACAATTAAGTCTTGCAATCAATGACCATGAGAGAGAGGTCTTTCCACTTACAGTTTTCATGTGCATATCTTTTACCTCCATTAAATGTATTCCTTATAATATGTTGCTGAATTCAGCTTGCTCGTTATTTTGTTGAGGATTTTTACCCTACATTCATAAGGTATACTGGTCTGTAATTTTCTTGTGATGTCTTTATTTGACCTTGGGAGCAAGGGAATGCTGGCCTCATAGAATGAGTTAAGAATGTTCCCTTTTTTTTTTTCTGGTGTTAATTCTTATTTAAATATTTGGTAGAATTCTTTGATTACTGACTCAATCTCTTCTTTTAAAGATTATTTATTCAAGAGAGAGGGAGGATACATGTGCACGAGTGGGAGGAAGGGCAGAGGGAGAGGGAGAATCTCCAGCAGATTCCCTGCTGATCATGGAGCCCGACGTGGGCTCCGTCTCACAATTCCAAGATCATGACCTGAGCCGAAATCGAGTCAGATGCCAAACGATTCAGCCACCCAGACACCCGACTCAGTCTCTTTAACATGTTACAAGAAAGACTGTTTAGATTTGTTTTTTTCTTGACTAAATTTTGGCAGTTTGTGTTTCTAGGAATTCATCCATTTCACACGAGGTATCTAATTTGTTGGCATACAGCTGTTTATAGTATTCTCATAATCCTATTTCTGTAAGGTCAGTAGTAGTGTCCCCAATTTTCATTTCTGATTTTAGAAATTTTAGTCTTCTGGGGGCGCCTGGGTGGCTCAGTCAGTTAAATGTCTGCCTTCGGCTCAGGTCAGGATCTGAGGGCCCTGGGATTGAGCCCCGCATGGGGCTCCCTGCTCGGTGGGGAGTCTGCTTCTCCCTCTCCCTCTACTTGTGCTCTCTCTCTCGCAAATAAATAAAATCTTTAAAAAAGAAATTTTAGTCTTCTGTTTATCTCTAGTCTGTTTAATAATGGTTTACCAACTTCTGGTTTTATTGATTTTTCTGTTGGTTTTCTATTCCACTTTTTTTCCTTAAATCTCCACTGTAATCCTTATTATTTCCTTCCTTCTAATGGCTTTGGGTATAGTTTGCTTTTTTTCCTAGTTTTTTAAGGTTTAAAGTTAGGTTATTGATTTGAGATCTTTCTTCACTTTTAATGTATATAAATTTACAGCTATAAACTTTCCTCTCAGCTCTATCAGTTAAGTTTCAGAATGTTTCATTTTCATTTGCCCCAAGTATTTTCTAATTTCCCTGTGGTTTCTACTTTGACTCACTGGTGAAGAGTATGTGGTCACTGGAGAGTTTGACGTAAGGACGAGGCACGCTAGGATTAATAACTTAGAGTATCTTGCCTGCGAAGTGAGTAAAGGGTTGTGGAAGGCAAGCGTGAATGCTGGAAAGCCTAAGGGGAGGTTGGTGCAATTGTCTGAGAGAGAAATACTAACACTGTCGACAGGAGAGATGGCACTGTTACACAACAGTGTAAGTGATGGAGAGCACACATGTGGGGGACATATTCTGGCAATAAAATCTGCAGGACTTGAACTAAGTGGCCGAGGCAAAGCGATAAATCAGGAATCCTAGGTTTTGGCTTGCACAGTTGGGTGGACGAGAGAGATGGAGAGACAAGGTTGATTTTCCCTTTGGTGTTGAGAAAGCGTACCGAGGGAGAGAGATCAAGAGTTGTTTTGAGACTTGAGATGCTTATTAGAACTGTCAGTAAAGCAGTGTGTGCGCGATGGTAATGTCCAAAATAAACGTCAGAACTCGTGTGCATTTGCAAGGATCAACACGAAGACTATTACACGGAACCACATGAAGTTACCTAAGAAAGTGTAGATTGAGGAAAAGGAACAGACCAGGAATGAGCCCCGCATTAAGAGGGAAAAGGGAAGCCAGGAAAAAGATAGATAATGGAAACTATGCCAGCCAAAGTCTGGGTGACACGGCCCTGAGAAGCTGAGTTAAGAAGGTGGAGATTAGGGCACCTGGGGGGCTCGGTCGGTGAAGTGTCTGCCTTCAGCTCAGGTCTTGATCTCAGGGTCCTGGGATGGAGCCCCCCCATTGGGCTCCTTGCTTGGTGGGGAGTCTCCCTCTGCTCCTCCCCCTGGCTTGTGCTCTCTCTCTCTCATAATGAATAAAGTCTTAAAAAAAAAAAAAGATGGGAGATTATACTTGGTAAAACTAATCACTGGTGATTTTGATAACAAGTAGGTTCAGTGAAATAGTAACTAGAGAAAATTATTTCCCTATGTTCTGTGTAAAGGTAAGTAGAGAATTACACCGGATGGGCAGCAGTCCGAGGGGAACTTGATGCCAGGGGCATTTGTGGGTGTGGGTGTGTGTGTAATAAGTGTGGGCTATACACACTGGCAGAGATGCAAAGACAACAGGAGTCAGAGCACTAGTAGGGGGACAGTCCTGACATAAGATAAATCTACCATAGGAACATGTGAGAAATCAGAAAATGCTGTATTGACGCAGGTAACCTGTTTGGGAGAAAAGATGAGGAAAGTATGAAGCGAGGCCATCCGCTACAAGGTAAAGCATTAAGGAATGCAGTATTACCTGATACGCGGGAATACTCGGGGAACGTGGTAAAGTCAGACAGGGCCGAGGTAGGATTGCTGGGCAGCCACGTGAAATATGTGGTCATAAATTTAAGCCTGATTATAACTCTTCTCCAGTGATGTTCAGAGTCTGGAATGAAGGGTGTGAGCAGATTCGGTGAGAGGGGAGAGGAGGAGACGAGTATTATTTTTGACTAGAGTGTCTATAATGGGTAAGGAAGGAAAGAGGGACAAGGACGGGAACAGGCACAAACAGTGGTCAAGTGAGCCCCCTGGGACTACTCCAGAAAGCAGGCTGCAGGGGGAGGAGGGTCAGGGTGAAACGAGCGTTGGAAAGGGAGATTCAGTGGGACACACCGACCGCTACCGGGCAGGTCGCAGCGGAGACCTGGGCTGGGTCACACACACACAGCGCAGTGTGGGAATGCGTGTGACACCTTGTAAGTGTGGCCAAACAGGAGGTAAGCAGGAGTCCTGAAGCCTCCCAGGCACCATGGCGTTTCAGCTCCTGAGCAGTAGTCGTCACTGTCTCCTGCCGAAGGGTCCCTGCTGCCCTCCCACTGACTGAATCCCTCTGCTCGTCTAGACCAAGAAAGCCGCTTTTTCCACTGGACTTCAGTACTGGTAGAGTTCCCGCACTTGGCTACCCTTTTGCAGGCCGCTTTCTATCCTGCTTCAGATGGGAGAAGGATGTTTTGTTTGATCCAATGTGCATAAAATAACTTTTTATTTATAATACTTATTTAAGTCACAGAGCATTTATTTCAACATTAATAATTAAAACAAATATATATTTTTATATTTTAGCAAGATATTACAGTGAATATTAGGAGCTGGTTAAAAGTACTGGTTAAAACAGCCTGCTTACGAGTTGAGACTTCTACCTACAAGGAAGATGTTGAGACGACAGTCTAGTAACTGGAGCCATAGCCGGATACACACTCTCTCGGACAGTGTGCTCAAAGTACCGACTTACACTCAGGTAAGCATTTTAAATCCGAGCCGTTAGCCTTTCTCAGCATGCTAAATTTTTATTACGTGTAGTATATTCTGAACTAGTAATACTGATATTTAGTCCAAACTGTATTCATTTAAAAATACATTTTATATGATAAACTTTAGTTTATTAAAGAAACTAGTTTTATGAGTATAGTTAACTTGGTAAGATCTGTGCAATGCAAATACTACTACAAAAACAAGCAAATTCCTTTTACTGTTTGGTTTCCCAAAAATTTCTCTTTAAAAGAAGAGCAGTAGTCTACAGACAGACGTCTCGAGGTTGGAGTCATGTTAAAGTGGTTCTTTCTCATCCATAAGACGACATTTCTTTGGATTTGGAGGCTCCTACAAAAGCACTCTTGCCTGGGTGACATGTGTGTTTTTCTCTTTGTAGGGCTACTCTGGTATTTCCTGTTACACACAAAAAGGAATAAGTGGATAAAACTCGTTGATAACAACTAGACATCACACACGAACATTTCTTTCATGAGCCATGAATAATGACATCAGTCCTCTGCGTACATTAAGAAGCTCCTCTTCTTGCTATAGTCGGGGGGAGGGGGGGAATAAAAATCACAGATTTTAAATGATCAGTGTAAAACCACCAAACAGGAAAAAAAAAAAGCTATTAATTACTTGGGCTTTTTAAAACAATTCCTTTTGTAAAGGTATTTTGTATCCGTGCTCCTTCTATCTAACCCCTCTCCCCCCAGGATCTATTCCTAGCTAGCTACAGAGTTCAGGGATCATCACTGATATTCTAGATCAATTGAGAGATCCAGTCTTTTAAATCCCAAATTGTTAAAATTTTTTTCTAGACTGAATTTCATTCACCAGTCTAGTCAGCTTGTTCGCTTCAAGCTAAGGGGGCTTAGCCACAAAGGCCTGATCCTCTGCTGCTCCAGCATAGTGGGCAAGTACATCAGTACTCATCTTGGTGTGCAGGCTGTATGACAGTGTACCTGAGAAGGTCTGCCATCTCGGAGACAATACCCAAGACATGTTCACTTGGACCCCCCTCCCCCCCCCCACAATGCAGCTGCTGGTCTGCTAAACCTCAGGAAAGTCAACTTCAACTACTTCTATCCTCAAATCTAAGTAAAGGGAGTCCTGTTGTCCAAGGAGACAGTAATTCCTTCCGGGGAGCTCTGTCCTGATCCCCGCCCCCCCCAAGAAGGCACGCAGAGGTCCTCTGTGGTGTACAGTGTTTGGATATAGTACGAAGAAATCATTCTTGTAGCTCATTTTGAAATCTGCAAACTGATACTTTTTCCTTAGGAGGGACTCATTTTCCTTAGGAGGGACTCACCTCTATTAATATTTTACTAGAAGTCTGTTCCCATTATTCTAATTTAAAGAACTAAAAATCACTGGGCTAAAACTGTCTCACAATCCAAAAAGACAAGCCTGTGAAAGACTTGCCCTTCACTGGTGGCCGATCCACGTGAATCCCTGACCCAGGAGTGGACTCACCGTTTCCTTCAGGAGCCTGTCTTGTAGCATTTTCATGTTTTCTTTCATCGAACACATCTGTAAATACATATTTCATCTATGAAATTTACTGTAAAATTTTCACAGCAAAGAGGTATTGAGAGAGATGATATATAAACATGTAAAAGCTGGTACCTCAGATGTAAAAACAGTGTCTTCATAATCAGTGTTGTAGAAGACATTTTTGTCCAGTGACGCTTTCAAAAGATGAAGCCTAACAAAAGGAATTACCTTTGTAGTTATCATTTTAAATTGCATTGCTATAATATAGTGATTAGATTTTGATTAAGAACATCACACTAACCTCTGCTGTTCACTTTTTTGATAGGCATTGAACTTCTGAAATGTCTTCTCCCAGAAATCCTTAATTTTAAAATACAAAAATTAACTCTTGGAGAATTACTATATTCCTAATTTAAACAAACAATGTGGCTATATCCTAAGCATATTCTAGATATTATGCACTCTCAAAGGCATTATTCATCATAAGCTTCAGTCTATGTGTGTACATGCAATCTAAAACTATTTTCTAAAGAACAAAATTAAGTTTTCCCAACCGTAGCTCTTAAAAAAAAGTTCTTAAAAGCACAAACCACAAACTCCTTCTCCAAATCTTTTAAAGACTGTGAATCTTTTTCAAAATTCTCCAGCTCCTCTATGATGATGAATTGGAACTTATCAAGTTTTTTGATCCTAGTAAAGAAACAAAATGAGATTATTGTTGTGAACGGTAGCACTCAGAAGACTTCCAAAGAGGTTTTTGGGACAGACCTGTACTCCTGAATCTGATGGTTCATTGTGTTCAGATGCTGTTGAGCCGTTTTCCAAGACTGCTTAGTAAAATAATCCATCATTTTTTGGCGGATCTGAAAAATACTAATTTTTAACTTGAAAACTCTTTACAAAAATAATCTAACCAAGCCTTGACCATGCAAATGACTAAGAAGAACTCAGAAAAGTGACAAATGAAAACCCAAGTGATTTGGTGATTTAAACCCACGTGTTCATAAATAAACCCAGTCGGAGCAACATCTGGTTCCATCAGGAAGGTTTTGACTAAGGGTTTAAGTGATCATTATTTTTGTAAAGACACCACAGTCTACATTATTTACAAAAATGCTACTGATTGTAATTCTCTTCAGAAACAAAGCCAAAAGTCACACTCAGAATTATTACCATCTTCCATGAAAACATATTTGCTAGATCCAGCCAGATGCAGAACAGAATATATGAATCCGGGCTTCTCTGTTTAGACTAGGTTGACCTTTGATAATTAAAATGAAATCTACAGAATCAGCTTCAGAAAGAAAAAGATAAGAGATGGGGCTGATGATAAAAGATGTTTTTCTGCACAGGTTAATAGGCAAAGAACTATTCTAAACACAAACATGTGAGAAAAAGAGGTAGGTGGAGAAAACAAACGGTAATTAAAAATTGTTCTAGAAAGTATTTTTGCAAACATCACCTCACTGGAGCCTCAGCAGCTAAGGCTCCGTAGGTGTGCAGACCTGGTGACACAGAATGAGAGGGCTTGCATCCTTTCCACTCTGTAAGGGCGCCCTCTCTAGCTGTCATCTAGTGCGATAAAAGATGAGGCACGAAAAGAAAATTGTTCAGAAAAAAAGAAAAATAATGCCCAGAGTCCAAATGGTAAGCAGACTGAAAAGGAAAATAAGACAAAGAGAAAAGAATCTAGGAAAAGAAAGAATGTGGATAACGCACAGATTTTAGAAGAGAAACCTGGCTCCTAAGACAAATTACTCCACTTTTCACCAGTCCGTGAGGACCAAGGGAGTTAATATATGGGTGTTTTGTTGCTGAAGGATCAAACCCAGCTGATAGTCTCGTAGAAAGCTAGAATCTTATCGTACCAGCGGGTATAAGTCATAATTTAAAGAATGGTAACTCACATGAAACTTCCTCCTGAATTCTGTGTTGAGGCTCTCGCACATCACCCCTAGCCCTGCGATCTCACTTTCCCAGCTCTCCCCACGGAGAGAAAAGTCATTTGTTGATAATGGAGATACACTTCCAGATACTAAAAAATGAAGACAATCAGGTAAAGTTAAAATATACATTATTACAAATTCAGTCTGAATCTAAACTTCATGAAGTTTAGAAGTCTCATGAAGCTGAGAACAAAATCTTATTTTCAGATTCTATGTGTGATCTAAGATTTACGACATAAAAGACCTGTTTTTCAATTTAAAACTTTTTTCATTTTTAAAAAATCCTCTTGGCAATGGTAACATTGAGATGGAACATTTTTGGACTATTTCTATGTTAATAACCAAATATTTAGTGATATACTGAGCAGTACATTTATGTTCTAGTAAAGCTTATACATGGTAATCAATAATAGAATCATAAAGGAGATTTATGAGTACAAACAGACCCTTACAACCATATTTTTCACATAAAGTGAACTTTGTGATAAAGCATCATCCTTACTAGACTTATCCAGAGTTCTCTTTACAGAGGGGACTCTTTTTGTGTGGATCATTCAATCTCTAAGAAACCACCTTCCACAATAATTACATTTTGACAGAGGCATTTTATCTGCCTACCTTTGTAAGTGTGATGATCTCTATCCTCGGTTTTAGATACTTTTTTGGGAAGCAAGTATACTCTCCCTTCCTCCTCTTCTTCCAATTCTATTTCATCAGCATTACTTAGATTATCTTCTATGTACATTCGTTTGCGACTAAGATGCTGTGTGGGGCCTTAAGTACAGTTAAAAAACAATAGTGCTACAATCTTGATTAAAATACCTAATTTCTTGCTTTTATAAAAAAAACAAAAAAGCTTTCGGTTTTTAGGCAACTGCACATTAAGTTCTATTTTCCATTCGACTAAATTGATTAATGTTATAACTTAAACTATAATTTCCTGCAGTAGTATTTCAGTAATGCTGTTTTTAGAGCAGGGCTAGGACTACAAACCTGACATATGAGTAGAGTCACAAGGCATGTCACACCATATCTGCTCTCTTCCCTCACTCGACAGGGATAGTGGAGATGCGGAATGACTTCCCTAAAATAGATATTAGAAATTGGAAACAAATTCTGTAAGCGTTCTTGCCTTCACCTTTGACCATCTTTCTCAAACCCTGAAACAAGTGACTTGCAAATGTGGTCCATTCCTTTTTCAGGTAGTTTTGTTTCTATCCCTTCCTCTCTCTCTACCACAACCGCGCATTGATGAAAATGTCTATGTCCATCTCAATCCTAAATTACAGCAACGGTTTTCAGCTGGCTTTCTCAACACTCCCTGCTTTTCAATTCTTCCTTAGTAGGATTTCGATTTGAGTCGGGGAATGGGAAGCCACACAAAATAGAAGTCAAAACTCTTCTTTCAACCTACTTTTCAGCCACATCTTTTTTCATCTAACCTGGCGTTTTCCTGTATACAAGTTTCTCCATTTCCGTCAAATGAGTCATTTTCCTAGTCCATGAAAATGCATGCCCACCCCAGTTGCATGGGTAGATGCAGACCAAGCAGGAAGGAATAGAAGCCTATCTATCCAGGTGGAGGTTGAGCCCTCCGCAAGCTATAAAATTCCACCTTACCATTCTATGTTTTACAGGTTATTACAATATTTTTGATGATGGATTGATGGACTGCTATAGTGGCACAAAGCTCAGCCAAATTTCTATATAATCGTAAAACCAGAAAGTCCCAGTTATAACTATGTAGGTCAGTGGGTCAGCAGCTATATCCTATTTTAAGACCTTACAACTTCTCATTTTAAAAATTTCAACTTTTTTCCAACATCAAACCATCCTCCATACTTAAACATCAGATTTTCAGTAACAGTTAAAAAATATTAAAATACAATTATTAAAGAACAGTAATCTGATTCTTGTAAGAACAATCTTAGTTTAAATTGGATGGCTATACTACCCTTTAAACCTCTATTGCTTTGTACAGGATTTTCATTGTTTGAAAGTTCAACTTCTATCAACTTTTTTCTGAACTATAATTGCTTACATCTGAGCAGCTGTTGGAATTGTATCTTGTGTAAGTACCACAGAATTTATATTTTTTCTATTCACAACAGTATTATTAATTGCAGTATGCCTGGGCTATGAATGAACAAGACATACGCAAACCCAGAGGAAATCAGAAAATTATTTAAAGCTAAAACACAACAATATGAAACCAAAACTACTTATGTTTTGAGGGAATAATTCATTTGCTGCTAAAATTCAACACCCATTCACAATTAAAGGGGAAAAAATCCTTAGACAACTAAAACATTAATTTGATCAAAATACCCACCAAAAACTACAGAATAAGCATGCCTATTGGTACAGTATCTAGTTAACATCTTCTCCAAGGTCATCATTCATCATCACCTTAACAATAAAAAGCTTAAGTATAAGAACTGGAATGGAAAATGCAAAAGTTATCATGAGTAACTGTCTATATTCAAAATCCAAGAGGCCCGAGGCAGGGAATTATGACAGAATTAGTCAAGGTAGTTGGGAGATACAAAAATCAATAGTGTTTCTATACAAAAGAAAAAAATTAAAAACCCAGAAAATTCAGCTCTTTTAATACAGCAAAAAGAAAATCCATAAAACAGAGGAATTAATCTGTTTTCTTTGTGGACGATTTGGCATAATTTTGTCGGAAATAACACCAAAATGTAGACAGAAAAATATGTGGACAAGAAAGCTCAGTATCGGGAAATGGCAATCCCTAGACAAACTGCAAAACTGACACGAATGAGTAGAGGGCCCACAGCACGTACAAGGAGGAGACGGTGGCGAAGCTCCCTGGAGGCTCTACTGATGAGAGCCATGTGGCCCCAGCACAGAGAGCCCGCCTCACAGCTGCCCCCCACCCCCGTTGCCAGGGCTGTGCCCAGATGAGCACGGCCAACCATGGAGACAGGAGGGAACCTCAGGCATGATGCTGCACTCACTCACTACCCACATGCAAAGAGAAATCTTAGAAAGCCTGGAAACCTAAAAGTTAAAAGGAATCAAAACTAACGTTTTTACCAGGAAGGAATATGACAGTCGCTGAGGGATTTGTTGAACACAAAGACCGGTAAATTTTATGGTATCATTTTTTGTCATATGGAAGTTTTTTATTTAAGTGAAAATACAACATACTGGAAAAAGAATGTTTGGATTGTACATAACCAATACAGAATTAATATCTAAAATATCTTAAGAACTCCTACAAATTTATAAGAAAAATCAGATGATGCAAAAGAAAAAGAAAAAAAATAGGCAATTCACAAACCGGCCAAAAAACATGAAATACTGATGCTGTTAATCAGTAAAATGCAGAGTAAAGTTCCTCACTACACTTACAGATTGGCAAAAAGAGAACCATCTGGTAACAGCCGGTTAAAACTGTAGAGAAGTGGGCACTATCACACAACAGTGTTGGAGAGTGTAAGCTGACAGAACTATTTATATAGCAAATTTCCAATATCTAAGAGTCAGCAGTAAATGGGAAACACGTGGTCAATAAGTACGTGACAATTAAAATTCCAACTAGCACCGAGTAGCATAAAAGAAAGTGGGCAGGGGATTATCTAGGTTTTGAGATTTGCAAGATGGAATACTGAGGGGAGAAAGGAATCAGGGAAGCCAAGGATGGTAGAGCAATATTGACAAAGGATGGTGGGATGATGATCTAGTGGGAAAGCGGTGTTCAAACCGTGGGCTGTTGAAACAGAGTCTTGCGAAGGTGCCTTGGGGGCTACTGGGGAGGGAGGCCAAGAAGTCTAGGGTGCAGACCTCCTGTCTGCTTTAAATAGCAGAGCTCCATTTTTTGGCACATTGGTGCTTTCATGAGAGATTTCGTTAGAAAAATATGCTCTGTAAGACTATTGGCTAAACAGAATAAAAGAACCTTAAAACCCTGTAGGAATACAAACATTCGGTTCGAAATGGTAGGACAGATGTTTGGTTTTTTCAGAGGTTTTAGATTGTGGCTGTAGGTGTAGTGAACTCTCATTAATTCTATCTCTGTATACAGAGGGTAGCACATATCAAAAGAATAATATATTTGGGTATTTACTATGTATCAGGTATTAATGCTTGAATAATCAGACTGATTTTTCACAGCCCCACTGTGCAGATGAGAAAACTGAGGTGCAGAGGGATTCATTAACTTGTAAAATGTTACACATGAGCAAAGAGTGGAGCCAGGATTTAAATGCGAATCTGACTCAAAACTTTTTCTGCTATACCCAGTTATAGTAAACTATATTATCTTGGCGCTCAATTCTGTAACTTTATTACTGCTTTAAAATTCTCTAATTTAAGCCATTTATACAACCCAAGCCAAAAAAAAAAAGGGGGGGGAGTGGAGGTGGAGTGGGTTCATAAACTGGTACCAAAGTATCCACAACTTAAAACCATTCCTTGTAGGCATGACAGTTTTAGCTAACCTCCCTCACTTTGACCGTAATTGATTCCTATCTTTAATGTCTTTTTACAACCGTTGTGAACATACCCACATATTGAGAAAAAAATGGTACATATATAATTTTTCACGTATCATTAAATTTGTTAATATTCATTCATTATGTGATTTGGATGTATAGACAAGTGAGTAGTGCCTCTGTGGAAAGGACCATTCCTATCACAATACTCCTAACAGCACTCAGTACTTCCCACACCACCACATCCTTCCTCCTGTACGTGTAGCTACTTATTAGTCTAGAAATGTCACGGAGGCTATTTTACTCATCAGTAGGCTATTCTTCTCCCGCAGACCAAACCCAGAACCCTACGTTAGGTGGATAAGCAATGTATATTTGATTAAGATTAGAGACAAATTATTTACCCCCTTCAGATATATCTGATAAGGAAAAAATAATGTATATTCTTACCAACAAGAAGGATCGTGGAATTGGCAAGCAACTTTCTCTTGCACATAATTTTTTGTCACTGTTTTTAGGTGACTTTTTTGGACCTCCAACTCCATATTTACTGCTTAAGGATTCAGGTGATGAAGTTTTTGGAGAAGGTGATAGGGATTTTGTTATACAGTCATAATCCTGAGTAAAATCCCTTTCTCTTATTTTCTCTATACCTGTATTGCCTCGCAAAACACAAAAAACGGATGGCAAGTATTATCACTGGTGTCTGCTTCAGAAATAGTATGATTAAATTCTAAGAATATAATGATTAACCAAATCCTCAAATCTTATCTATATTTAAAAAGAAAAATGTTTAATAAATCAAAACCAAATTTGTAAGACTCTGAAAATATTATAGTTCAATTTAAAATGTAATCCCAAGAACATTCAAAAGTTCAAACAAAAATATCTGTGGTATGAGCTGCTCTGTGATGATCAACTTAAGTATGATGTTGAGTATTTTGACATCATAGTAAAGTCACAGAATTTTCTGGTTGGAGATGGCTTGGGAAATCATCTTATCTCAAGCCTTCATATATAGATGAGGAAATTCACGGCCAAAATAAGTCTCAGTATAAATGAATTCTCAGACAGTTTTCAGGTCGAATAAGGGCATGTACATCTGTCTTCTAGTATGTGGTTATCTGACATGACAGTGGTCCTGAGTACTATGGAAATATTCTAGAAAAGAACAAAATAGCTACTTTGGAGGAAGTATATGTTAACTTATTTAAGTCCTGAATTTTAACTGAAAAGATGGATACTTGGAAATGCTTTAAAATAGCCTTAAAAGGAAGTGAAAAAGATAACAAGTACAAACTTACAGTTTCTATGGTGGAGAAGTTTGTGATGTGTGTATGTGTGTGTGTAATATACACCAGAGCTCCAAAGAATATGAATTTTTGTCAGTTATTTTTAAATAAAAGCAAACCTCAAATCATGAAGATAATCTACTATGGGTCTACAGAATGACCATGATATTCCTTAGAGACTTTTGTCAATGAAATGTAAAAAAGATAAAGTAGAAATCCCCATCATTATTTTCATGTTATTAAATATATTTGGAGATTAAAAACCTAAAGTTTATTCAGCTTTCACATTATAAGTTAAATATACCTTAAATATTTTCCATATTGAAGCATTTGATCTTTAAGTTCCTATCATGAACGACTTCAGTGTCACAGGGGCACTGTCCTGATGTCTACTTCACAAAAACCAAGTTACCAGCATTAACTAGTTCAAAAAATGAAGTTTTGACTACCTATAATTTTGAAGGGCATATTTAAGATTAATCTTCAAACTGTACTTTCACACAATTAGAATCAAATTGTATTTTCACACAGAATAATTCAACTTATTGAATATTTAAAAGAAAAAAATGATACTGACATCTCATTACTTCTATAGATGATGGGCTCCCAGATAAGGATATAGGAGATAAGCCAAGGCTATTATCTCTTACAGCATCTTTTAGGAGAGATGAATTTTTCCATTCTTTTGATACATCCTTTTGTGTTTCAGCAGAGAAGGTGTTCTGTTGTTTCTTTGGCAGCTTCACTGTTTTGCTTCTGGAATGGATATTCTCCTCCTAAATGTATTGATAACTTTCAAATCATACTTGAATACAAATAATTTATACTTAAGACACATAAAACAAATTATGCTGAAATACCAAATATCTTCTATTACTATTTACAGGCATAACAGGGGCCTCAACATGAGTAAGTGAAGGACTTTCTAATATATTAGAAGACCTATGACAAATTCACAGGAAAATATAACACATGGACTATCACAGCACAAGAAATACAAACCAAAATGCTGTAAGGAGAAAATTATACTCCGTTTGGGGAAACCAGAAAGAGTTCCTGGGTTTCACGGTGCCTGACATGCTTGGGAGTTGTAAAAGAAGATGGTGAAGGAAGACCTACGAAGGCCAGGGGAGCCCCCTGACAGAGCCCCAGAGGCGGAGAGGCACAGGTCTCACCGGGTCTCCGTGCCGCCACAGCAAGCCCGCCACACGTTATTCCATCTGTTTCAGCTCTGGGCATCGACCGGGAACGGGGCAGTGAGCTCGCAGACGCATTCTGATGCACTGACTATTTCACTATACGGAGACTTTCAGGGTTTTTCTTTGAAGAGGGATAAGAGGAGAGGTGTGTATGTGTGGGAAGGCTTGGGAAGACAAACAGCTATATATATAGTAAAGTAAGAAGTGACAGAAAATGTGGAGATAAGTTATGAAGTCCTTCAAGTCTTCCAAGTAAAGGATAGCAAGGTTATAAACAAGGGGAGGTGGAAGTTAAATGATGTGAAATCAGAATAGTGTAATGGCAGAGACCTACCTCTAGTGCTAGACTCTTTGGGTTCACACCTTTGTTTTACCACCTCCTACCTGTGTGACCTTGGGCAAGTTCCTTTCTCTCTCTGAGCCCTAATTTCTCATTTGTAAAATGTGATGTCAATAAGAGTACTAATCACATATGGTACTTAAGAGATTTTAAGATGTTAAAGTACTTGGCATAGCACCTGGCACTGTAAGCACTGGGTTGTTGTTATTGTTGTTTTGTTTTTTGTTTTTTACTTTGTTAAAAAAGCTTTCAAGCAAAAAAAAAAAAAAGCTTTCAAGCACAGATGGCTCGGCATACATATGTAACACCTCACAAGACAGAAACCGGGGATGGACACAGGTTAGGCAGTGTTTAGGAAGAACCTCAGGTCCATTCAGGAGAAAGATTCACAGCTTCTCAACAGTCTGCACTTTTCTGAAGATTTTGGAAAGATCAAGCATTTTCCTAAGTCAAAAATATTATCTTCAAGTCATTTTCCTAGAGTGAAACATCTGTTTTGTAACACTAATGCCACCTTATCACAAATTTACATATTGCCTAAAGGTCAATTATCAGTCTATAAAATTTCTCATATTAAAGGTTTAATCTTAAAATGTGACAAATTTGACATTTCTGCAAAAATATATTCTGTATTTAGTATTTTCACAGGCTTTTCAGAAATTTTTAATCTGATTTGTATCTATTTACCTTTACTAGCAGTTTCTCTTTAAATGAATGTGAAAATTCTTGTTCACTTTCTGATTCTGAGTTTGAGAGATCTTTATAATTTTTTTTGGTTTTTGCCACTCTTCGTGGAAGTCTGGTTCTCCCATCTGGAACTGTCTCCTCTACCTTTTTGGTGATGTTTTTGTTGGGTGTCTTTAGGAAAAAAATTTCTGATTAGAATCAGTATTTGAGATGTAAGAAATACAAGCTATTTTCTATAAAATTGGCACTGTGACAAGAAATACATAAAATATTTGTAGGAATAAAAAGGATTCCTGATTAACATTTTCGAAAGACGGGATTTTATCTTTCTACCCAAATATCTTCTCTATCACCTTTTTTTATCCCTGTCATTAAAGCTCTGGGAGGCCTGGTATATATTACCTAACTTACATAAAAAAGAGAAGGAGAGGGAAAAAGAGAAGCAGAGATATCAAAATTTCCTATAACCACAGAATAAAATAGACCTAAAACAGGCCAACATGATCCAAAAAGGCAAAAGGTAGGAGGACGCATGCAAAGGCTAGTACAATTATGGAAAAACAAGTAACGATAAGGATAATATTATGAGATGAAAAATGAGGTTTTTTACATGACAGAAGAAAAATAATTTTAAAGTGATGTTTGAACACAAACTTCTTGGCTTTACCACTTTAGATCTTGGTTGTCCCCTTTCTAAAGATGGTTCTGCAATTCAAGAAAATAAGTTTTCAAATAGATATGAACTGGCATTAAAATTTATTAGAATATTTTTGCATAGAAGTTAAAATCATAACAAGAATATACCTTTAAACTCATTCAAAAAGTTATATTTCATGATGATTTGAGGCTAAATTGACATTGGTAACATATTAATGTTTGGTAGGATATGAATTACCAATTTTCTTTCTCCTCCTCTACATCCTAAAACTTTTTAAACGTGCAAGAGAATACATAGGTTATAAAGTGAACACCTATATGTATCTACCATTCAACTTAAGAGCTGGATTATGAATAGTGATGTATCTATTTGTGTGTATTCTCTATGATACTCAATATCCCCTCTGCCAAAAGGGAATATTTTCATTATACTGAATTGTTTCTTATTCACTTGGTCTTAAAGAAAGTTTTACTTCACAGATATGTATCCCTAAACAATATAGTGAGCTTTGTAAGATGGTATCATCTCATATGTAATATTCTATGATTTGCTTTATTTTTCACCATTGTTTCTAAGATTCATATGTATTACTGAGAATAGCTTCTGTTTCTATTCCCTTTTTTGCCTTTCAAGCACAATCAACTTTCTAAATATTCTCCGAAGCCTAAGAAATGGGATTATCCAATCCAAGGAAGCAATGAAATTCTGGGAGAAAGGTCTTCCAATCCTGGCAATAAGCTAGCCCCTACATATTGACTTGTAGTCATTCAGCCATAAAACAAAACAATTCACTCAGAAGTTCAATTTTAGAAGTATTTACTGATGACAGTATTCTCTGAATGGTCTCAAGATTCCTGATCATCTACTCTCTGTTACAAATGACGACATGTGAATCGTATGTTTCCCCTTGGCTTAGACCACACTGCTTCAAAGTCTAGACACGTGGCCAGACGCAGTATGTCTTTCAACATCTTCCCACAGGTCTGATCTGTGTTCCAACTACCCCAGTACCGCACTCCCTGCACTAACACATGATTCTCTTTCACACTTGCCTCTTTTATAGATAATACTGTTGCTTCTCTTCCTCATGTATATGATAGGCCTTATCTGTTTTCAAGATTCAGCCTCATTTATGAACACATGCCAAACTTCATTTCCATATTTCTATTTCTACTTCTATTTAAGACATCACTCGCTCCCCCCGACATATGCACAAAGGTTACTATTGGTTATTTTTATCCTGACATAAAAGCTGATTCCCTTAAAATACATATCAATTTAAAAGTTCAGAGTTATGTTGTCTTCTTTTAAAAATGGAATATATGAAATCTTTGTGTTTTAGTAAACAATCCAGGAAAATGGTCATTAGGTCTAGCTAAAAACCCATACCTCAAACTCTTATCCAACTACTTCAAGAGAGTCACTAGACAAAGCAGAAGCTATATGCTGGGAAGATAATATGTGAAATATTTAGGCAAAAATATTTCTGCAAGAAAATTGTTTTCCTTAGAATATATCTTTATATGAATTCTATGTGAATTCCTAAAAAGATATGTGTTGGGGGTGATAGGAAATGGGATGTCCAAGATTTGATTTTTTGCTTAGAGTATTGGTTTCATGAGTACTTAATAATACATCATTCACAATAATTGCTAAATAACTGAATAACTGTAGGCCATGAGTAGACAAATGATGAGAGTATGCATGAACCAAAGAATAGACAATCATATTTTGTGTGTCTAAGATCCTAGTAAAAAAAAAAAAAGTAATTTATATATAACCTTATTACTAAAAATAATAAAACAAGAAACAAAACCACTGTAGTGTTGTGGTGTATTTGCTCTTCTTTTCTATTCACAAGGTTATGTAGTTATAAACACTAACTACATATACAAATATACTTATCAACCAATAAAGCATTTCAGGTAGTTGAAATGGTAAAATCATTTGCAACATTGCTCTAAAAAGTGATTTCTTACTTGATTTCCCACTTCTAGGTTTCTTCATGTTTTTATTTCTGCTATAGTCTATTAGCTGTGGTTTTGATTTAGGTTCCTTTAGCCAGCTAACATCAGTCTTGCTGTCATCACATCTGTATTCTGTGTCAGAATCACTAAAGACATTTTTCTTTTTAGGATTTGTTACAACCTACAAAAAAAAAAAAAGTCCTTGTAATAGATGAAGAAATGTGTCTCATTATTATGCTATGCAAGGTAAGTTAAGCCAAAAAAAAAAAAAACAAAAAAAACCCCAAGCAACAGAAAAACTAACTTCTTAATTTTTCGGCATACTAATCTACCTGGCATTAAGGAAAACATATCTAGAAAGTCACTCAGAAATCCAGATCAGAGATTGAGATTCATATTTTGTTGTTATTAAAACTGTTTACTCCAACAGAGACATAAACCAATGTCATCAGAGAAAGTAACTAAAGCCGTCATATCTTCTATTACTAGATGATTACGAATAGCTCAGAGACCATGCCAAAGTCATAGTGGGCATGTGGATAATCTCACAGAGGGGAAAAAAATCCAAATGATTTTGTTTTCTAGGTCTGTGATCATCTTTGGCATTGGAAAATAATTTTTAAAATACTGTTAATAGGCATATTAGGATATAACTTACTCTTTTATCTTTTGTTTTGAGAGAAGTTTCAAGTTCATCATGATTCCTTAAACCTATCCTTAAACAAAAAGATGCATCAATTTTAATTAACTTCAATTATTTGTTCTCTTAAGGTAACATATACTGGACAGTTAGACCTGGGGTTTCAGCCTTATTCTTTTACTAATTCACTACATAATTCTGGCCAAGTTGCTTATGTTCTCTGACCTTAGTTAATTGTAAATATAACAAGGTCAGATGAAAGGACTAAGTCCTTTCAGCTTTATAATCTAAGAGACACAACTAATATTAAAAGTACACAGAATCTGCATATTAACTTTAGAAGCAAAGACTGAAATATTAGAAATATAATGGAGGTAATCATGCTAGTAGCATTTTTATTCATTCTTTTCTTATGTTAAATACTCTCAGACAAACCAGGAGGAAATATTGAAGACAAAGAACAATTGAGAAGTTTATTTTAAGTTGATCCATCTAATTATAATAAAAGCACCTACAATCTTATTGAATTATCCACACAGGCTTCTGTAGCTGTAGCTTGAAATTCCTGGATCTATATTGTAAATAAACATTAAAAATTTTTTCTTAGTGTTGAAAAAAGGTAAACAAAAATTTAAAAAAAAAACATAAAATCTGGTTTCTATTACTTCCTATCATAAGATGCACCAATAAAATTAAGTTTACTAAAATATTTTTATATTTAAGAAGAAAGCTAATACTATAAAGTATACTAAAAGCAAAATAAATAGGAATAATTATTTTTAAATTTCTTGTATCAAGAAGGAAAGTGATTTTCTTGATGTAGTAGTGTGAGTCTCGCCCCATGCCCCAATTACCCATTTTTCTCTACTTTGAAAGGAAACCAAAATACCTAAGTTGGTGCCAAATAAATTTTAAAATATTTTAAACTATTTCAAAGCATATCTACAAGAGAATGGAAACCAAAAAACATACACTGTAATGACTATATGGTGAATACAAAATAAATACTAAATACAAAATACTGATTTCTAGCTTACTCCAAGTTTTATAATAGGCTCATCAGCTCCATTCAGATTAAAATTGTAAACATCATTCCTGTAAAAATGAAGAGAAATATTAACTCCATTATATAATAAATATTCTTCAAATATGAATAAAACTAAGATCTATGAAAAATTACTTACAGAGGGCATTCAGAAGTAACATTAACAAAAGTAGTCTTCAGTTGTCTATAACTTTTTTTCTGAACCTTTTCCTAAATACAAAAGAAGTTTATATAACATTCAAACTTGTACACTAGTATACTTGGCAAACAAACATATGCAATTATATTTTCATATATTTTCTACTTGTTTCTACTCATGTTTTATATCTGTAACCATTTCCTTAATGTAAAAACTGAATAAAAGTATTAAACACCCACACCTATAAAAATTGTGAAGACTTTAAGTACTAAGAACATAACTGAAAGTACTGTAAATTAAATATAAAATGTAAGATCCTTACATCTTTATTTGCACTGACACTCCTGTACATAGGTAAATGCTATCCTATAATCTGATAAACCTTAGTAACTTTAGAATCACAAAACAAGCATGCTTTTTTTTTTTCATACTCATTTCCTTTAAAGTCTTAGAAAAACTTTGGGAGAGACTAAGGTTTATGTAAAATCACTATTAATATCACTAAATGATTGATTACTGAACAGAAATCCTCTGAAGTCTAATAAGTTCGAAATACTAAAACTATTCATTTTAGTTGTTATTCATATTAAATTTTATTATGTATTTTGGCTGTTTTATATATAATTATTTGTATTATTTCAAAAAGTTTATCCCTTAATATATTACTCCTCTGATCACTTATCTCAGTTATCCTTTCCAATAGGATTTTTACCAGCATTTACATACATCTGTTTAATTCATCTATATTGTGTGCTAGCATGTGCTAGGTATTACAGAAGACACAAAAAATAAGCCAAAATATTAACAAGGATACAAAAGGGAGCAAAAGGATACAAAGATGATTCTAAACAGACACATGCTAATAGAAAACACAGGAGAGAGAAAAAGAACTGCAATAGCGAGTAAAATATCAAAAAATGGTACAAAGAAATCGGTGTGTAGATTCAGAATTCTTGCCCGTTTGGATTTTCGGTCGGACACCTTGGAAGTTTTTAAAAAGAAGGCAGACTCTGAAGCAAGACCCACAAGGAGGAATCAAGTTTTGACGACCAGAAAAGAGTGTGAGAGCACGCTGACTCAGTTCAAAGTTTTTTCTGAAGAGGGGAAGAAAAAGAGAATAAACACTTGGAAAGACACTTCAGGGAATCTCAAGTCCTTCTGCTTCAGCTAAAGCAGACATGCACAGGGAGCTAATACTAGGAAATAAAGACGGACTTTCAAAGGGACTAGGAAACCGGCCTGAGTCTCCACTTAGTAAGCAACAGAGACCGAAGAAGGAATTTGAACAACAGAATGGCATGACTGAAGCTGTGTGCTTTAAAAAGAAAAAAGCTCCTACTAAAAAGAATGACAGGTTGGCCAGAGAAATACCAGAGACAAAAGAATTACATAAAGCCTATTGCAATACTCCAGGGACTAGAAATTAGAACTCGAACTAGGAAAAAGGAGTTGCATAGGCAGCAGAGGGGATATTTAAGAGGTATGTACAGAAGGTGAACCTCAGAACTTGAAATTAAATGCATACAAAGTAATGGGGAGTAAATCAAAGGTAATTGGTATTTTAAGCCTGAATAAATGGTAATTTTTTTAAAACAAAAAACAGAGTCTTAAGAAGGATCTTATTGTCAGAAGAGATGGGATTAGCTAGGAAAAAAGATGAAGTTAAAGATTTATTGAATCAGGTACCAAAAAATGAAAAGATCACACTTTTTTTTTTTTTAAGATTTTATTTATTTATTTGAGAGAGAGAGAGAAAGAGATCACAAGCAGGCAGAGGCAGGCAGAGAGAGGGGGAAGCAGGCTCCCCGCCTAGCAGAGAGCCCGATGTGGGGCTCGATCCTGAGATCATGACCTGAGCCGAAGGCAGAGGCTTTAACCCACTGAGCCACCCAGGCACCCCAAGATCACTCTTATATGGAAAAGAAACATTTGTTCTGTTTTGAAAAGTAGAACAGAAAGAGGACTTTGAGTAGTTACCACTAAACTTGTTGGTTGTTTATTTATCAACATGCTGAAAACACTAATTCCATCCTATACTGCGATTCTCTTTTATGTTTACAGTCAAATATCATCTAGGGTTTGACTATACATTTGGTCTAAATAAATGAAACCTACCTTACTGAGCTGTAGATCAGATTTGTTTGAAAAGCCACTAAAACAAAGGTTTTGTCAAAATTAAAAAAGCAATTTAGTATCAGAATGTCCTTCATAAAAGCCACTTTATATAACGTAAAACATTTGGGTCACTAAGTTTACATTCAATATGTTATAAATAACTGAAATGTGACAGCACTAGCCTGATATTTTTGCAACTTCACTTGTAGTAAACAGCAACACTAACTGTTAATGATAAGTTGAATCATTCATGCAGTAGGAGGTGCCAAGCAATTGCAAATGAATGGTTCTGCCAGGAAAGTAATTGTTTTGTGTCTTATCATTAAGGCCAGAATTAATTTAAATATGAATTAATCACCAATAACCTGTAAAGAAACATTTCTAATAAGAACCTTCGGAAAGACTGCAAACAAACTAACAAAAATACATATTTACTATATAAAAATAACTCAAGCTCATTTAAATTTTGTTTCATTAAGCAATATATTTAAATATATTTAGTTTTACTCATCACTAGGCTCAATAAATAAAATCTTAAAATGTCTATATTCTAAAGATTTATTTATGAAATGGTATGCTGTATCAATATGGTATTTTTGATACTTTATAAAATGTAATCATCACCTACTACAAAGACTAATTTCAAATTTAGTTCCCTTCCTATATAATTTAAACAGCTACTATTTTTAAAAGTAAATAACTAGGTGTTTTCTACTGGAAAGTTGTATTACTTGAACATGCTCAAAACTAACCTTCTTAAAATTGAGTAAAATAATTTAGTTGTATCGGTCAGAAAAATACTTATTTCTAAAATTTAACATACCTGTCAATCAAAGACTCCTTGAATTTTCTTGTAGACTTTATGTCTTCCTTTGGTTTATACCTCTTATTAATTTGGTTTATCAAGGATTCTGCTGCATCAGTAAAGCCTTTCTCTTTTGACTTTTCTCTCTGAAACAATTTATAAGTTACTTTAAAACTCTACCAGTAATCCTTCAAAGGAAAATAAAGGAACATTTAAGAAAAATCTGGTTCTATATATACTACAAAGAGAAATAAAGGAGATAAGAAATTATTTAGTAAGTCTGGGCTTTGTTAGGCATTCAAAAACACAGGATAAGATTTAACAGTTTACAGAATGGGGCAGAGTGATCTGTAGAGATCAAAATAAGTTTCTATCCATGGAAAAACAAATCATATTAAAATCTGAAGGAGGGGCGCCTGGGGGGCTCAGTGGGTTAAAGCCTCTGCCTTGGGCTCACGTCATGATCTCAGGGTCCTGGGATAGAGCCCCACATCGGGCTCTCTGCTCAGCGGGGAGCCTGCTTCCCCCTCTCTCTCTGCCTGCCTCTCTGCCAACTTGTGATCTCTCTCCTCTCTGTCGAATAAATAAATAAAATCTTTTAAAAAAATAATAAATAAATAAATAAAATAAAATCTGAAGGAAACTAAAATCTGGTTCTTTGAAAAGATCAATAAAATCAATACGTCTCTAGCCAGGTTAGCTAAGGAAAAAGAGAGAGAGAGAAAAGACAGAAATTATTACTATCAGAAATGAAATAGAGGCTGTCACTCTTATGGACATTAAAAGGATAATAAAGGAATATTATGAACAACTCTTTTGCCCACAAATTTGATAACCTAAATCAAATGGGCCAATTCCTTGAAAGGTAAAGTCTACCAGAACTCATATAAGGAGAAATAGATCACCTGAATAGGCCTATATCTATTAAAGAAAATGAATCAATAATTAATAACTTTCTAAAGCAGCAAGCATCGGGCCCCACATGGGTTTACCAGTAAGTTCTATCAAATACATAAGGAAGAATCATACCAATTTTCCAAAATCATCCAGGAAACAGAAGCAGAGGGAATACTTCCTAACTCATTAAATGAAGCTGGTATCATCTTTACATCAAAATCAAAGATGATACAAGAAAGGAAATAGACCTTACACTACCTCTCACGAACGCAGATACAAAAATCAACAAAATATTAGCAAATTGTATTCAATAATGTATAAAAGGAATTATATACAACTAAATGGTATTTATTCAAGGTATGCAAGTCTGATTCAACATTTGAAAATCAATTAACATAACATATCATACCAACAGGCTTAAGAAAAATAGATATAAGAGAAGCATTTGAAAAAACCCAATACCTTTTCATGATAACAATTCTCCAAAAACTAGGAATAGAGGGGAATGTCTTCAGCTTGATAAAGAACATCTTCCAAAAAAACAAAATTAGAGCTAATACCATACTTAATGGAGAAAGACTACATGTTTTCCCACCAAGATCTGAAACAAGGGAAAGATGCCTGCTCTCACCACTTCTATTCAACATCAAACTGGAAGTCCTATGAATGCAGTAAGACAAGAGAAGGAAATAAATGGTATAGAGAATGGGAAGAAATAAAACTCTCTTTGTTCACATATGACATCATTGTCTATGTAGAAAAAAAGCTCAAAAAATTAACAAAAATACTCCTGGAACTAAAAAGCAATTGTGACAGCACTGCTGAAGGATACAAGGTTAATATACAAAAGTTGACTGCTTTCTCATAAGCTAGTAATGAAAAACTAGAGTTTGAAATTATATTCCATTTACATTAGTACTCCCCAAAATGAAATACTTAGGTATAACTCTAACAAAACATGTATAAGATCTATACATGACTAATGAAGAAAATCAAAGACTCTAAATAAATGGAAGGAAATTCCACGTTCATGGGTAGGAAGCTTAATATTGTCAAGATGTCAGTTCTTCCCAACTTGATCTACAGCTTCAATATAATCCTAATCAAAATCCCAGCAAGTTATTTTATGAATATCAACAAAATGATTCTACAGTGTACACAGAGAAGACACCAAGAATAACCAATATAGTATTGAAGAACAAAGTTGGAAGATTGACACTACCATATTTTAAGACTTACTATAAAGATACAATCATCAATATAGAGTGGTATCGCTGAAATAGACAAATCAAGTAATAGAACCAAACAAAGAGCAAAGAGAAAGCCCAGAAATACCCTCATATACATAGTTAACTGATCTTTGGCAAAGAAGTAAAGGCAATGCAATGGAGAAAGGATAATTTTTTCAACAAATAATGATGGAATAACTGGACATCCACATGCTAAAAACCAAAAAACAAAAACAAAAAATGAATCTAGACACAGAACTTACACCTTTCACAAAAATTAACTAAAAAGGGATCTATGACATCTATCGTAGAAACCTCGATATCGAACACCCAACCTACACTAATCTAAATAGATTGATAGGTCAGATTGTGTCCTCCATCCCCGCTTCCCTCAGATTTGATGGCGCCCTGAATGTTGATCTGACAGAATTCCCGACCAACCTGGTGCCCTATCCCCGCATCCACTTCCCTCTGGCCACCTATGCCCCCATCATCTCTGCTGAGAAAGCCTACCATGAACAGCTCTCTGTAGCAGAGATCGCTAACGCATGCTTTGAGCTGCCCAACCAGATGGTGAAATGTGACCCTCACCATGGTAAATACATGGCTTGCTACCTGTTGTACCCTGGCGACGTGGTTCCCAAAGATGTCAATGCCGCCATTGCCACCATCAAGACCAAGCGTACCATCCAGTTTGTGGACTGGTGCCCCACTGGCTTCAAAGTGGGCATTAATTACCAGCCTCCCACTGTGGTGCCCGGTGGAGAACTGGCCAAAGTCCAGCGAGCTGTGTGCATGCTGAGCAACACCACGGCCATCGATAAGGCCTGGGCTCGCCTGGACCACAAGTTTGACCTGATGTATGCCAAGCGTGCCTTTGTTCACTGGTATGTGGGGGAGGGCATGGAGGAAGGAGAGTTCTCTGCGGCCCTTGAGGACATGGCTGCCCTTGAGAAGGATTATGAGGAGGTTGGTGTGGATTCTGTTGGAGAGGGTGAAGAAGAAGGAGAGGAATACTAAAGTTAAAAATGTCACAAAGGTGCTGCTTTTACAGGGAAGCTTATTCTGTTTTGAGTATTGAAGAGCTGTGCTCTGATCAGTTATTCGTATGTAGCAGTGTATACTCTCATATACAATTACTGACCTGTGCTTTAAAACACAGCGCTGTGTTACAGACCCAAGCTGTCCACTTCTCTGATGGCTTTGAATAAAGTATTCCCTGTCTTAAAAAAAAGGGGGGGGGAATCATAAACCTAAAAGTAAAACGCAAACTATAAAACTCCTAGATGATAACAGAGGAGAAAATCTAGGTTGACCTTGGGTTTGGCGATGCCTTTTTAGGTATAACACCAAAAGCACAATCTACGAAAGACAAAGCCGAGAAGTAGAACTTCATTAAAATTAAAAACTTATGTTCTGTGAAAGACACTATTTCAAAAATAAAAAGACAAGCCATAGACAGAAAGAAACTATTTGTAAAACACATATCTGATAAGGGCCTTGTATAGGCATACTGCAGAAATGCTGTGGTTTTGGTTCTAGAACACAATGATAAAGCAAATAATGCATTAAAATGAGTCAAATGAACTTGGTTTCCCAGCGCATATAGAAGTTATGCTTACTCTATACTGTAGCCTATTAAATGTATGACAGCATTATGTCTAAAAAAAACGTACATACCTTAATTAAGAAATACTGTAATGCTAAAAAAATGCTAATCATTTGAGTTTTCAGCAATCTTTTTGCTGGTAGAGGGTCTTGCCTCAGTGTTGATGCCTGCTGACTGATTAGGGTGTTGGTTGTTGAAGGCTGGGGTGGCTGTGGCAACTTCTTACAATAAGACAATGAAATTTGCCACATTGACTGACTCTTCCTTTCATGAATGCTTTCTGTGTAACATGCAATGCTGTTTGATAGCATTTTACCCACAGCTGAACTGTTTTCAAAATTGAAGTCAAGCCTCTCAAACCCTACCTATGCTTTATCAACTAAGTTTATGTAATAGTCTAAATTCTTTTTTGTCAATCTTCACAGCATCTCCACCATGAGTAGATTCTATCTCAAGAAACCATGTCTTTGCTCACCCATAAGAAGCAACTCCTCATCCATTAAAGTTTTATCATGAGATAGCAGCAATTCAGTCCCATCTTCGGGCTCCACTTAGAATTCTAGTTCTCCTGCTATTTCCACAACATCTGCAGTTACTTCCTCTACTGAAGTCTTGAACCCATCAAAGTCATCCACTAGGGCTGGAATCAACTCTTCCAAACTCCTGCTGACGTTGATATTTTGACCTCTTTCCATGAATCACTGATATTCTTTTTCGGGGGGTGGGGGAAGGGAAAGAGAATCCTAAGTAAGGCTCCGCACCCAATGTGAAGCCTGACACAGGGCTCAACCTCACGACCCTCAGATGGTACCTGAGCCAAAATCAAAGAGTCAGATGCTTAACCAACTGAGTCACCAGGATGCCCCATTCACAAATGTTCTTTATGGCATCTAGAATGGTGAATCCAAACTAAATCCTTAGTTTGCCCAGATCTATCAGAGGAATCACTATTTGTGGCAGCTGGAGCCTTATGAAATGTATTTCTTCAAAATTAAGACTTGTAAGTAAAAACTACCCTTTGATCCTTGGGCTGCAGAATGGATGTTATGTTTAGGAGTTATGAAAACATTAATTTCATTGTACATCTTCATCAAAGCTCTTGAATAATCAGGTGCACTGTCAGTGAGAAGTACTATTTTAAAAGGAATTTTTTTTTTTCTGAGCAGGTCTCAACAGTGGGCTTAAAATATTCAGCAAACCATGTTGTAAACAGATGTGCTGTCACAGTCTTTGCTGTTTCATTTATAAAGCAGAGTAGATTTAGCATAATTCTTAAGTGCCCTAGGATTTTCACAATTGTAAATGAGCACTGGCTCTAACTTACAGTCACCAGATGCATTAGCTCCTAACAAGAGAGTCAGCCTGTCCTTTGAAGCTCTGACGCCAGGCACTGACTTACCGCTAGCTATGAAAGTCCTAGATGGCATCTTTTTCCAACATATGGCTATCTTGCCTACATTGAAAATTTCTTTAGTGTAGCCACCTTCATTAAATATCTTAGCTAGATCTTCTGGATAACTTGCTGCTTCACCTTGCATTTTTATGTTACGGAGATGGCTTCTTTCCCTAAACTACATTAACTAATCCCTGCTGGCCTCAGACTTTTCCTCTGCAGCTTCTTTACCTCTCTCAGCCTTCACAAAATTGAAGAGAGTTAGGGCCTTGCTCTTAAGTGGGCTTTGGCTTAAGAGAATCTTGTGACTGGTTTGAGCTTCTATCCAGGCTAAACTTCCTCCAGATCGAAGAAAGATTTCTTTTCACAGTTTCACAAGAGGCTGAGTTTTTTGCTTATATCAGCTTTCTGCCTGCCCGCCTCATTAAGCTTAATCATTTTTAGCTTTTGACCTAAAGTGAGAGACGTGTGACTCTTCCTCTCACTTGAACACTTAGAGGTCCCTTTAAAGTTATTAACTAGCCTAATCTCAATATTGTTATGTCTCAGGGAACCAGGAGGCCCGAGGACAGGGAGAGAAATGGGGGAACTGCCAGGTGGTGAAGCAGTCAGAAAACACACATTAAGTTTGCCATCCTATCTAGGTGCGGTCATGGTGCCCCCAAACAATTACAATAATAACATCAAAGAACACTGATTACAGATCACCATAACTAATATAATAATAATAATAAAAAACTTTGAAATCTTATGAAAATTACCAAAATGTGACAGAGACGTAAAGTCAGCAAATGTTGCTGGAAAAATGGCACCAATCCACTTGCCCAACACAGGGCTGACACAGACCTTCAATTCATAAAAAATGCAGTATCTATGAAGTGCAATAAAGCATGGCAAGCCTGTATCTAAAGAACTGTTAATATTCGACAATAACAAAGAACTTAGTTAAAAAGTGAACAAAAGATCTGAATAAACAACTAACCAAAGAAGACATACAGATGATAAATAAAAATATAAAAGGATGGCCAAATTTGTATGTCATTAGGGAATTGCAAATTAAAATGAGATACCACTAAGCACGTATAACAATAGCTAAGATTCAAGATACTGATAACACTCAATATTGGCAAGGATGTAGATCAACAGGAATTTTCTCATCTGTTGCTCAGAATGCAAAAATGGTACAGCCATTTTTTCCACTTTCAGAAGACAGGTGGTTTCTTATGAAACTAAACACATTCTAACCATATGATCCAGCAATCATGCTCCTTGGTATTTTCCCAAATGAGGTGGAAGCTTATGTCCACATAAGACCTTCACAATGAACATTTACGGAAGCTTTATTCATAACTGTCAAACCATAGAAACCAGCTAAGATGTCCTTCCATAGGTGAACATCTGAACAAATCTTGGCACATGCATATAAGAGAATATTATTCAGCGGTAAAAAGAAATGAGCTATTAAGCCATGAAAACACATGGAGAAAATGTCATTGCTATTACTAAATGAAAGAGGCCCATCTGAAGACTACATACTATATGGTTCCAACTCTATGACATTCTGGAAAAGGCAAAACTACGGAGACAGAAGATCAGTGATTGCCAGGAATATGAGGGGGTAGGGAGCACAGGGGAATTTTAGGGCACTAAAGCTATTATGTATGATACTACATGTTGCTACACATCTATCAAGACATACAGAATATACAACACAAAAGGTGAATTCTAACCTACACTATAGGCTTCAGTTAATAATAATGTATAGATACTGGTTCATAATTTGCAATCCACGTACCTACTGGATGTAAGATGTTAATGATGGGGAAACTAGGGTGTGGGTGAAGGGGAAATGGGAACTCTCAGTGTACTTGTATACCTGAAACTGCTCTAAGAAATACTATTGTTTTAAAGGCACCTGCCTGGCTCATCAGTGGAGTGTGCAACTCTTGATCTCGGGGTCATAAGTTTGAGCCCCACGTTGGGTGTAGGGATTACTTAAAAAAAAAAGGTAAAAAATACTATTACTTTAAAAATGGAAGGACTACAATTATCATGTCCATAATTTTATGTAATTTGGCTAAAACTCCCTATAATACTCTTAAAAGATATGAGTTCTCCTGACTCTAGTCACTAGTTTTACCCTTTTCTGGGAATCAGGCATTTTTAAAAATTATGGTAAAATAGGGGCACCTGGGTGGCTCAGTGGGTTAAGCCTCTGCCTTCGGCTCAGGTCATGATCTCAGGGTCCTGAGATCGAGCCCCGTATCGGGCTCTCTGCTCAGCAGGGAGCCTGCTTCCCCCTCTCTCTGCCTGCCTCTCTGCCTACTTGTGATCTCTCTCTCTCTCTCTGTCAAATAAATAAATAAATAATAAATTAAAAAATTGTGGTAAAATATAATAGAAACAAAAAATTTATTTATTTATTTATTTATTTTTTCCCAAGAGAGCCAGAGTGGGAAGGCGGGTTGGGGCAGAGGGAGAGGGAGAGAGAGAGAAAATCTCAAGCAGGCTCCACGCCCATCACAGAGCCCAATGCGGGGCTTGATCTCATGACCCTCAGATCATGACTTGAGCGGAAATCAAGAGACAGATGCTTAACTGAGCCAACCAGGAGCCCTGTTCTAATCATTTTTCAGTTTATGTTTTTATATGTAATATAAGTCATAAGTTACTATTTACTGCCTCTTTCTGAGATTACTGTACTTGGCTTGGTAAAAATGTAGCAAAAATGAACCTCCCCCAAAATAGTGAGTGTGTGATTCAAGAACTTCCAGCATAACTGGAGCCACCTTGGGAAATCTGCACAACGGAGCTGTAGAAGTTCTGTTTCTCTGGGTTAATCCAGTGAACAGGAAGCAGGATCAGGTGACTACGTTAGAGGGGAGTCATGCATGCAAGTGGCAGAAAGTCCTCTATAATAACACAGGGAGCAACAAATGAAAGACTGAAGAGAATTTCTGGAAACAGGAAGTTGGTTTTAAAAAATCAGAGCATAGTTTAGATGATCAGTTTCCGTGGCCCCAGGAAAAAAACAATGACTAGCTCAGGGAAATTCTGTGGAATAATTCTAAATTACAAAAAAAAACACTTTTTATTTTAAAAATTGAAGAACACTCAGCATTCAGACAAAAAGAACCTACTTCCCCTGCATCTAAAGAACTAAATAGCAGCTAAAATTAGAAAGAAGAATAGCATACTAAGAAACAAGAAAAAGTGACCCAAAAGGATTTGGTTAAAGAAGAAAGTAGCCAAATCAGGCACAGAAAGTGAATTGCAGATTAAAAACAAAATAAAAAGGCTGGTCAAGACAAATGAAATAATGTCTAATTATAAATAACAATATCAGAGGGCGCCTGGGTGGCTCAGTGGGTTAAAGCCTCTGCCTTTGGCTCAGGTCATGATCTCGGGGTCCTGGGATCGAGCTCTGCATCGGGCTCTCTGCTCAGCAGGGAGCCTGCTTCCCCCTCTCTCTCTGCCTGCCTCTCTGCCTACTTGTGATCTCTCACTGTCAAATAAATAAAATCTTTAAAAAAAATATCAGATTATCTATTAAGTATTTCATTTGCATACTGAGATGCTCCAATACATGGACATTTTACATAAACTCTAGACATTTAGCTCTCCAGGTACTAATACCACTCTGGAAAATAAATGGAAATAGAAGCCTATAAAACCTGGATCTTCTAGACCTAAATGTGAAACAGGAATCCATCAAAATCCTTGAGGAGAACTCAGGCAGCAACCTTTTCGACCTTAGCTGCAGCAACTTCTTCCTAGAAACATCGCCAAAGGCAAGGGAAGCAAGGGCAAAAATGAACTATTGGGACTTCATCAGGATAAAAAGCTTTTGCACAGCAAAGGAAACAGTCAACAAAACCAAAAGACAACTAACAGAATGGAAGAAGATATTTGTAAATGTCTGATCTGATAAAGGGCTAGTATGCAAAATCTATAAAGGACTTATTAAACTCAACACTCAAAGAATAAATAATCCAGTCGAGAAATGGACCGAAGACATGAACAGACATTTCTCCAAAGAAAACATACAAATGGCCAACAGACACACGAAAAAAGTGCTCAGCATCACTTGGCGTCAGGGAAATCCTAATCAAAACCACAGTGAGATACCACCTCACACCAGTCAGAATGGCTAAAATTAGCAAGTCAGGAATGACAGGTATTGGCGAGGATGTGGAGAAAGGGGAACCCTCCTACACTGTTGGTGGGAATGTAAGCTGGTGTAGCCACTCTGGAAAACAGTATAGAGGTTCCTCAAAATGTTGAAAATAGAGCTACCCTACGACCCAGCAATTGCACTACTGGGCATTTACTGCAAAGATACAAAAGTAGTGATCCGAAGGGGAACATGCACCCGAATATTCATAGTAGCAATGTCCACAATAGCCAAACTATGGAAAGAACCTAGATGTCCATCAGCAGATGAATGGATAAAGAACATTTGGTATACATATACATATACATACACATACACATACACACACACACACACACACACACACACACATATACATACATACACATACATACGATGGAATGTTATGCAGCCATCAAAATATATATACACATACATACAATGGAATATTATGCAGCCATCAAAAAGCCCCTGAAATCTTGCCATTTGCAACAATGTGGATAGAACTAGAGGATATTATGCTAAGCAAAATAAGTCAATTAGAGAGGGACAATTATCATATGACTTCACTGATTTGAGGAATTTGAGAAACAAAACAGAGGATCATAGGGGAAGGGAGGGAAAAATGAAACAAGACAAATCAGAGAGAGAGAGAGAGAAACCTTAAAAGACTCTTGGTCTCAGGAAACAAACTGAAGGCTGCTGGAGTGGTGGGAGGGATGGGGTGGTGGGGTGATGGACATTGGGGAGGGTATGTGCTATGGTGAATGCTGTGAATTGTGTAAGACTGAGGAATCACAGACCTGTATCCCTGAAACAAATAATACATTATATGTTAAAAAAAAAACAAAAAACTGGATCTTCTAAGGAAGAGTGAAACACAGATTCTATTACTGGCAGTGGAATATATTCTAATTAAAAAGTTTTCTGGGGAAAAAAAAAAGTTTTCTGGGGCGCCTGGGTGGCTCAGTTCGTTAAGCGTCTGCCTTCGGCTCAGGTCATGATCCCGGAGTCCTGGGATCGAGCCCCGCATCAGGCACCCTGCTCAGGAGGGAGTCTGCTTCTCTCTCTGCCCCTTGCCCCACTCGTGCTCTCTCTCTTACTCTCTCTCTCAAATAAATAAAATCTTTAAAGAAAATTAAAAAAAAAAATTTTCCTTTAAAAAAAGTTCTTAATCTGCATCTTGACAGCAATGACAAAAGATATTTATGGTAACTACAACAAAAAGTAAACTTTTGATCTAAAGTGTGGTGAAGACCAGCTAAAACTGGCCTAGAGCTACCCTACAGGTGATTAATCTGAAGGAAGGTAAAGACTCCAGTGGGGATGAGCAACAGGACAGTAGAAGACAGTCTCCTGCACTCTGCTGACATTTTTTCTTTTCCTTTGAAAAAAACCTGTCAAACTCTAATGCAATAATCCAAGAAATGGTTTCAGATGCTACTATGTGCAAAACTGAACTAGGCCGTGCAGGAAAACAAATGGTGAATAAAACATAGTCTTTACACTCTAATAGGTTAAAACAAGGAGAAAAATAGACACAAATAACCATTTATTAAAAGAAAGGTAAGCACCGTAAGAGAGGCACAGACAGTTGCATACATGTGCTCAAAGCATCTGTGGGACAGAGCGGAAGAAAGCCATCAGGAGGACACAAGGAGCTGCAGGGAACATTCATGCCACACCTATTTACACACCTGCCTGCACCTGTGGGCACACTGCTTCGAGGGGTGGGAGGTCAGGGACTAGGATGAGGTGAGGGAGTCCAGGAGGCACCCACTCTCAGACTGGAGATCTGACTTAAAGAACAAGGTTTCACGAATGTTAAATCTGCAGCAATCCATCAAGCTTCTTTCACTGTCTTATGTTATTAGCTAGGCATATTATAGGTATGCAGAAACAAAACACACTGAAAGCTCACCATTTTTTTTGGTCTCAAATCCCAGGAATTAAGTTCAGACGTTATTTTTTTCCCTGATTTTCTATGACTTTTCACATTTTTTCTAGGAGAAGGGCTTTTATCACAAATAGCAGTATTCACATCTTTTGACAGTATGTATTTCTTCCTATAGATCAGAGATTCTTCAACTGTCTTATTTAGGAGAACAGACTTAAAAGTAGTTTCAGATTCAATACGCCAATCACTTTGCTTGGTATTTTCAGTATTTTTCTGCTCTGAATGTTTAGGATGATTTAGTCGTTGCTGAGTGTCTCTTTTGCAAACTCCTACTTCTGCTTTCTCTATTTTGTTATGCTGAATTGTTTTTTTCTTATATTGCACCTTTTCTGTTTCTTCAGAATTATCCTCAGATATTGAAGAAGATGATTTTTGTTTTGTAAGTTTTTTGTTGACAGTAACGTCTAGTGGAAAAATAAAAAACCAATCCTTATTAAATTAATAAACTGGTAATACATAAATTTGTTAAAATAAAAGATATTAGACATTGCAAGAAATGAGTATTTCCCTGAGCTACTACTGTATACAGAGAAAATGCTGTTTCACCTTGATTGAATGTGTCTCCTGATGAAGTACCTGCTCTGTGGTTGTTACACAGATTAATATTTGTTACAGGAGTCCAGCATGACCATCTGGAGGGCATTTTATTTCCGCAGCCGTTGTCCAAAACACCAGGTAACCTGGAAAATAAAAAAAATTGCTTAATGTATTACAAAACATTAGCCTATGACTCTGACATGAGACCTTGATTTTTTTTGTTTAATCAATGTTTATTGATAGCAATTTATCAGTCAAGTATGAAAATATTTTAGTAAGTCATTATGAAAGTTAAAACTTACTATGTAATTGATCAGATTAAAAACTATTAAAAAGTTCCATTATTGCTATTATTTGATACCTACTTAAATATATCTCAAATATATCTCACATATCTTACATGTTCTACTGTGTATTTAAACTAGGTTAAATTTCTTCACATTCATACTTTATTATTTTAAAAATCTCATTCATTTTAAGTATCTCAGTTTGGAAAAGAGTTATGTTGGTGGCTATGAAAAAACACAGACTATTCCCCATTGTGCAATCATAGTAATACTTGAGCTGATTAGTGCTAGAGCCAATACTATATTCTAAGACTATAAAAGCCTTTTCTTTTAAATTTATTACATTTATGTAAAAACAACATTAATATATACTAACTTATTTGATGGTTTTCTTCATACTTACACAGGCTTATCTATTTTCTCCACTGCCTGGGAATCTGGAACAATATCTTGCAGGTCATCTAAATAAAACAAAAATTACAGCATTTTCAATTTTTTGTGCAGTTGGCAGGGTAATATGGGAGTTGGTATAGAAGTTGCTCAAGAGTCACATATTAGGATACAGAGATTGATCTTCTTGGAAATAGAGACTGTATTGTATTTCCTTGTAACCTCTAAGTTCCTTTCATAAAGCCAAATGCATTCATTATAAATCTTTTTCAAATCAATGAAAGCCAGTGGAGTTAAAGGGAAATATAGAGTGTATACATTTTTTAAAAGAGAAAGTGAAATTAAACCAAAAAAGTACTTACTAATATTTTGGTTTCGGAATTCAATGTCCTTATTTTTGGTCTTCCCTACAACCTTAGTGGTTTCGATATGCTATAACACATAGGAGACATGGTAATGTAAATTTAAATCAAGGCATTACATGAAAACAACTCTTAAAAGTCAAGAGTATCAAAGTTTAAAACAATTAAAATAATTTGCCTTGCTATTAAAAGTTGGATGGTATTTCTACTGTTTCATAAAGGTTATGCCCATTCCAGAATACTACTTATCCTAAAGCGTAAGAAAATAATTTTCATTATAGACAAGGCAGAAGAGCCTACAAACTTTCTGATCTCATCCACAGCTAGTACAGTAATTCCATTCTCATCTGTAACTGACAATTTCTAGAATCACCATGGCACATCTCCTACTGCAGCTGATCTCACTTCCTGCATCTACTCTGTCTTTTCACTAATATACACACAAGGTTTGGAAATTCTAGATTAAAGGATTCTGTAAAGTTGTAGCCACTGAACAGGTAACTTCTTGTCTCCACTAAGCTTCCCTCTTTTCACAGCCACAGATCTGATAATAATCTGCCATCGCTATCAGAAATGCGTGCCCTCCAGGCTAAGATGTGGTGCTTCATGCTGGCTGTCTTGCCTACTTGGTCTAGTGGTCACTTCTCCATCCCAGGACAGGAGCAGTAGGAAAGCATGCAAGTACGTGCTGGCTGTCACAATGACAGAAGGGCTCCCCTGACTGGTACAAGTAAGCACAGGACTGGGATGCCCACCATCCTACCACACTCAGGACCACGCCACACCACTGAACAACAGCACCCTAATAAAGGAACATTTAGCTGATTAACTTGAACAATTACTTTTGACTTTTTTCCCCCGAGTATCTTCAACTCTTGCACCATTCACCCTTTGGCCACATAACCATTTTTTTTTTTTTTAATCCACCACCTATTCTTTTTTACGGTGCTTTGCTGGAGAAAATGACACATATTTCTGACCTGATGCCATGATAAAATTCAGTCTTCAACTAAAAGGGCCTTCAGCCTAACACCTTTACTTATTCTTCATTATCCTTTACTTACCCTCCCCGTTATCTCTCAGTTAACTGTTTCAAGTCTTTACATGTCCCTGACCCTCCACTTCGGCATATTGCCAAGACAAATTCACCATGTTCACCTCACACTTCGGAGAAAACAAAAACTATTAGGCATTTCTCATCTACAAACTTACTTATCTGTATCTCTGACTACCTCCTTTATCTCTCCAAGAAATAACTTTCTCTTAGCTATTGTCTGTTTTGTCCTTTCCACTACCTGGAATTAATGCCCTTCTCCCTGATGTCCATTTGACTAACTTTATTGACCGTTCAAAAACCAACTCACTCTCCGTATCCTTAAAGAGCATCTCCTGATCTTCACCTTCCCCTCCAGCTTGGGAGTTAGGCAACTGCCCTTCCACTAGGTTCCTACTGCATCCTATGTGTACAATCTGAGAACATTCACACAATATTATAATTATCTTATTAATTTGTCTAATTTCCACCCTACACTTTGAGATACTTAAGCACAGAGTCCACTTGTATCTCCCATTTCTAGCAGTCACTAACTTGTATAATAAACTAAAGAATGATGGCAAGTTCATTTCTTCTACTGAACACATAAATCAGAGTTATACTGAAAGGATATTCCTCAATTTTACTGTTACCATACTAAGAAGATCCTGTCAGAAGGAACTGACCTTCAAGAACAAAAAATCATACACACACATATGTACATATATGTATACACACATGTGTGTATACGCAATGTGATGATGCTTTAAACAAAGAGAGGCACTCACTGCTTACAAAATAAGTTAGCTCAATATGTATTTATACAATGACTTGATAATTTTTAAAAAATGTTTCCAAAGTAAAATTACTTTGTCTGCATTATCTCCAGTACTCCTTCCTTCAGACGGTCTAGATACAAGAGATACAGCATTGTCCACTCCACTTTCTGACGTTTTAGGTATATCAGGTTTTTCTGCAGAACCCATCATTTGCAGTGGTGGTTTAGTTCTTCCTCTTCGAGGTGTTGCTAAAAAGGAGGACAAAGGACTGCTATATTTATAGGGCTTCCAAAATTACATATTGCTATTACTGAAGTATGTTTTCAGAGGAGGTAGGTAAAAAAGGGAGGTGCTAGGATGGGTCCCAGGTTTCTGGTTTAGATGAATAAATGGATACAGATGCCATTTACCAAGGTAAGGAATAGACAAAAAAAATTGGCAGGGAGGGTGGAAAGATGAATTATTGTGGAGCCTACTGGACATTTAGATAACTGCCCAGTAGGCAATTGGGTTATGGGAATGGAAGGTCACTATTAAATTATCATATAGACTAAATAAGACTGTTTTATAGAAGCTAGTATACAGTATTATTTTTTGATTTGTATTTAGTCCTTAACGTGTACCAGGCACTGTCTAAATGTTTCACAATATTTCTCGTTGAGTGAATGATTTTTATTTAGTCTTCTAAACAACTTGATGAGATAGACACTTTAGTTCCATTTTATAAAAAGAAAACTGGTTCTAAACTTACCTGGCAGACAATCTGTACAAAATACACAACTGGGGGTAGGGAAATAAGCCCAAACATCCCGATTAATTCAATGTTTTATCCATTATGTTACAGGTGACTCCCACTTAAATAACAATAAATTATTAATGCTGGGTATTAATACTTTAAATAATGTTTACATGATAATAACCAATATGCCTTTATTAGAAATTTGAAATTTCTTGACAATTAGAAGACATTTGTGGTTCGTATCTTAACAATTTCTATATCCCCAACTTATCCTCTATGTAAATTATGCTCAGAATATCTCTGAATTAAAAAGTGCCTGTTAAAAATATGTTTATTAGAAGTCTTTTAAGACTATAAAACTTACATGTGTTGATTAAAAGTATTGGACTTCTCACAGTGTATCTGTCTGCACCAGGAACAATCATTGATGCTTCAGACATTTTTCTTTTGCTAGGAGTAGTTATCTGAAATCACGAGAAGCAGCCACAGTAAAAACACATTCTCTTTTGAAATTAAATATTCTCTGATTTTACCTAACATTTTACCTTGACTACACACAAAAGATATATGGTACTTTTAAAAAAAATTTTATTTATTCACTTCGGAGATAGATGGAGAGAGCGAGAGAGAAAGCACAAGCAGGGGGAAGAGCAGAGAGAGGGAAACAAGGAGATTCCGTGCTGAGCACAGAGCCCCACGTGGGGCTCAATCCCAGGACCCCGAGATCATGACCTGGGCCGAAACCAAGAGTTGGACGCTCAACCAACTGCACCACCCAGGTTCCCTGATATATGTTATTTTATAAACAACATGATATCCATAAATTTCTGTGTTTTAGGCTGACTTGGAAGGTTTTACCCTAATATTTGGTACTGAATAGGTAGCCAAAACAAGGAATGTTGTTTTAAAAAGTATTTATAGAATATCCAGACATATGAAATACAGCACCTTTATATACTAGCTGAAAATATTTTACTGATACTGAGTGTATCTATAACCAATTGGCTCAGTTTCTTATTCTATTTCAGTGTATGATGTTTGGATACGTATTTATGTAAATTTATGTAAATTTGTCTGTGAATGCTTTCATAATATTTAGCATTCTTCAAAACTTTTCACACATTTTTAAAAATTGTATTAACATTCTGTGAGGACTAACGTGACTTTGGAGTAAAAAGTCGCTACAGGAATCCAGAGACTCAGCAGCACAGGAGCTAGTGGTTCCAGTAAAGATACTCATTTTCCAACTTCATTCTAGAATCACTGAACAGAAGCGGAAAGGAGTTTCAGAGGGTGCCATAGAAGGGAGTAAATGGTGACAAGCTGTAAAGATGCAGAAGAGAGCTGTTTTTCAAAAGGCACCTGCCCCTAAGACTGAGAAAAAAATACTGCAAGAGTTTTTAATAGGTCTGTCTGCGGTGTGGAGGAAGGGTAGAAAGGAGAGAAAAAGGGGGAATTCTGTGATTAACCAGAAAATAAACTACTGAATCAGTGGGATTCCTCAAGAAAAGACAGTTCCTAGTGGTATACTAAATGGAACCTGGGAAGTTACCTATTCATATAAATGCTTCAAACAGTCAATCCTTAACAAAAACATGGTGATATTTAACAACAGTGTACTGTTTCTCAGAGATCTTTAGTTCTAGAGTTTATGACTCAATAAATTTAAGGGGGGGGGCCCTAAGAATCAGCATTTTAAATAAGCACTTATGTTATGACTTTGATATAAAAAGAGAAAATGGCTTTTATAATTTAACTGTCCAAGGAAAACAGAAGATGGCATTTTTAACAAGGGACACAAAACTAATGGGGAAAAAACAGTGAATAACATCAACATGACAAAATGTATGGAAGAGCCTGTGGGAGTTAAAGTTGCCTAAAGGTGAAAAAATTAGTAAAAACTAAAACAGGAAAATGTCCATGAAGAAAAGTGAAAATCAAGACTTGCAAATGTAACGGCACATTAAATGAGAGAAGGTAAAAAAAAAAAAAAAAGTACAAACAACAGGAATGAAGGTATAGAGGCAAGAATTAGTGTGACATAAAAAGAGGCAGGAAAGGGCCCCTGGGTGGCTCAGTTGGTTGAGCGATTGCCTTTGGCTTGGCTCGGGTCATGATCCTGGAGTCCCTGCTCAGTGGGCGGTCTGCTTCTCCCTCCGACCTTCCCCCTCTCAAGCTCGCTTTCTCATTCTCTCTCTCTCTCTCTCAAATAAATAAAATCTTAAAAAAAAAGAAAAGAGGCAGGAAAGCAGTTAACCTTACTAACATAGCATGTAGAATAAAATGAACTTGTAGAAGGACTCAGAATTGAGTCAAAATTTAGATGCGGGAAGATAAACATAGAGATCCCACAACTTTCTGAGCAGAATGCAACAGGGACTCTGGGATTAAGAAAAACCAGGTGAAGGAATACCACATGGGGAAGTTCACAGACTCAAAGGCCAATGAGGAGGCTGCTGTACTGAGTTGCATGTGCTAAAATGAGTAAGGGCGAAGGGAATGAGGAGGAATGGATGTGAGAGGTACTATGAAAGAACCATCACTAGTACCTTGGTCCTAGGTGTCAGGGGAGAGGAGGCAGGATTCGAGATACCATCAGAAAATTAATGGTAGCATTATTGAAGTATGGAGGCAGATGCAAATTTGAAGCAAAAGAGAAAAGAGTTTGAGGTTAGACTTCAGGAAAAGAGGAGACATAGAAAAGGAAACATTCAAAGAGTAAGTGGAGACTTCACTGCAGCACTTTGAAGAGAAGTCTGGTATATTTCAAGAGCTTAAACTATGCACATGATGGAAGCTCTTTAAGGGATAAGGCATAGAGATGTTCAGGAAGCTGAGTCAAGTTTTCAAAGCAAATCTACATTTAAGATGCAGGGAGAGAAAGTATCGCTAATGTAGTAACAGAAGTAGGAAGAAAACTAAAAGGCTAACAGAAATCAAAAAAAGAAAGGACATTAAAAAAGACAGGGCTGTTCGCAATGTCAAGTGTCACAAGACAAGAAGGCTGAGAATTGATTCTGCTGAATGCGGCCTAGAGGAGAGCCTCCACCAGCGGAAGGAGGAGGAAAAAGAACTTAATACTTAACTTTCTTTCCTTGTGCAAATAAAGAGAACATTACATTATAGATTTGTATTCTACATAACAGCCAAAAGCAAATATAGACAGACAGAATAAATGTAACAAGGGGTACTTTCTTACATATTTCTAACTTGGAATTTACAAGCATATAGTATACCTTGTCTTAACCGTCTTACTCCTATACATAAACACAATTGCTAAAACACTATCTTTTGTTTGCATTTGTAAAAGGCAGGGGAAATACTCTGAATGTTACTGATGAAGGCCATTAAGGTGAATTCTAGATGCTTTTTTCTATAATTATATGTCGCAATGATTTGATCTATGCTGTTTTATAAACAGCTATTTTGAGACCATAGTTACCTCAAGCTGACTATTCTTTCTGTCCCCTTGATTACTGTTTTTGATGTATTTTGGAGGTTTAGCAAATTCCTTTTGGGAGTTAGGTTTTTCTTTCAAAGTAATGAGTTCCTCTTCGATGGGTGAGATTTGACTTTCTGGCACTAGAATCTGTTGGAGAATGTGGAGAAAAGTATTTCAAACTACAAACCACAGAAAGTTCTCAAAAATCACTGGATATCTTAATAAAGCGTCCATTCGTCCCACATTTACAAAAGTCAATTCTTGCTGTTTTCTATTGCTTAGTCCTACATAGTGACCCAACAAAAAGCATCCACATTTTCAAATGTCAACATAAAACAAGTTTTCGCATTAGTGGCGGGACATATAAACCTAATTTTTAAAGTTACCAAAATGATATTAATAATTATCTTCTGTTCTAAAATAAATGATCTTTAATAACATGTTTAAAAATCATATACCTTATTGGGACACTATACATTGAGACAATTTATTTTTTAGATATTCACCCTCCAACATAATACTGTGCAATTATTTAGGGTTCAACTTAGCCCAATGATAAAAACCAAGTAAGTCAGACACATACCTGTGATCCACTTGCATCAAAAAGTATATGCACAGATGTTTTGGCAACTGAAATACCTTGTTTTCTGGTAAATTCCTAAAATTAAATTCAAAGTGATGTCATTTTCTCCCAGTTCTTTCCATGTTAATACAATTATTTCCTGTTTCCTTTCAAAACTCCCAAATTATCTCAAATCATTATTTTGTATATATAAATACCCTTCTCCACACAATCTTTATTTTTCTTCACCATAAATCTTCTCTCTGCTGTGAACTGAATGTGTCCCCCTAAATTCATATATTGAAACCTAACCCCCAAGGTGATGGTATTAGGAGGTGGGGCCTCTGGCAGGTGATTGGGTCATCAGGGCAGGGCCCTCATAAATGGGATCAATGCCCCTATAAAATGAGACCCCAAGAACTCCCTCACCCTTTCTGCCATGTGAGGACACAGTGAAAAGACAGCCACTGTGAACCAAGAAGTGGGCCCTCACCAGAAAATGAGTCTGCTGGTACCTTGATCTTGGACTTCTAGCCTCTAGAACTATGAGAAATAAATGTAAATAAATGGGAAGGAAGGGAAGAAGGGAGGAAGGAAGGAAGGGAGGGAGGGAGGGAGGAAGGAAGGGGAGGTGAGGGAAGGGGAAAAGAAAGAAAAGAAAGGAAAGAAAGAAAAAAAAGGAAAGAAAAGAAAGAAAGTAGGTTTGTCATTTTAAGCCACCCAGTCTATGGTATTTTTGTTATACCAGCCTGAACAGACTAAGCTTGTCAACAGAGTAGCCCCCTGAAACATAACATGAATTGTCACCTTACTGATTCATGATGTCTTCCACAGTCCTAGAATGCATCTTCTCTAAATTTCACCCATCAATTTCCAAAGCCACTTCAAGCCCCATCTGAATAGCCTTTCCTTCAAATCTGACTTAGTGAGCATTCTCTTTTCTCAACTTCTATACCCGTCCCTTATTTACTTCTTCTGAGGAAGATTCTGTAATTCTCACAAAAAAATGTTTAATATCTTAAAAACATGGTCTTGTCTCAATTCACTTTTTGAACACCTAGCAGGAATTCATTAAATATTTTGAATACTGCAGCTTATTTTGTCTTCTGAGATTCTAACAGCTCTCTCAAGGATATGGCTAACAATCTGATGGCTATTCCACAATAAAAGTTCAAAGAACTAAAAATCAACATGTCATTTTAAGAATTCTAAGGGAAAAAAAATCAATGAAATTTATAGCCCCAAGTAACCAAAGTTTCCAGAATTATGAAAACATTAAAAATAATTTTATGAAAATAAATATTAAAAAGAATTTAAACACTTACCCTATATTTATTTGCACCGAAAATTTTTTGTGTCACATTTGTGATTTCTAATGATGCATCAAAATACAAAAGCAATTCTTTCCCTTCTCTTTGACTAATTTTTACTATGTTTTTCAGAATTATAGTCAGTAGCTTCTTCGATTCTCTCACTGTATACAAACAAATCACACTGATTAGTTTATATTCATTTCTATGATACCACTCTCTAGGTATACCATAAATAAGAAAGTCATGTAGCATATTAAATTGAAGTGACATAACATTAACTTTTAGGATTTAACAATCAATTCCAGTGCTAACTACTTATGCAAACGAATCAATTTCTTTTTCAGAATCTCAGTTTCCTGACCTATAAATTAAAAGCTAATACAATAATTAACGAGCTAAAGCCCAAATATGTTCTGGACACTAACAGGTTCTTAATAAATATTCCTAGAACACATCTAAGAAAACTATTTGCTTAATTTAAAGGAGGTAAACAAAGAAAATAACTTTAGTTCCATGCATAACTATATTTCCAGGCATAAGCATCTATTCAAACATTTCTCTTAAATCCAGCTGTTACAAACAAGTTGACAGTAAACTGTCAAAAACTTTGAGTGCCAGGAACCTGTGAAGAAGAATCAGTGCAATTCCTCCATTAGTTCCGCTGATGCACTGAAAATACTGTAAGTGCCAGTTTATAAGAGGTATTCACCTCCCTTCCTCCAAGTATTCACCAAAGAATCACTTGGCATCCAATTAATGTGTCTGTATTATGCACTAAAGGCCACTTGTGGCCTGTCCTACTTCTGATGGTGCTCCTATTGATAACTGTCAAGTTGCCACACCTGCCCCCAATGTATAATTTTGGGCAGGAGGAAAACATCCTGACGGAGATGGAGCATACCAAGTAGAAAAATCTGTCTCTACATCAGGAAAAGTTCTGCTGGCTACTTCATGCCCTAATCTACAGGACAAATGTCCCTATTGGCTACAAAATTCTGATTCCCGTGAGGCTTACTCAAGCAGAATATGTGTTATTTGTTTTTGCAACTATGTGGTCATGAAAAACTTCCACAGTAATGTCCTTTGATGGTTATAATAATTATTAATTGCTTGAAGACAGTGGTGACAGTTTCTAACTCAAAGAGCGCTGCTCTTGGCAGTGGCTTTATTTTGGAAAAAAAAAAGTCCTGTTTCAACAGTAACAAGTTTTCAGGCTTTAGAGATGAAGTTTGTATGACTTTGAAGACAATAATGTTTTGAATTCTGATGAATATTAGAAAACTTATAATCCTTATGGATACTTTGATTATTATATTGTTCTGATATGATTTTTTTTCTATAGCTTGCCATGAACTTATCGTAAATACAATATTCATTTCACTGCTTACATAAACATGGTATTAGAATTACTTCAAATATTGCTGAATGCTTTGCATCTTTTTGTACAAAGTATTCTCCACGTATACTGTGACAATCTAAAATCTATTGATATTTGTTATATTTTATTGTGGGCTTTGTTGAAATTTTTGGTATTTCCTTTAACTGCCTGGACTATATCATGGCTTGCTTTTAATTAGCAATATTACTGATATATCAGAAAAGTTATCTTGTTGCTTGTTAAATAGCCAAGTATTTTGGGCGCCTGGGAGGCACACAGTCAGTTGAGCATCCAACTCTTGGTTTTGGCTCAGGTCATGATCTCAGGGTTGTGAGATCGAGCCCTGTGATGGGCTCTGCACTCAGCTCAGAGTCTGCTTGTGACTCTCTCTCCCTCTGCCTCTCCCCCCACTGCACATGGGCATGCACACACATGCTCTCACTCTCTCTCAAATAAGTAAATCTTTAAAAAGTCTAAGTATTTATAGATAAACATATTTATATGAGATTCAAATACACTATATGAATATAGTATTTCTTCCTATGAAGGCATTTAAAAATTTTTAAGATTGCCCATGGAGCCTTTACTTTTTAAATTCTTACATATTATATATAAAAGGGTCTAACTGCCTGCAATCCACCATCGCTGCTGCTTCCCCATCCCCTCAGTCTGCAACTAATGAAATTCTTTTTCACTAGAAATATTGATTTCCAGATTCCACTTTTTTTTTTTTTTTTACTTCCATGAGTGCCCTTTATGTAAAAATTCAGATACTGTCCCTTCCATATAGATTACACTAGATTACCACTTTACTACAAAGGATACTAAAGGACACACATGAACAGCGGGGTGAAGAGATACGCAGTGTGAGGTCTGGAAGGGTCGGGAGCACAGGAGCTCCTGTCCCTGCAAAGTTTAGGGTGCACCACCCTCCGGGCATGAAGGTTCATTCTTATTCACCAACCAGGAAGCTCCAAAAAACCCCTTTTAATCCATACACAAAGAACTTATTTTTTTTATAAAAGTGTCCTCATAAAATTAGGAAGAGTTATATATTGGAAAATAAATTTTAAAAATCAAGTTTTGCTATTAAAACAATGAAAATAACTTTTTTTGGGCCAATTATGTGCAACTACGTCTGATAAGATGCAAAGGACAGAACTTTATTAGGAAGTGGTGGCAGTGATTAGCATGAAAATAAAGGGGAGAAAAGAAATTCAAAAAATGTTAAGAGAAATACATAAACATGAAAAATGATTAGTTAAGGGAGAGGAAACAATCAAGAATGGCTTCTTACTGGGGGACCTGGAAGGTTATACCTTTTGTCAAAATAGGAAATCAAGGAGGAATATATAGAGCTTAGCTGAGAAATTAGGAAAAAAGATTCAAAAATAAAAGTGTAGTCACCTATGTCAAATGTGGGGAAGGGTCAGTATAAGGACTGAAAGTGCATACTGATATTAATAAAATTAACTATTTTTTGACACTAAAATTTCAGTGGAGTGGGATGGAAAACAATGTAATAACAGCAGGACTGAAAAGCAGGAGAAAAAAAGATTTGGTAAAAACGATCTCTCAAAATTGGCTGTGTATGGAAAATAAGTGAGCCAACTAGAGGAAGATGAAAATCCAAGTAGGCTTTTTGTTTTAAAATGCAATAATGTAGGTACCATAAAAAGAGAAGATGTTAAAAAAAAAAAGATGTAAAAGTTAGAAAATGAGGGGTGCCTGGCTTGGTTAGTGGATCTTGATCTAGGAGTTCTGGGTTCAAGCCCCAAGGTGGGTGTAGAGATTAAATAAAAATCTTAAAGAAGTATGGAAGAAAACATTATGCTAAATGAAAAATGCCAGTCACGAAAAGATATATACAGTATGATTCCACTTAAAAGAGTCAAATTCACAGAAGAAAAATGTAGAATGGTGGTTACCAGGGGCTGAGTGGATAGAGGAAAAAGGGAAGTTTTTTAACTGGTATAGAGTTACAATTTGGCAAGATGACAAAAGCTCTGGAGATCTGTTGCACGACAATGTGAATATACTTAACACTACTGAACTATACACTTAAAAACAGTTAAGGTAGTAAATTTTATGTTGTATTTTATTTTATTTTTTGTATTTTATTTTTTTTACCACAATTTAAAAAATTGGAGAAACTAGGTGAGGGGGTACATGGAAACTTATTTATATTACATATACTAACATAAATATGCATATACATAGGTATTGTTGAAAAGAAGTACCCAGAAAAAACTGCTATATGCTGTAAGATTCTATTTAAAGGAACTACAGAAAATGTAAACTTGTCCATGGTAGAGAAAACATCAGTGACCTCCTGGGGCTAGATCTTCCTGGGTATAGATCAAAAGGAGCATAAAGAATATTTAGAGGGACTGGATATATTTATTACCTTGAATTGCATAAGAGTTTCATGTGTGTTTATACACATGAAGACTCACCAACTTCCCGAATCTGATGGAAGGTCATCTACAAAAAACCTTCAGCTAACATCATGTTCAAGGCTCAAATACTACATTTTCTTCCCTAAGCAAACAAAGATCATGAAGAAGGCAAAGATGACTACTTTTACCACTTCTATTCAATACTGTACTAGAAGTTCTAGTTATTGCAGTAAGGCAAAGGTAGGAATAAAGGAAGGTGGGGAAGAATAAAGGAAGGAAAAAATAAAGGGAGGAAGGGAGAGGTGGGGCAGAGGGATAAAGGGATAAAAGAAGGAAGGGCATAAGGATCAGAAAGGAAGAAAACTGTATCTCTATTTGCAGATACCATGAGGGACTACCTAGAATATCCCCAGGAATCCACTCTACGACTACTAGAACTAAATAGTGACTTGGCAAGATTGTAGGATACAAGGTAAGTATCTCAAAATCAATTGTATTTTTACATACCAACAGAAAATACCTGGAAAATGAAATAAAAGATCAATTCTATTTACAATCATATAAGATTAAGACTGAAGATATGGGAATAAGTTCATCAAAGGATGTGTAAGATTTCTACGCTGAAAACTACAAGGCATTGTTGAGAGAAATTAAAGACCTGAATAAATGTAAAGATACACCATGTCTGTGGACTGAAATACTTACTATTGTTACAATGTTGTTTCTCCCCATATCAAACTACAATTGCAATTATAAATTTGGCAGGCTTTTTATAGCAACTGGTAAGTCAACTCTAAAAAATATATGGAAATACAGAAGGTCTAGAACTTCTTAAACAGCCTTGGAAAAAACCACAATGTTGGAAGACTTACACCATCTGATTTCAAAACTATAAATCTACAATAATTAAAACAGTGTGATTCTTCTGGCATAAGGAATGGCAAGTAGATCCACGGGATGGAGTACAGCTTCAAGAAATAAGATGTGCGCTTCTATCAGTCATTTGATTTTCAAATAGGGAATCAATGAAATCCAGTGGGGAAAGGAAAGCCTTTTCATCAAATAGTCCTGAAATAATTGCATGTCCATATGAAAAATTAACCTCAACTCCTGTATCATACCATAACCAAATGTTAATTTGATCAAAATACCAAACAGAAAAGCTAAAACAACAAAGTTTTTTTATAGACAAACAAAAGAATATCTTTGTGACTTGGTAGTAGGCAAAAATTACTTAAGTCACACAAAGCAATAAGCACCATGGAAAAATGTGATCAAGTGGACTTCAAATTTAAAGACTTCTGCGCATTAAAGACATCCCTAAGAAAATAAATAAGCAAGATGCAGATGAGGAGAAAATCCTATTACACAGAACATCTATCTATCTGAAGATTGGTACCCACATATGTAAGAACTCAAAAACTTAATTTAAAAAAGTCTGCCTAGTAAAAAAGGATGAAATATTTAAATGGATACTTCACAAAGGAATATATATCAATGGCCACCAAGCAAATGCAAAATGACTAAAATATGCCTTGATACTTGAATATGTAGTGGTACCACTCTGTCAAGTTGTAGGACTTGGCCAGTACTGTTCTACAATTCCAGTTATATTAGTGCCGGAACTAGATGTTTGGATCTAATCAAACTAATAGGATGAAAAGCAAGAGCCTTCAACATATTGACAAGAAAGTGGTCATAGACTAGATAAAGAAAACGAGTTCAGGAAGGAGTTGAAAAATTGGGGGTTGAGGAAATATAGGTTCAGGTAATATTGATATCAAATTTATGAATGTGAATATATGAAAATATTGATTTTGTTTTCGTTAGTCTTTTTTCCCCAAAGAGCATGCAACTGTTACTCCATGTGATCAGAGTCAAGAGGAGAGTTAGAGAAAACAAGTTTAATACCTTCAATACTGTATATTTGTACTTTATCCTCAGGCACAGTCACTGCTTCCCACTGATGATCCTTAAATTTAAAAACAGGTTTGACCATAAATAAATAATTTACTTCTGCTTTAAATCTTCTTTAAATACCAATTTAAAAACTTAAAAGTTATACAAACAATAAAGTTATTTTTTATTAAGTATCACTAAGTAACACATTTCTTGCTCCATTAATTGATTGCATAATACATTACACTGTGCCACATTTAATCTATTCACTTTTAAAAGGAAATACTGGTATGATTTCATAGTATAATGGTATAATTTCTTGTTTTTGACCAAAAAAGGAATTACTACCATTAATATTTATTAGAGGATATCCTTCTAAAAAATGTTACCAAATCCTGTCATTTATGCCTTGAAATAGTGTGAAATCCTATGCATTCCTCAATTCCCACTCACTGATTAACTGTCCTTAGATTCAAACACTGAATGCATATGAATAATCACCGTTATTTGCCCCTTCCCCCTTCCACACGCTTTCACTGAAAATTTGTATAACTTAATAATACTGAATTCACAAAAAAAGCTACAGGAAAAATTAGATACCATTCCTAAAAGATAAGATCCTAAAACCTTCCACTAATCTTGTAAGGAAAATAGATCCCCTTCTTTTGTTATTTAAGGACATTTCACAGAAATTCACCTGAACTCTCAATCTCTTCACTAACTCCCTCATTTTCCTTAATTGAAACCAGTCCATATGCTGAGGGCACCGCTACCGTCATGGCATCCCCAGTTAAGGTGCTAATTCTCCCATACCTCAAAGCCTCAGGGTCGGGAGGAAAGGGTTGCTATCCTCTTCTCTGCCCCAAAGGTTTGAGCAGCTTTTTATTTTCTTTGTGTAAAAACACTTGCTCCCTTGAGGCACATGCCAGATGGTTGTTAACTTCAAAGTGATGATTCCTGGTTTATTGCCTTCCTTTTTAAGAAATTTTTATATTATGGAAATTTTCATGATTTTTATTTTTTAACTTAAAATCAATTACTTACAGTGTATTATTTTCAGAGGTAGAGTTCAGTGATTCATCAGTCTTACATAACACCCAGTGCTTGTTACATCACGCGCCCTCCTTAATGCCCATCACCCAGGTACCCCATTCCTCCACCTGCCTCCCCTCTAGCAACCCTCAGTTTGTTTCCTATCATTAAGAGTCTCTTATGGTTTGTCTCCCCCTCTGATTTCATCTTGTTTTATTTTTCCCTCTCTTCCCCTATAATCGTCTGTTTTGTTTCTTAAATTCCACATATATGTGGCGATCATATGATAATTGTCTTCCTCTGATTGACTTTTTTCGCTTAGCATAATACCCTCTAGTTCCATCCATGTCACTGTAAATGGCAAGATTTCATTTTTTTGATGGTTGAATAGTATTCCATTGCGTGTGTGTATATACATATACACGTACCATGTGGGGTATATATATACATAAATACATATATGTATATGTACATATATAAACGCACACACACACACACACATCCCCAATGGAATATGTACAATATATACAATGGAATTGTGTGTATATATATACACCACATCTTCTCTATCCATTCATCCGTCGATAGACATCTGGGCTCTTTCCATAGTTTGGCTATTGTGAACATTGCTGCTATGAACACTGGGGTGCAAGGGCCCCTTAGAATCACCACCTTTGTTTCTTTGGGGTAAATGCCAGTAGTGCAATTGCTGGGTCATAGGGTAGCTCTATTTTTAACTTCTTGGGGAACCTCCATACTGTTTTCCAGAGTGGCTGCACCAGCTTGCATTCCTACCAATAGTGTAAGAGGGTTCCCCTTTCTCTGCATCCTTGCCAACATCTGTTGTTTCCTGACTTGTTAATTTTAGCCATTCTGACTGGTGTGAGGTGGTATCTCATTGTGGTTTCGATTTGTATTTCCCTGACGTCCAGTGATGTGGAGCATTTTTTTTCACGTGTCTGTTGGCCATTTGTAAGTTTTCTTTGGAGAAATGTCTGTTCATGTCTTCTGCCCATTTCTTGACTGGATTATTTGTTCTCTGGGTGTTGAGTTTGATAAGTCCTTTATAGACTTTGGATACTAGCCCTTTATCAGATAAGACATTTACAAATATCTTCTCCCATTCTGTAGGTTGTCTTTTGGTTCTGTCGACTGTTTCCTTTGCTGTGCAAAAGCTTTTTATCCTGATGAAGTCCTAATAGTTCATTTTTTCCTGTTTTCCTTGCCTTCGGAGACATGTTTAGCAAGAAGTTGCTGTGGCCAAGGTTGAAGAGGTTGCTGCCTATGTTCTCCTCTAGGATTTTGATGGATTCCTGTCTCACATTGAGATCTTTCATCCATTTCGAATTTATTTTTGTGTATGGTATAAGGAAATGGTCCAGTTTCATTCTTCTGCATGTGGCTGTCCAATTTTCCCAACATCATTTGTTGGAAGACACTGTCTTTTATTCCACTGGATATTTCTTTCCTGCTTTGTTGAAGATTAGTTGGCCATAGAGTTGAGAGTCCATTTCTGGGGTCTCCATTCTGTTCCACTGATCTATGTGTCTGTTTTTGTGCCAGTACCATGCTGTCTTGATGATTACAGCTTTGTAATAGAGCTTGAAGTTCAGAATTGTGATGCCACCAGCTTTGGTTTTCTTTTTTCAAAATTCTTTTGGTTATTCAGGGTCTTTTCTGGTTCCATACAAATTTTAGGATTATTTGTTCCAGTTCTGTGAAACGTGTTGATGGTATTTTTGTAGGGATTGCATTGAATGTATAGACTGCTCCAGGTAGCAAAGACATTTTAACAACATTTGTTCTTCCAATCCAGGAGCATGGAATGTTCTTCCATTTCTTTGTGTCTTCCTCAATTTCTTTTATGAGTGTTCTATAGTTTTCAGAGTACAGATCCTTAACCTCTTTGGTTAGGTTTATTCCTAGGTATCCTACAGTTTTGGGTGCAATTGTAAATGGGATCGATTCCTTATCTTTCTTCTGTCTCAGTATATAAAAATGCAACTGATATCTGTACATTGATTTTATATTCTGCCACTTTGCTAAATTCCTATATGAGTTCTAGCAATTCTGGGGTGGAGTCTTTTGGGTTTTCCACATAAAATATCATGTCATCTGTGAAGAGTGAGAGTTTGACTTATTTGCCAATTCAGATGTCTTTTATTTCTTTTTGTTGTCTGATTGCTGAGGCGAGGACTTCTAGTACTATGTTGAATAACAGTGGTGAGAGTGGACATCCCTGTCCTATTCCTAACCTTAGGGGAAAAGCTCTCCGGTTTTCCCCATTGAGAATGACATTCACAGTGGGCTTTTCATAAATGGCTTTTATGATATTGAGGTATGTTCCCTCTATCCCTACACTGTGGAGACTTTTAATCAGGAAAGGATGCTGTATTTTGTCAAATATTTTTTTCTCCATCTATTGAGAGGATCATATGGTTGGGAGGCAACTTTAAACATTAGATGAGTTACCAGAGAATATCTCTATAAAGAAGCAATATTTATACTGAAATCTAAATGGGAAGAAACTGAGATGCAAAGATCTGGAAGTTTCTGGGCAGAAGAACCAGCAAGTAGAAAGATCTGAAATGGGCGCGATCTTTGTTAAAGAAATAGAAAAGAAAAAAAAAAATGAATGTGGCTGGAACATAGTAAGCATAGAGAATGGTCTGAGATGTCAGAGAAATAGCCAGGGGCCAGATCATAAAGACCCTCATACACAATGTTAAAGAGACAGAAGAAGGATTTTATGCCACTACAAGGAGAATGGCTTTTAGGAAAGTCAGAGAGAATACAGGGTGAATGTACTACTGCTACAGAAATCCAAGAAAGAGAATTCTACATATATATTTTGGAGGAATCTCCCTGCATTTCTAGGTTAGTTTCTGGCACATGGCAGGCATTTAACATTTATAAATGCATTTTATACTATCCCTACCATATATCATACTATAATTGCTTATTTTCTTATTGGAATCATCCATTAGACCAAACTGAGTGAAGGCAGGGACTACATCGATTCTATTCTATCCTCTTCTCCCAAGATTAATTTCTAAAGAAAACCTAGTTAAAAAATATTCCTACAAACCCTGCTGGAATAAATATACGAATTAAAACTGTGAGTGACCCTGAGAAGCAGTACCAATATTTGGAACTCAATTTTAATTAAGTATTCTATGAAGGTGCTCTAAAATAAAAAGAAATAATTGTATGTGGAAATCCTCAGGGGCATTTGCTTAATGTCTATCTACAGTTTACCTGGAACAAAAAGTAGGATTTTACAAAAGACAGAGTAAAAAGACTAGACCCTCATTAAAATATCAGCAACCACAATTAGATTAGTAAATGCAGATCAACTCTTCATTGGGTTTTTATAAAGCGACTATACAGTCCAGATTAGAAGTATGCCCCTGGACTAAATATAAAGTGGTAGCTATTTGGAAACAATGGCTCAAGAATTCTCTTCAGGTTAAAAAGAAGTCAGAAAATATACCACCTGGTTGAAAGGTTTAAATATAGCTACAGTACAGCACATAAAGAATTAAATTATTTCCAAATACTACCATAAGAATCAATACCTCACTATTTTCAAACAGAAGATTTTATGAATGGATAAGACCACTCATCAGTATTTGTTAAAATATTTTTCAGTGAGTGCCTCTACATTTGAATAACTGGTATCTTTTCTAGATTTCAGTTCATATGTTCATATGAATGTTAAATATTAGCATGTAATTTACTTCTGAAAAATCTTAGGTTAAAAAACTAGTATTAAGGGACGCCTGGGCGGCTCAGTTGGTTGGGCAGCTGCCTTCGGCTCGGGTCATGATCCCAGTGTCCTGGGATCGAGTCCCACTTCGGGCTCCTTGCTCGTCAGGGAGCCTGCTTCTCCCTCTGCCTCTGCCTGCCACTCCGCCTGCTTGTGCTCTCTCTCTCTCTCTCTCTGACAAATAAATAAATAAAATCTTTAAAAAAAAACAAACTAGTATTAAAATCTAGCATTAGTTTTTCTGTTGCAATAAAACATCAGAAATAATCTTCATTTCTAATTAACTGAATGGGCTACCATACTAATCAGAACTATAGGGTTAATATTGAAATCTATTAAAACAGCTGGAAAAATAAATACAAAAGAATCCACATTCTTAAATTAAAGCATTCTATAACATACACATATACAAACATAAAATGGTAGATGGAATAAAGCTTACATCATTATCTCCAGCAATATAGAATGATAGAGTCTGGCTCCCAAGATTAAAATCTATCCAAAATTCCTCAAGTTTTTCATCTGAAGGTATTTGCAACTAATAAAAAAACATAAAAAAGTATTATATACTATGATTTTAAAAGTGACAATAGAAAATTATGACTATGTTATATTCCTGGTTGAGTTGTTTTGTTTTGTTTTGTTTTTTAAAGAAAAGAGGAGAGCCAGAAGGTGAGGTAAGAGAAAGAGCAGACAAGTAGAGCATTTAAACCAATTAGAAACAATCAAAAGAAATGGTGCTTTAATATCTTACACAGAAATTAGCTCCAAGAAATTACAAATATTCCAAGTACAAATAAAGGCTGAAAATATTAGTTTGAATATATTAATGAATGCTAAGTCAATAATGGGCTTGGCTTAAAGGAAAAAGAAGCAAATCTGAAGTGCAGCCTTTATAGTTCAGTTATCCTTAGCTACAAATATGTCACTTCATAAAATGGCTCTTAGACACAGAATACTAGACCAGCTGTATTTGTGACCAAGTTATGACTATTTTTAACATTCTTGTCAACTTGTAACATGTAATTCACTAGATCATGTATCAAAGTTCATCTAATAACTAAAACATGTTAAATTTATTTATTCTTAAGATATATTTATTTATTACTCATTTGATACAGAGAGATACAGAGAGAGAACATGAGCAAGGAGAGAGGCAGAGAGAGAAGAAGCAGCAGACTCCCCGCTGATCGGGGAGCCCAAAGTGGGGCTTGATCCCAGGACTCTGGGATCATGACCCGAGCTGAAGGTAGACACTAAACCATCTGAGCCACCCAGGCACCCCAACATGTTAAATTTAAAACTTACCTCATATTTATCAAGAAATGCTGATAAACAAGGAAATGTAAAGACCCTGAAATAAAATGTAGTTTGTGTTAAAAAAATATATTAATAAGCCTTCACACTATAATCTTGACTAGCCATAGAAATCATGTCTAGGATCAAAAGGTAATCAGGCTATGGTCCTAATGCTTTAAATAAAATCCTATTTCCTTCTCAACTAAAATAAGAGTTTAGCGGAAATTTGTTTCTGTAGGAAAAGTATATTATTTTTAGGATACTACTCAAGCTCCCCTTCTAACTACAGTGACTATACCAATTTACTTTTTTACACTATTGACTAGAAGTAGAAATTCCTAACTTAGCTTATACTATTAAGATAGTGCTTTAAAAAAAAAAAAAAAAAAAGATAGTGGAAGCTCCCATAGGATTTAAATAGAAGAGTAGAAGTGAATAATACAGCTAATAAAAATGACTGAATTCGCCGAACACTTTCTTGGTCAGACACTTCTTCTTATAAGCACTCAGCATATATTCATCTCATCTAATTTCTACAACAAACATATGAGGTAGGTATCACTGTATTCTTATTTTACAGCTAAGGAAACGGAGGCAAGTAAGTTTAATAATTTGACCACATTAGAATAGGTAGAGGGGAACCTACGATTCAAATCCAAATAGTCTGAGTCCCTGCACTCAACTCTCACTCTGTCTTTGTTTCCTTAGTAACTAATGTGAACTCATTCATCCAATAAAGATGTCCTGAGCATCTATAATATAGTGCCAGGGAATGAACTGCAAACACTGCTCTGTTACTATCAAAAGTGTTAATTACCTTTCATTCATGCCCACTCCTGAGATTAAATAACCTCAGAAAGAGGTTAGTGTTACAGTGTGTTAATTATTAAAAAAGATAATTTGTTTGCTATATATTTTTATTCCAGTATGTGGATGAAGGAGGCAATATTTATACTAGATTTTGATTATTTCTCAAACACTAAATTTATAACATATATGTAATTCTGAAATAAACCAATTTTATTAATAGTAAATAAAAATGCATGTTTCCTCTAAAAAGTACAAAGTAAAATAAGACCAGTGGGAGATTATTTCAGTCTACCAGTGCAGTAACTTATTACATGGTGTTACAAAAAGATATTGCTTTAAATATCCCTGTGCATTTTAAATCCCAATTAGCAATAATCGCGCCTCGGATAAACCTCATTGGCTACGATACTGCCACTGCGCAAAGCTACATTTTACATCCCAAATGACCAAATAAATTATAAAGGTTCAACAACACTATGTGCTGCCTCCTGAGCTAGTTTTTTTTATCAGTAAATGGTTGAATACTGTATTAAGTTTACCTTCTCTTGTCTCCAAGCATGCCATTTACAAGGTTGAGAAATACTCTGCAATCCTAATTTAAAAAAAGAGACTTTAAAAAAGCATAGTAATAAGAAACTCTGTTGTTAATTTATTATTTTTATATTACTTACTGTTTCAAATTCAGAGTCTTTAATTCCTTTAAATGCATTAGCAATAAAATCCATTGAAAACCACTGACATGCCAGTTCTTGTCTTTGTTTTTCTGTAGTCATTCTACATAGTGCTTCTACGATACCTACTTGTAAGTCATAATCTTTAAAAAAAAAATTGTTAATGTGTTATTGGAAATTATGAAAAATAAGTTTATAAAAGTCACGGTTATAAGGGATTAGAATTAGCAAGAGAAAGAAGGAAAATACTAGTGTCATTCACTCATCTTTTGCCCTTTCGTTCATATGGATTAGACAGATCTCATCAGTACAGAAATGAATACAGCGCAAATAAGTTTAGCGCAAATAACAAGTTTACTAATGGAAGAAAGGAGTAAAGCTTTTTTTTTTTCCCAAAAAAAAAAAGGATATTTGAAAGAAACTCCTGAATATTTAAAGACTCTGCTATTCCATTACTATAGTTGTGAACTGCAAAATAACTCATATGATAGTCTATAAATCACAGAAGCTTTTACTTTTGTATGATGGTTACAGTCATTCCAAAGTACTTTAACCAGTGGTTTGTTCTATATGTAAACCACTACATCAAAATTTTCTCATATGAAACTTAGAAAAGATTCAGTTCTTTTAACAAATACATTGTTTAAAAACAAATCTTTAAGTCCCCCAAATATTAATAAACCTTCAAATTCATAAAACACCATCTGAGGAATTTCTTAGGAAAAGTAATTCAAATATGTTAAAAATTAAATTATTATTCATAAATCTACCATTAGGCACAATTTATGTTTGAAGACTCCTACTGTCATGTTTAATTATTTTAGTCTCACAGATATAGATCATTTAATCACCCATTAGTAATTAAAAATTGCTTGATTGTACATAGGTTATAATTCCCTCACATAATCTCACTATATTACAATGTTAATATTATTTTGACTAAAAAGATATTATATTCTATTAATTTGGAATAATTTAAATATGAACATTTTAAAAAAGCATACTTACCTCCAGCATCTAAAATCCTTTCTCCCATACTACTCCTGTAAATCAAAGTAACAGATTACATATCAAACTAGAACCAATTAAATAAAAAACCCACATATTTAGGGGGAAAAAACTTCACTAAAATTTACAACTGGCTAGTATCACAGACTTTTGCAGAAAATATAACCATAAATTATATTAGAAATCTACAACAGTTTATCAGTTTTAATTATTAATGCAACTCATGGTTGTCTTATAGCCTTATAAAATATCCTTTAAATTCTTGACCTGAACCACTAATTAAAGCAATATGGTACAAATTATTACATGAGAATTAACATTTCTTGGTTAGAGAGTATTTTCCTGGCATCTTGAGGCATTTTGTCAAGCATAGCATTCATTTTTTTTAGAGTCTAGAAAAGAAAAAAAGATAATCCATTAACTTTATATATTCAGTGAAACATTAAGTATTTAGAGAAATATTCTAGGTACACAAACTCAGAAGCCTATTTTTTTTCCTTAAGTACAGCATTTTAAGCAGGGAATGGAGAAGGGTGGAGGAAAGAATATAAAGTATAAAATAGTGAATACAAAAATAAATGAAACAAAGGATATCAAGAATAAAATATACCATGATTCAAGTTATACTCTTTGCAATAAGACATACATTTATTATGACTCTGTTATAAGAACTAAAGGAGCAGAAACTATTACCCGATTAATATTTGTTCTTATGGTTATATATATGTACACACATACATGTACTAATACAGGTTATTTTTAACATTTAAATACTGAGAACTCCTAATATCTAGATGCTATAATTTATTTTCATACAAGCTATATGCATACATAAACACAAATAGCTATGAATTTTCAATAAATATTTGGGTAACATATTTATTCATCATGTCAGACAATGAATTAAAACAGAAATACACTACATAATTACTTTAGTACCAAGAAAAAATTATTCATTTTGATGAATTGCTACTAAATTTGCTTCACTCTTTCATTTTTAGGTTTTTAAAAAAATCTAACAAATGGCTTTACCTCCTGCTGAATACAAATATTCACTCTTGAGTCAATAACCAGGACGCAGATTCGAGGCACGAAACTTTCCACAACTTGCCTTTTACCTGAAAGTGTTTAATCATTAATAAATGTGTATTTTAAAGTCTTTTAAATGGCAATCTTTTCTTATATGAGTTAATGAAAGAATGTACTAGCTCAGAAAAGGCCCACTGACAGTCTTGGGCAGCAGGAAACATGAAATCCAGTCCCAGTTGTCCCACTCACTAGCTCTGTGGCTTTGAAAAAAACACCTTTCAACAGATTTGACTCATCTTGAACTAGCAAAGGCATAACTTCAGATTCAGCTTCTCCTCCAGTTCTAAGGTAGTAGGACTTTTTGCAGATGAAATAAATATAGTTCAAAAGTGAAATTTCTATCGTGAAGTTCTAATGAAAACCAGTCTCATTAATTTCATCATATATTGAAAGTTCTATAATGGCCATAACCACTCCTCAATATAAAGATCTAAATATCTTGAGCTTTTTTCTAAAGTTAACCCTATTCTCGAAAGACAAGGCTTTATCAATACTAAATATATTTAGAGGAATTTGCCACATGCTATTTCATAATGCAAATTTAAAAAATAATTTTAAAGATTATATTTATTTATTTGACAGAGGGAGACATAGCCAGAGAGGGAATACAAGCAGGGCGAGTGGGAGAGGGAGAAGCAGGCTTCCCGCTGAGCAGGGAGCCCGATGTGGGGCTCGATCCCAGGATGCTGAGATCATGACCTGAGCCGAAGGCAGACACTTAACGACTGAGCCACCCAGGCACCCCTAAAAAATAATTTTAAATAATGGCAATACTACGACAGAAAATATACAACTTTCCAGGTAACTATACTGAAGGTAAAAACAGAATAAAATCACTCAATTAAATATAATTATTTACTTAAAACACTTGGATTACTTCATATTCACTGATGCTTTAGAACTGTTTTCTTCCCTAAAAACTTAAAAATTTAGGCTAGATTATAAGTCAACTATAAAGCAATCAATGAAAAGGTAGCATTAACTACTGCTGAAGTAAATAGCAATTGAGCTTTTAAAAATTTTTGGCTTTGAAGGCAAATTGTCCTTTTATTTATAAACAATTCACCAGCCTCAATGACCAATCCTAGGTAGTTCTTCTTCAACCAACAGAGATAAAATAATTTGCTGGAATGCTTCCTTGGCACAAAACAGTGGTCATTTGCAAGTGAGGAAGAGTTGTTATGTGTTCTACATATTGAAAACTCTGTCCCATTAGATCAAGAGTTGGCAAATTATGGCCCACAAACCAAATCCACCCCACTGCCCATTTTGTATGGCTCTATCATTCATCAGCAGGTGCTCTACGGAAATATCTGAATCACTGAACCAGCAGTATCAAAGTGAATTTCATTCTGCTCTCATGAACTTAGCCAATATCAGGTACCACTGAATGGCTTCAGCAGTTAGCATGGGCTACAGAGTTGATGTTTCTTAATGAATTCAACCCAAAGTTACAAGGCAAAATCATTCTTATATGAGAAACTAATACTTCACTAAAGTCATTTCAATGAAAGTAAGGTTATCTGAAACACAAGTAATGCCGAACTGTTTTATACATTTCCCAGGCTGTCAAAAATTAAAACAAGGAGTGAGATCTCCATTCCCACACGAATTTACAGGAGTACATTTTTTTTTTTCTAAGTTCCAGTTACAGGTCCAGCATCATTTCTGGACACTGATGAAGTACAAAGGAAATTTTCATATTTCAAAATCCATTTAAATGTTCAGCTAAGGGGCGGTTTCCACCTAGCCTTCAGTTGAAAGTGATTCATCTGCAATGCAATGACATTCTAAAAGGCAAATATTAAGAATCTAATTCTATAAATGCTTTCCAAGTGATGAACACGCTCAATTAAAAATCATGCTCATGAACTGATATCAGTATTTGGCATTATCTATATGAAAAGACATTTTCTAATGCAATTTACATAAAATCTCATTACAGACAAGCATAAAAAATGAACATTTGCAATTAATTCTGATAAGAGCAAACACTAACTCTGAGCCTTAATTAAGTGAAATGTCATCCCTTCAAAAGAGTATTCTTATTAGTTGATCTATATTACAAAAACACTGTACTACTCAATTATTGTAGTATCTTGAATTGTACCAAGATATCTATGGAAATCTGTCTTCTTTCTTGTTATATAAGTACCTAAATAATATCATTGATTTCTTTTGTTTGGTCCTAATATAAAGCTTAAAATGTTTACTATCTGGTCCTTTACAGAAAAAGGTTGTTGATCCCTAAATTAAGTAGTTAGATTCCTAATATTAAGACAATACTCTGAGGATTGCAAAATTATACTAAAATCCTAATAGCAAATTATTGTTTTAAAAGAAATAAAGTGTTTATTATACCTTCATCACTGATGTCATGTATGACCTGAAAAAAATGAATAATTTGTAATTTATTATCTTGTATTATAAACCATTATATTGTATTGATACAGTAGTAAATATTAAAACAGTATTAAGGTAGCAGATCCCATTTAAATTCACCATGTAATTATTTAACTTCAACTTATTAACTATTTAATTGTATTAATCAGGATAAGTGCTTTATATAATCTGAGCAGACTAATCCAATCAAGTCACTGACCAATCCGTTAGTGACTTTTAGGCTCTGGACATATAGAACACAAATTATATTTTAAATAAACACGTGCTTGTAAGATTGGTTAATCAATGTGATTTTTACCATCAAAAGATCAAATAAGTCTTCTATCATATTTATAACTGCCTCATCTTTTGAATTTCCTCGACTGAGAATAATCTCCTTTGATTTTTCAAACCAGGCAACCATGTAAAAAAAGAAATGTATACATTAGTTACTTTGAATTCAATTTTAATAATTTTAAGAATGTACTTATCTTGCATAAACAGTAAACCTAGGAATAAAGAAACATTAAAAATAAAAATTCTAGTATTATATGAAAAGAAGTTTTATGTTTTTAAACATCTTTGTTATTTTCATTTTCTGGTAACTCAGTATATTTTACCATTGTTTAGATGAGAATGGATGAACTAATCCTAATTCTAGGCAGAAGACCTTGATTTCCTCTTTCAAATTCCTAGTTCAGGTACATTCATTAATAGATGAAAACAAATCATCATAAATTAGATTGTTTTGGCATTATTACTATTTGAGAAGTTTTGGTGTTATTTTACTTAAATTAATTCATATATTTGGGAATATACTACATCTTAGGTACTGTTCTCAATGCTAGGTATACAGAAATGAATAAAACAAATAAAAATCAATATCCCACATTCTAGCATGGGAAATATATAATAAGCAATATAAAAACAAAAACAAAGTTAGACAGTAAATAGATAAGAGAAAATAAAGCAAGTAAAGGCCTCAGGGAGTCTTTGTGACCTTAAATTCATATGATCCTCAAGGAGCCTGGTGTAGAGGGTATCCTTTTGATATTTATCTTTGTAACATACAGGTCAGGTTACAAAAATATTTATTTTACCTAAAGTTTTAAGTAAACTCCCCAAATTTATTTTTCAACTGTTTGAAGATTTATTTTATTAAAAAACACACGTTGAATCCTATTTCCCTTCACATAAATATTATACATTATATACTTATCTTTTGGACCAGTCCTTGTTTTATCATAGTTGTAAGTCCAGCATGCCCCAATATAGTGATATTTTTGCCACATCTTCCAAAAGAAACCAAAATGGTTGAAACTGCTTGGATATCCTTTTTATTAAGCTCCTAAAACAAAAAGTATACATTTAAACATCTGTAAATACAAAATAGCGTGGAACTGGCACTGTACTAGGAACTTTGTAATCCTTACAAATCCTGAACGTTAGCTACTACCATGATCTCCATATTGCAAAGTACAGAAGTGCGGTTTGGAGAAGCCAGGCTTAAAGCCAGTCAGCCTGTGAATGACAAACCCAGCACAAAAATACAGATTTGTATAAATTCAAGAAACTTTAGACTATGGTACAATGAATCAGTTACCTTTCATTCTAAAAAGCTCTATGTATTTAACCAATGGAAATGAGAAATTTTTACTCAATCTTTTAGATTCGTAACAAATCTCAGATACTGGGGGAGACTGTCAATAATCACTTTTTCTCTGGTATAAAAATGCCTTACATATAATACATCAAGTGCAGGATTTTGGATAATTTTTATTTGTTTTATTTTTGAAAGCACCAAGCACTGTCCCCATAACATGAAGAATATGCTGAAAGATTTTTAATTTTTCAAACTTCAAACAGGTAAACTATTTTTCCTCAGTTTAGGTAACATTTAAATAGTGGCAACACTATGTAAACATAAATTTTTGTATATTGTATTTAGAAAATAGTAGTCTAATGTTATTTGGAACACCAGATTTTTTTTTTAAATGAGCACTTATTTATATAATTATAAACAAGTTTGCCAAAGCCTTTTTACTCATTTCTTCCAATGGAGTATTTCTCCCTAGAAAGAGTGCTATCCAATAATTTTAACAATCATTCAACAAAAAGGAGTATTTACCCTGCATACAAGGTCATCCAACTTGTGGAAAAACTGCTTGCTGCATTTAATCTTCACATCTTCACAAATATCAATTTGTAAAAGTGTTTTCAAAGGTTTGAAATCATTTTTCCTTAAAGCATCATCAATGCATTTTTCCAACTGCTAGAGAAATACAGTTAATGGCAAAGAGACTGAATCAAAACCAAAATTAGTCACCGTATGCAATCCAGTAATTCAAGAATTGTTGCCACATGAAAATTCTCAAAAGAGCTTATATCAATTCACTTATTTTTTTTAAAAAAATCTGTCCACTATTAAATTTGGAGTAACGGAGATAGAGATCAAGCTTCTTTCATAATAGCAAGATTCTACATAAATATATATATATGTGTGTGTGTGTGTATATATATATACACATACATATTCTACTAATTTTCCGCTTCATATCCTTTATTGTAAAGGACTGTAAAATCATTGTAAAGTCATCATTATGTTGAATTCAAAAAAGAAACCTATTAATGAAAGAAACAAAATAAACTTTATAGTAACTAATACTTAACACCATGGATAAAACCCTAACACATCTGAATATCAATTTCTTAAGGAGGTTTAAATAGTCTTTAAAAAATGCATAAAGACAGATAAAAGCACGGTTTGGAAACTGTATCAATATAATTTAAGAATTACATATATAACTTAACTTATACATTTATAACCTTTACGAAATTCCACCATCCTTACTACTAGAGTACAACATCACTAATAAGGAATATTTATACTCTAATCTGATCACTACATTTGGTGGTAAACTGCATACATGTTAAATATATTGTCTTTTTACCAAAATCCAAGTATGTTACAATTTTAAACCCTGACATAAAAATATCCAGGCATAAATTATACATGAATCACTGCATAATTCTTTTCAATTTAAAAGGTATATGTAAACCGTCAGCATCTTTCATACCTCATAAATAACAGATTTTAAAAACAAATCTACTAAAAAAATGAAAGAGTAACACTTTAAATTATTCCACTCTTGACCATTTCATAAAAACAAGTAAGCTTTATTTTTCCTAAAAGTATAGCACTTAACACCTTATAAACAAACAAAAGGATTTTAGGAATTAAAATACTTTCTTCCTTTTGGTCTAGGACTACATACCTGGAGATCCGGTCTTATGGGCATTTTGATTTAATTTTAAAACAGCAAGACAAAACAAACACCTGTAAAAACAAAACATATACTTTTAGTACCTTATAATCTATTCTGTATGTTTATCGTTCAAGATCTTAATACACATAAATAAGCACTGGTGATTATATCCAAGGCAATAAATAATTTCAAGTTCCTCACTGTTTATGAAATTACACGTGTGAATCTGGTCAAGGAGTTTCTGGAAGAAAGCCTGAAGATCATTTATTCAAGCCTTCTCTTCTTATAGATTACTTGAATAAATGTCACAAGTCTTGCCAAAAGGTCACAAAACTAGTTAGTGAAAAAATACAAACGTGGACCTCTCTCACTAGGGATTCCTGCTATACTTGTTCCAACTTTAGGAACAAGAAGAAAATAATCTTGAATTAACACGTAAATGAAATTCAGTCTGGTAACATAATATTTAAGAAGGGGAGAGTATACAAGTGTATTGCCAAAGGCCACGCTATATGAGAATAGACAAATATGCAGTGAAACAAGGAAAAGAAAACCCAAGCACACTGTCTCTTCAAAGAGGAATGGAAACGGGAATCAATAGGGTTATACTTAGCAACACCTACCATGTTTCTTTTTTTAAGATTTTATTTATATGAGAAAGAGAGTAAAAGCAGGAGCAGGAGGAAAGGCAGGGAGCAGGGAGCCCAATGTGGGGCTTGATCCCAAGACCCTGAAATCAGGACCTGAGCCAAAGGCAGATGCTTAACTGACTGAGCCTCCAGGCGTCCCAGCATCACCTACCATCTTGACAAAAGCATCTAACATTTTCAAATGTGATTTGGCCATTAGCTCTATAAAGGAAAAGAAATATCATTTTTTCTAGATATTATAACTGGAACAACTTAAAAATAATCTGTACTAGGAAAAGCTTCATAACAGAAACACCAGGAAATCCAACATAGAGAGACAATTAACCTAAGATGAATACAGGACTACGTATTCATGAGAACAAGTCGGTGGTAGTCACAGTCTACTTTCTTGCAGACGTGCTAATAGAGAAATTTAAGTGCCAATGAGGGCATACATATCAGGCAGACAAAAGGCATGAATAAAAAAATCTCTTGTATTTTCAAATTAACTCTAGGGGGAAAAAGAAATCGATCCCCAAAGAAACATCTGCTCGTAAGGAGCCAAGTCTAAAGATGTTTTTGCAGCACTGTTTTGAGTGGCAAAAATTCAAAAGTACCCAGATAGGGGCGCCTGGGGGGCTCAGTGGGTTAAAGCCTCTGCCTTCGGCTCAGGTCATGATCCCAGGGTCCTGGGATCGAGCCCCGCATCGGGCTCTCTGCTCAGCAGGGAGCCTGCTTCCCTCTCTCTCTCTGCCTGCCTCTCTGCCTACTTGTGATCTCTCTCTCTCTGTCAAATAAATAAATAAAATCTTTAAAAAAAAAAAAAAGTACCCAGATAGGAGTTAGGAATAGGAGGGAAGGTGACGAATGAATAAAATGTGGTATACGATAATCAATTTTGTAAACATAACAGATGAACCAGAATTTTAGATATTTGCAGTCAATTTTGAATTAAAAACATGTTGCCAAATGATACATACTGTGTAATGGCATTTATGTGAAAAAAAAAAGAAACATTGTCTTATGATTATATCTCTAGGAATAAGTATATACATACTTGCATCTGTGTGTGTATTTGTGTATGTGGTAAGGGGGAGAGAGGGAGAGGAAGACTCTGTTGGGAGAGTTTGTCAGCTCACTGGGGAGGAAGAGTAGTGAGTTGCACAAGACTGTAACTTGCTCGTTGTCAAAGGCAAGCTTTATTTGTAATTTATGCTTACATGCCTTTTTAAAAGTACAATAAAGTCTTGCCAAAATACAGGTAAGTGGGATCCAAAACATGGGATCAGTAAAATGTAGGTTGGGTTATTGTGAAGGGATGCAAATGACCAAGGCTAGTCTCCATAGTTAAGCAGCTGGGAAGTCCACCTGCTCCATCCAAACCTATTCAGGGCTTAGCTGTGATTATGCCCCATCTGGCTGTGCTTGTCTGCTCTGGCCTATATACTAATGGGGCAATTCTAGGTCCATGGCTAGCTGGGAATTCCAGTATACAACAATGATTCCAAGATCTCTAAATAGCTAGTAGTCATTTTGTCATTTTGCCTGACTCAGAGAGCTCTAACCCAGAAAATATTGGAAACTCAGGGACCCACTCTTTGCTTCCCTAATTCCAAAGAAGGGGTTTGCCTATTTTTTACTTGGCTTCACTCTTTCCTTAATTCTCCCCAGGCCATCACAGAAAATAGAAATTTAGCCTGGTTCTGTTTGAGAATGTCGTATCACACACTTTTAAAAGATTTTAACATACACACACACATGCATAGAAAATGGGGTGGGGGGGAGGATATGAAAAGTATTATCTCAAATACAGGGGTAAGAAATACATACTGGAGGTCAACAACCAAAAGGGTGATTACTGACAAACAACGTAGGCTAGAACTTTAGGCATCCACTAGTGGCACTATTATCATAAGCCTGAAGCTTAAGAGGTAGTTGTCTGCAGGAGGAACTATTCCTCGAGTGATATGATACAGAATATCACAAAGGAATGAAATGACAAAATGCATACAAGAAAAAGTTGAGATATGAAGGAGAGATGCAGACATTCCAATATCTATCCAATAAGAATTCCAAAAATTATAATAAAAAAAAAATAGTGGGGTAGCGATAGTTGAATAACAGCCATGAATTTTCCCAAAATAAAAACAGACATCCACAAATTTAAAGAATCCACTGAATATCAAAGCAGACAAATTTACAAACACTGTGAGGTTATTTCTGAATAATAAAAGAGAAAATCTTAACCCACAAAAGCATGCAAAAGAATAACATAATAGATACTCTGTTCTCACAATAAATTTAGAAATCAGCTACAAACATAGTTTCAAACTTTCCCTATACTTGGAAACTAAAATATATTCCCTTGCAGGATATAAAAGTGGAAATGACTAAATATTTAAGTGACTATGTATACATACAAAAACCTGTAAGATGCAACCAAAGCAATACTTGAAGTGCAATTCATAGACTTGGACGAATCTATGAAAACACGAGGAACAGCAGAGGTAGCCCAAAGTAACAGGGTCACAGGACCACCAGATGGTAAGGTTATCAAATATTTTAAAGTAACTATAAATACTGTGTACATAAAGATTATTCAAAAAGGCTGAGAACTTTGACAGAAAACTAGAAACTAGGGGTGGGGAGTAAGAAAGGCCACAGAGAATCTGAAAAAGAATCACATAATTCTAGAAACAAAAATAGTCAAGAACAAATTTATTAAGAATAAAATGGAAATAGACATAGATGAAAATGATAGAAACAGAAGCTATATCAGAAAAAAATATCCGAAAGAAACAATATGAGGAGGGAGACTAGAAGACAGAACAACACAGAGGATAAGTTATGAAACCCTATGTATCTGTTACTGAAATCCTTGGAGATAGTGAATGGGGCAGAAGTAATTCCAAAGAAATGATGAGGAAGAATTTCTCAAAACCAATGAAAGATATCAAATTATAGGTTCAAAAAGCCCCGTGAACCCCAGACCAAAAAAGAAAACTATACCCAGGTGCACCACAGAAACTGCTGACAATCAAAGACAAAAACTTTAAAAGCTGCCAGACAGTAAAAAAAGATTACTTTTAAGTAGCATCAATAAGACTGATAGCTGACCAACAGAAACTATGAAAATAGAAGACTTAGAACAGTATCTTTTTTAAAGTGCCTTAAGATTGGACTTACCCTACATGTTAGACCAGATGGACCTGACAGATACCTACAGAACATTCCATCCAACAGCAGCAGAATACACATTCTTCTCAAGCACACATAGAAGATTCTTCAACATAAGTCATATGTTAGGTCACAAAACAAGTCTTAAGAAATTTAAAAAACTGAAATCATACCAAACATCTTTTCTGACCACAAGGATATGAAACTAAAAATCAATTACAAGAAGAAAACCAAAAATTCTACAATGATATGATGATAAAACAACATCCTTCTGAACAACCAACAAATCAAAGTAGAAATAAAAAAAAATACCTTGAGACAAATGATATGGAAAAATGATATGGAAGTTTTTTTGCAACATAGCAAAAAAACTATGGAATACAGCAAAAGCAGTTTTAAAAGAGAAGGTTATGGTGAAAAATGCTTACAGTAAAAGAAAAAAGAAAGATCTCAAACAAACAACCTACCTTTGCACCTCAAGGAACTAGAAAAAGAAGAAAAAACTAAGCCCAAAATTAGTGGAAGGAAGGAAATAACAAAGATGTGAGTGGAAATAAATGACAGACTAAAAAGACAATACATCAGTGAAAATAAGAGCTGGATTTTTAAAAAGATAAATAAAAATGGACAAATCTTTAGCCAAGTTAAGAAAAAAAAAGAGGACTCAAATAAAATCATAAAATTAAAGAAACATTACAATTCAAATTACAGAGATATAAAGGATCACAAGAGACAATGAACAATTACATGTCAATAAGTTGGACAACCTAGAAGAAATGAAACCTAGGAGAAACATATAAGCTAGAGAAATATAAGACTGAATCATGAAGAAATAGAAAATTTGAACAGATCAGTTACTAGTATGGAGACTGAATCAGTATTCAAAAACCTCCCAACAAAGAAAAGTACAGGACGAGATGGCTTCACTGGTAAATTCTATCAAACACTAAAATTAATACTGCTCAACCTCAAAACAGAAGAGTTGAAATACTTCCAATCTCACTTCATGAGTCAGCATTATCCTGATACCAAAGCCAGACAAGGACACTGAAAGAAATTATGAAGTGCTAAGAAAAAAGTCAATTATCATATGGTTTCACTTACTTGTGGAACATAAGGAATAGCATGGAGGACATTAGGAGAAGGAAAGGAAAAGTGAAGGAGGGGAAATCAGAGGGGGAGATGAACTATGAGAGACCGTGGACTCTGAGAAACAAACAGAGTTTTAGAGGGGAGGGGGCTGGTGGGGATGGGTGAGCCTGGTGGTGGGTATTAAAGAGGGCACAAATTGCATGGAACACTGGGTGTTATACATAAACAATGAATCTTGGAACACTACATCAAAAACTAATGATGTACTGTATAGTGACTAACATAACACAATAAAAAAGCAAAAAAGAAAAAAGAAAGGGAAGGAAGGAAGAGGAAAGAGAGAAAAAAGAGAGGAAGGAAGAAATTACAAAGTGCTGATAGAAAAAACTACAAATTAAATTCTATAGCCAGCAAAAATACTACTCAAAAATAAAGGGAAGAGTTTTAGAGGAAACATATCTCCACATAATAAAGGCCAGATATGAAAAAGGCACAGCTAACATCATACTCAATGGTGAAAAACTGAGAGCTTTCTCCCTAAGATCAGGAACAAGACTAGGATGTCCACTCTCACCACTTTTATTCAATACGGTACTGGAAGTCCTAGCCAAAGCAATCAGTAAAGAAAAAAAAAAAATTAAAGGAATTCAAATTGGTAAGGAAGAAATAAAACTCATTATTTACAGATGATAAGCTACTATACATAGAAAACCCTAAAGACTCCACTAAAATACTATCAGAACTGATAAATGAATTCAGTAAGGTCACAGGATACAAAATCAATATACAGATATCTGTTGCATTTCTATACACTAATAATTAAGTGGCAGAAAGAGAAATTAAGAAAACAATTCCATTTAAAATTGCACCAAAAATAATAAAATCCCAGGAACAAACTTAACCAAGGAAGTGAAAGACCTGTACTCTGAAAACTATAAAACACTGATGAAAGAAACTGCAGATGGCACAAATAAATGGAATGCTATTAGGACTGGGAGAAAAAATATTGTTAAAATGTCCATACTACCTAAAACCATCTATAGATTTAATACAATCTTTGTCAAGATACCAAAAGCACTCTTCACAGAACTAGAACAAATAATCCTAAAATTTGACTGAATCACAAAGACCCCAAAAAGCCAAATCAATCTTGAAAAAGAACAAAACTGGAAGTATCACAATCCTAGATTTCAAGATATATTACAAAGCTGTAGTAATCAAAACTGTATGGTACTTGCACAAAAACAGACACACAGATCAACAGAACAGAAAGTGCAGAAATAAATCCATGATTGATTATATGGTCAATTATTCTATGACAAAAGAGACTAGAATATACAATGGGAAAAAGCCAGTGTCTTCAACAAATGGTGCTGGGAAAACTGGACAGCCACATGCAAAACAATGAAACTAGACCACAAAAATAAATTCAAAATGGATTAAAGAACTAAATGTGAAAACTGAAACCATAAAAATTCTAAAAGAGAGCACAGGCAGTAATTTCTCTGACATCAGTCATAACAACCTTTTTCTAGATAGGTCTCCTAAGGCATAGACAACAAAATCAAAAATAAACTGTTGGGACATCAAAATAAAAAGTCTGCACAGTAAAGAAAAAAATCAACGAAACAAAAAGACAACCTACTTAATGGCGAATAATATTTTCAAAGATATATCTGATAAGAGGATGTGCTCAAAATACATAAAGAACTTATACGACATCAAAAAAAAACCCAATTAAAAAAATTAACAAAAGACAAAAACAGACATTTCGGGGTGCGCCTGAGTGGCTCAGTTGTTAAGCATCTGCCTTCGGCTCAGGTCATGATCCCGGGGTCCTGGAATCGAGCCCCACATCCAGCTCCCTGCTCAGTGGGAAGCCTGCTTCTCCCTCTCTCACTCCCCCTGCTTGTGTTCCCTCTCTTGCGTGCTCTCTCTCTGTGTCAAATAAATAAATAAAATCTTTAAAAAAACAAAACAAAAAAACCAGACATTTCTCCAAAGAAGACATACAGAAGGCCAACAGACGCATGAAATGATGCTCACAGTCACTTATCAGGGAAATACAAATTGAAATGACAGTAAGATATCACTTCACACCTGTTCGAATGGTGAAAATCAACAACATAAGAAACAACTCTTGGCGAGGATGTGGAGAAAAAGGAACCTTTGTGCACTGCTGGTGGGAAAGAAAACTGGTGCAGCCACTCTGGAAAACAAAAGTAAAAAAGTAGTGTCTTCAAAAAAGTAAAAATAGAACTACCATATGATCCAGTAATTCCACTGCTGGTTATCTACCCAAAGAATACAAAAACACAAATTTCAAAAGATATATGCATCCCTATGTTTACTGCAGCATTATTTACAGTAGCTAAATTACAGAAACAGCCTAAGTGTCCATCAATAAATGAATGACACAGAAGATGTGGTATATAAACACAATGGAATATTATTCAGCCATAAAAATAGAATGAAATCTTGCCATTTGCAACAACATGGATAGACCTATAGCGTATAATGCTAACTGAAATCAGTCAGAGAATGACAAATGCCATATGATTTCAATCATATGTGGAATTAAAGAAATAAAAAAAGAAACAAAAACAGACTCTTAAATATAGAGAACTGCTGGTTACCAGAGGGAAGGAGAGTAGGGGGATGGGTGAAATAGGTGAAAGGAATTAAAATTACACTTATTGTAATGAACACTGTGTAATGTATAGAACTGCTGAATCCCTATATTGTATACCTGAAACTAATAGAACACTGTACAGTAATTATACTGGAATTTAAAATTTTTAAAAATAAAGTAAAAAATGGAAGAATAATTCTATTTGATATTAAAACAATTACTAAAAAAAAAAGTGTTAAGAATAGGAAATAAACAGATCAATAAAACAGAAGAGAGTCCAAGTGCATACCCAAACATATATTAAAGTTCATGTATATATAAGGCTTTATAAATCAGAGGGGAAAAGGTAAACTAGTTGATAAATGATATTAGGAAAACTGACTCACCATATGAAAAAAAAATTCAGACCTCTATTTCCTGCATTCACAAAAATAAATTATAGATTCATTAATTACCCAGTGTAATAAGTAAACATTTAAAAATTACTAAAAGGGAATACAGGAGGATATCTCTATGACTTTGTAATACAGGATTTAAAACATGGAAAGCACAAAGCATAAAAAGAGGAACTTTTTGTACATCATCTCTCTCCTACACACACACACACACACGATTTTATTAAGGAGCACACAAGAATCTCTACTCACTTCAAATCCACTACTGGTCAGCAAGTCCTATAACCATGAACACATACACTCATTCTTGTAACTCAAACCTTCAGGCCCCAGAGAAACATTTTCCTTGCCTATGCCTTTGAAAGAAGGGGACTTCAGTTAATTATACTATTCTGTTTATTTTGTATATGTTAGAAAACTTCTATTTAAAAAAAAGTTGGGGTGCCTGGGTGGCTCAGTCAGTTGGGCATCTGGCTTCTGGTTTCAGCTTAGGTCGTGATCTCAGGGGCGGTGCTATTGAGCCCCTCTTAGGGTTCTCCATGCTTAGCAGGGAGTCGACTTTGAGATTCTCTCCCTCTGCCTGTGACCCTCCCTCCTAAAGCTCTCTCTGGAATAAATAAATCTTTAAGAAAAAAAATTTAAGCGAGGGGAGGAGGCCAAAACAAGGCCAATACAAGCTGAGAAGGCAGTAGGTTGTGCCAATACTGACAATCTTTCTCTACGCTTTAGAATGGAGGTAGAATTTCAGAAACCTAAGTGGTCAGGTATGAGAAAAGATATTAATTCACCGCCAAATCACTCCCCTAGCAGAGCAAAAATACAGTTTCTCCTTGCATAATGAAGAACTGCTTCCTAATAGTGTCAAACGTCCAATCTCTTGCTCTTCTTTGCATTCCAACTTGTGGCTCTGGAAGTACTAGCAACTTAGTACACAGTATTTGCAACAGTTGCACATGGTGACTGAGAAACATTTTGCAGTTCTAAGCGATTCATACTGTTCTTTAATTTGCACGCATGTAAATTTAGACATAAACTGCATGAACACAATATAGATTCTACAATGGCAGAGGACAAGTAAACATTAAGATGGTGACTAAGTATTTTTATTAAAAAATTTAAGAAGTTTAATTATTTAAAATAGTTTCAGTATTATTTAAATAATTTTATTTAAGATTAATGTTCATTAATAATTCATATTTTATCCTAATCTTAAGAGAATTTTAATATTTCAAAACATTTTAAAGGAAAAAAATTTCAAATAGGCTCCACATCCATCGTGGAGCCCCATCTCATGACCCTGAGATTAAGACCTGAGCTGAGATCAAGGACACTTAACTAACTGAAGCGCTACCCAGGCTCCCCTAAAGGAAAAATATTTTTTATACTATTTCATGTCTTTGATGAGTGTATTTTGAATACAATTATACTGTACTCAGTGTGAGGGGATGGATGCGTATATATGCCGGCAGATACAAGAACGACCCGACAACCCGACGGACAGGAGGCGCACACTTGCTCCCAAAGCCCAGTCTTGTAGAGTCAGTACACGGCCCGCGCTCCAGCCTCACACCGACCGCTCACGTTCACAAACGGACGGGAGGCTAACCAGGACCGGGGACGAGGACCAGGGAGGAACACCGCCCTCCCTCCGCACTAGAAGGGACCCGCGGGCGGTCTCAGCAAACACCCGTGACCTCGCCACGCAGTCCCGCGCACGCATCCATTTTATTAGCGGCCGGGCGCTGCGGCGCTCAGCAGCGAAGGCTGGGCTGCGGGAGGCAGGAGCAGCCCGGCCGCCGCAGGTGGAAGCCCCGCAAGCCCCGCCCCTCCCCGCAGCCCCGGCCAACCGCGGACGGCGGGGGCGGGGCTTGGGCCCGCCACACCTGCGGCGGCCGGCCTGCGCGTCCGTACCGCGCTGCCCACAGCCGGCGGCCTGTCGCTCGCGCCCCCCGCCCGGGCCCCCCCCCCAGGTTCCCCGACAGGGGCGCGCAGTGCGGACCCGGCCCCTGCCTGCCCCGCCATCGGCGCGAGGCCCGCCCTGCCCACCCGGACGGAGTCGTCCCCTCAGCCCCGCCGCCTCGGCCGTTTCCACAACGGCTCCGCCTCAACCGTCGGGAGGCTGGCCGTCCGCCCACTCGCCCACCCGCCGCTGCCGCAGACCGGCCCGGCGCCGCGGCCCCCCTCCACGCAAACCCCCCGTCAGGGAGGCCCGTCCCGGCGCCCGGCTCTACCTGAGGCTGGAGGAGGCCCCCCCCGTCCGGCCCCGGGAGCCGCCGCCACGGCAGCCGCCTCGCGTCGCGTCTCCGGCCTCGGCGTCTGCCGCAGCTCCTCAGGCGACCGACGGGGGGCGGGAAGCGTCCGACCAATCAGCGCCGCGTGCGTTCGGAAGCGCGTCCAATCAGCGCTGCCCGGGGTCCAGACTCCGCCCCTAGTACCCGTCGGCGTCGCAGGGGTCGCCCGAGGCCGGAGCCAGGGGCGTGGCGGTGGGCGCGGCTCCGGGCCCGGCCGGGTAAGTGGACTGAGGCGCTGCGGCCGCGACCCCGGCCCCGGCGCCAGAGGAGGCGCCGGCGTCCCTGCCCGGCCCTGCACTGCCCTCCCCCAGTGCGGACGCCGGGTGCCCCCACTTGCCTCTGTAAAGGACGCCGGCCAGTAGGGCAGGAGGGCGCGGGTGGGCCCCGGGAGACCGCTGGACTGCCCACAAGCTCCCTGGACGGCGACGGTTGGACGGGGTCGCGGGGACCCGGGGACACCTGCGAGGGGGCGAGGGCCCGACTCCCCCAAGGGAGCCCACGCTGCGGCCCGCACAGGATGGCCAGGCGAGGCCGGGCGCGTCCCCACTGAGCCCACGCCCCGCCCACTGCTGGCCAATTTACTGGGCGTGCCACCCGGGACCACGCCCATCCGGGGACCACGCCCATCCTGGGACCACGCCCCCACCCCGTTTTCCTAGAAGCAGGTGGTGCCAGGGGCTACTGCCCTCATTAGCCAAACCCCCGGACTCCTGGGGGACGTTAGGCCGAGGCCCTGTAGGTGTGGTACTGAGCACAATCATCAACAGTATCCCGAGGCTTTTTTAGAGTATTTCCACTAAAATATCAGTTTAAATGATAAGATCAATGGACGCTTGTTGTGTAAAATAGGAAGCAATTCTGAAAGGGACCCAGCAGACAAGCACTTCAGAATTTAAAGTACCGATCTCTCATCTTACCACTTTTTAGTAGAGAAGAAAAATAAGACTCCTTTCTGTTGTTTCAAGGACCAGGAAAGTATGGGGATGGTTTAATAAATTCCCACGTGGAAGATAAAAGCAGATCATCTTATTTGAATGGTTCTTAAACAGGGTTTTAGAGTGTGGTGTTAGATGGAAAGCCTTATCAATCATAATTGGATTTCCAATTAAATTTAACAAGCACATCCTGTTACGGGGAAAGCAGGGGACTTTGGTCTAGGTTTGAACGCTGACCATGAGGCTTACCAGCTGTGGGTCTTCAGAAGAATGACTGAAGCCTCTCTGAGCTTCGTTCTCGTCAGCTAAGAAGCAGGGGTATTATCTGTCAGGTAATTTTCAGAGTTCAGTGAAATCATCTGCATGCAGTACCTATCACTGGGGGCAAGCCAATAAGAATGAGTGCACAATAAATGTTAGTTTCCTTCCCCTAAGTGCAAAGCTTTGTACTGGGCGAGGGACACAATTGGAAGGAGGCAGATATACTCATTACTCCACACACAGGACTCAGTAAGCATTGAAAGTATCATTATCCCATACCCTACATTCCCTTAGAGCTTGCATCAGATGTTAATACTGATCTGGCCTAAACGACTGCATTTGTTTCTCAAGGACATACACGACTATGCTGCTGAGGCTGAGGGGCAGTCCTACAATCTTCCCTTTCTTGGCAAGGCACTAAATTTGATAGTGTTTTAGGAAGAATAAGACTTATATATGAAATGACTTAAACGAGTTTCTAAAGTCTTGTTTCTATTATTAGACCATAAGAAAAACACACCTCAGATAACAATTTATGCACATACTTTAATATTGAGGCTTGAGTGATATCATCTTAAATGACCTTCAAATGTGTTTGGGGAGACAGCCCCACAATTGCACAATCCACTGCAAAATTTTAACATCTAAGCAATATAACTATTTTAGGATCTGAAAGTTCTCCTTAAGCTGAGCTTTATCAACTTCTTTATCAACTAGGCAGGTATATTTAAGTTTTTAAATTTTTAAATGATTTTTTAAAAGGCACGTTGAGGTTCTCTTACTACTGAAGATAAACATTTACTGTATATTCCATGACCAGAACCTTTTTGACAAGTGACTTTCACATGGATAAGATTCTTTACATGCCTTTACACTACAATACATTTGGCAGCTCTAACTCTTATACCTGAATGCTCTGGACAGTTGTCTTGCACTCTGGGCTAGGGCCAAGGACACAATAGCCAAGGCTCTCAGAGGCTTGCTGACCTAATTGGACAGTTTATTAAACAGCAGGAAATGGAACCAGGCTTCTGTTCCTCTTGCATGTCAATGTAGTGCACAGTGCTAGTAGCCAAAGGTTGTTCAATTGAATTACAACACTTTAAATCAAAATTCAGTGTTCTTATTATCAAAAGGTACCAAAGAAAGCGATCCCTCTTCTTGGAATTTTAGAAACACAGAAGTTGCAATTATAAAAACAAATTGGTTAAAAGGTAAAATACATCTTTTACATAGCGACTTGACAAATGTCAATTAGTATTCAACAATTTAGAGTTAATTCGTTGGTGACAGCTATCACAAATTAATGATACTGGTTTCAACTGTATCAGAACCGAACATCACGTGTTGGAGGCCTTGTTCATCTTGGCTGGGTTTCCACACCTCAGTGTTAGCACCTGCTGTCAGAGAGACCACCACTCAGCACCAAAAGAAATCATCAGCGCCTTGCTGGGAGTTTTAAGTCATCCCGGCATTCAGCAGGTCACAAAGGCTTTGACTTCTTGGTTGGAGATAAACAACAAAGAAGGAAAAGCATTTAACATTTTAAAAACAGGGAGGTGGGGAAAGTCCAGACAATGTTAGAAACTCTCCTGTCTGAAAGCACAAAGAATAAAATTGGCAGGTAGCTAATAAAACTGGGAATATATAAATACAATTTAAAACATTTAAAAAATATAAATACTGGTGATTTTTCCTGCAGGGCTCCAGCAACTGACGAAATCACCTGCCAGTTCCACTTGATAACCTGACTTCTGAAGGATGACCGCTGGAATTTTCTGACACTTAAGCAGACATAAAAAGAGTCACCTTAGTCATCAAAAAGGTAATTGCAAAGGGCATTGTTGCCTGAAATTTTTCTACAGAATTGCCTGAAAATTGAAATAACTTAAGGCAGAATTTCTTAAAATGTTTAGGTCTCTAAACCTAAACAGGATGGCCTGATAACATGCAGATACATAATTATCAATGATGAAGAAGAGGAACACAGGAAGTGAGAGGAGAGACTGCAACAGAAAGGACTGTTTTGCTAGTTTTCAGAGTCAAGCATTTCCCCCTTCCTTGGCTGTTGATGTAGAAGACACATGGCCTACCCAGGGCAGCCTGAACTCCGCGGAATGGCTGTGTGATGACTGATGAGGCATAAATTTCTTGCCTATTAATAGTTTCCCACTGTTAGAAGTCTACAGACATTGGCAAGCGAACCTAGTCTCAGGTTTTCCTTGTCCCAGGGCAGAAATGCCTCAAGAGACCATGATGGGAGTCACACTGTACATTCTGTTTGCAATGGGCACAAACACACAGGATGTATTTTCTAGCTTGTTAAATCTAGAATGTTCCTGAGAAGGCATCCAATAAGGGTAAAATGTTCCAACATCACAATGATAATAAATAACAGCTACATTTACAGAGACCCAATCGGGACACATGCAAAAGCCACAGGCTTTCCTAGCAGGACGGTGCAGGCCTTTCCAAAAAACCAACCAACCCACCCCACCCACCCCGCCTGGGCTCTCTCCAGAGGGGCCCACCCAGCACCCTCCCCCAGCGCATTCTACAACTCGGCCTTCCGGCCACCTGAGGCTACTTTTTAGACCTAGTGACACAGATGTTTCAAGTAGAAGATGGGAAGGGCCACCGCCCAGGGACCTTGCAGCGGGAAGTGAAGTCAGAAGACTCAGGCTGGGGGTGGGGTGTGAGGAAGAGTAACCTCATGGACGGGAGGGCCCAGCTCGGGAACCACTGAGGCTGGGCTGGGCTGGGCCAGGCCGCCCTCAGATGAAGTGGATCCAGCTCTCCTCGCACTCCCCCCGAGGCATGTGCAGCGCGTGGTTGCGGCACGTGAGGCTGTAGTCGCGGCCGTGGTTGTTGTCCCAGTACTCGGCGCCGGCCACTCGGTAGCGCAGCGCGAAGTGCACGCGCGAGCCCAGCGCCAACAGGAAGGGCGGCACCGGGAAGCCAAAGGCGAACACATCCTCCGTGCCCTCGACGCCCGCGGGCCCGCGCCACCGGGCCACCGCCTCATGCGCGCTCTGCCAGTCTGAGAAGGTGTAGCGCACCGCCACCTGCTTCTCGAAGGCCACATTGCGCACGCGCACTGTGCCACTGATGCCCAGGTCCGAGCAGGTGACGCGCTCCAAACAGACGAGCTGCCGACCCAGGCGCTCGCCGAAGTCGGTGGCCTCGATGGGCGGCAGGAAGTCGGGCACCAGGCACTGCAGGGTGAACTCCAGGTCTTGACTGCTGCAGCACAGGTCCGAGTTGATGGCGAGGCGCGACAGCACGTGCAACGGCACCGACGGGTCGTCGCCCGCGTTGAACACCTTGACCTGCGCCAGCTCCAGGCCCAGCGCGTCGGCGAAGCGCACGCGGAGCTGCCGGCTGCAACCCGGCCGGCACGCGGCTCCCGGCGCGCCCCCCGCCTTCTGGCGGCGCTCGGGCGAGCTGGGCAGCGAGCGCGCCCGCCGCAGGATGATGGGCCGAAGGCGGGGGTCGCAGCCGGACGGCTCCGGCGGTGGAGGCGGCGCGCGGCCCGGGCTCCCGGGGGGCCTGCAGGGCCGCTGCTCCCGGGCGGCGCCGCCGTCCAGGTCTGAGAGGCAGCTGAGGCTCCGCGGGGCGGGCTTCCGGGACCCCGGGGCGGGGGGCAGGGCCGCCGAGCCCCAGCCTCCGGACATGGCCCGGCCGGCCGTCGGGCGACAGGAAGGCGGAACCGAGGGGCGGCCTCCGGACCCGGCGTTCGCTACCTCGGGGTCCCCGCCGGGCTCAGAATTTCCTAGCGTCCGCGGAAAACCGCCGCCTGCAGGGAGCCTCTGGGGCCGGCTGTGCGCGCCCCCCGAGTCCCGGCGCAGGTCTTCCGCTTCTTGCAGCGAGAAAGGAGCTCTTCTGCCGAGAGAGGAGTGCTTTCTTCGGGGGGAGGCTTTTCCGGTCGCCCCCGGGAGCGCAGGGTGGCGCCTCCCTTCGGCTTCCTCGGAGGTTCTTGGGGGGGAAGGCTGCGCCGGCCGAGCCGCCCCTCCCACCTTGCCAGCCCGCTGCGTTACTTACATGGCTGCAACTTGTCGGGGCGCAACTTCCCGGCGAGCTGCGCCCCGCCCCTCGTGACGCCGCCGCGCGCCGGCCCCGCCGGCCGGGCGCAGCCGGGGAGCCCTCCGCGCCGCGCGCCGCCGCCGCCTCCCCTGGCCTGCCGCAGCGCGCCGCAGTCCGGCGTCCCCGCCCCGCGCCGGGAAGGCTGGCTGGCGGCCTCGTCACGTGTCCTCGGCGATCCCCGAACAGGTCTGATCAATGTCTGTCTGCATCTGCGCGGTCCCCGCGCCTATCGATCGTAGAGCTGTGTCTGCACCAGCGGAGGACGAGGAGAATGCATGCTGCGGGCCCTTTTGGACTTCTGGGTCACCGGGTTGGGGGCGGGGGGGAGCTAAAACCGGCCTTTCCAGAAGCTGGTCCCCCGGCCAGTTTGAAGCCTGTAGGCTAGCCAGCTCTTCGGACGTCTGCACTGCAGCCTGGAGCCCCCGCCAGCCCGAGGGAGCCTCGCGGCGCAGACGGCTGGCGGCCGCACCACACATCACCCACAATGCTTTGCCGCCCGGACCGCCAGCCGGTTCCCCGGAGGGTGGGGAGGGGGCGGTGCTGCGGCTGTCGGGCTCCTGGCCCGAGAGGAAGCCGTGGGAACCAGCGTTAATGCCCTGTGCTGAATTACGCCGCTGCCCTTAATCGGCCGCTGGCGCTTGGGAAGCCTTTCTGTAGCCAGAGCCCCACACCTTTAGCTTTGTTCCGCCGCAAGCCTGAACCATCAGGGAAATCGCGAGCTTGCTTTCTGCATCTTAGGATGCAGGCGCCCTGCGAGTATTCTTTTCCTATTTCACTCTGTAACTTGCCCAGAAAACGCTGCCACGTGAGATGAACTGAGAAAGGTGGGAACGCGCTCTCCAGACAGCAGTTTGGGGGCCAGGCATCGTGGAGGGTTCCTTTTTACTTCCCAGAGGGACAAAGCAGAAGGAAAACCAAACTATTGAAGGAGGGTTGGCCCAGTAAAGAACCTTCTCTACATCTAAAATGAATCGGGCCTGCTGATGGTGGTGTTAAGTCACTAATTGTGAGAGCCTGTGTCCCCTGGCTGAAAAGGCATACACGCTTATGAAAAGTAATACAGTAGAGCTTCAGGAAGAAAAGTCTTCTATCCCACCTCTTGTCTATTTACAGAGGCATGGGGTGTTATGCAAGAAAGTATTCACTTTCAAATTAGGGCCTTTTTAGTAGACCATGCACTCAAAATCAGGGAAAGCAGCATTCTTGATACAAGCCAACGGAATTTCACAGAGATAACATTATATGATCTGAATTACTATATTGACGATCTTTTAATGGATTGATGTGATCCTAAAGGCAGGAGAATTAAAGGGGAGCTTCCCCAATAGAGTGCTCGTTCCATGAGAGCAGGGATGTGTGCCTAATCCTGGCCATTTTCAAGGCTCTCCTGTAATTACTTGTCGAATGAATGAATGAATGGACATGGGAAATTGGAGTAATACCGGACCTTAATTATTAATTAGCCCCACACATTTCTGGAGACTCTGTGTGTGTGTATGTCTGTGTGTGGGGACAGTGTAAGGAGAGTGAAGGATTCCACTGGCAACATTTATAGCTGTGTGATTTTGTATATAATATCCACTGTGAAAAACAAACAAGCAAAAAAGATGAAGCTGTAAACAGAAGGCAGTACCCGCACCCCCACCAACATTTCAATACTATGCGAATATTTCAAAACAAGCCAGTGCAAGCCAGCCCAGTACTGGGGGCAGGACCCTTTGCAATCCATACTTAGCCACAGTGTTCTGTTGCTTCCAGTTCCGGTGGTGAGGAGCCCTTTCCAAATATAAGAGGAATAAAGAAGTCACTTCCCCAGCTGTCATCATCTGCCAACACATTGAGCAAGAATATTTCAAGCACTACAGAAAAGGTGATGTAAATTTTGAGGGAAAACCTTACTAGATTTGTTCTGCTGTTTTGCTGTGTGTGTGTGTGTGTGTGTGTGTGTGTGTGAGTGATGGTATTTATTATTCCACGTCTGTTTTTTAGACACTCCATCAAACCCTAGAAGATGATCAGCCGTCTGATTTTTTCAAGAAAGGGAATAGGGTGACAAAATCTCATCAGAAAAGCAGGTAAGTGATTTTAATTGCTTTATCTTGCAAAAGGCACATTATACCAGTTCTCCAGGCTGAATATGTGTGGCTGGAAAAAAAAATGTCTGTGGATAAGAAATATGTATTTACATTTTTTATCCAACGGAAATGAGTGGGCAAAGTGGTTTTAAACATTACGAGTTAGTAAAAATTCCAGAGGTCATAATTCCGCCGCTGTTAGCAGAGCCTATCTGCTAATATAGGTACTATATTAATTATTATTATTATATTAATTAGCATACCTGCTAATAATAAGGTAACCCCCTTAATTACCCTTCTATGATTGTTTCCTTTTTTTATAAAAGGATCCTGATAATCACTTTTATTGATGTGCACCGACAAAATCAACAGAAGTTATAACAGGATTGGTTATGAGTTCCAAATGACAATTCCTTTATCCATTTCTTCAACATATACTGAGCGTGTGTTAACTATTGGCCATGATTCAACATCTTCCATATTTATTGAGAAATCACGTATTTTCAGATGATTGCTTACTATGGTAGAAACCACTGGACCCGTGAACCCCCGAGCTTTCCAGAAAGCATATTGACCACTCATTTTCTTTTACCCTACCTGACTTAGGTTCCTGAGAAGTATTATGAATCCTAGTGAGATGCCATGTTTTGGGTAAATACACAGAAAAGAAAGTATTTTCAACTCGGATAGGAGATCCTCCCTCAGAGTAAATCCCCCGGGGAAACCAGTGGCTCTGCTAGTCATCATGCCCATTTCTGCGCCATTCATGAGACGGCAGTAATCTGTTTTCATTCACACCGTTTTAAGGCACCATGTGATATTTTTCTCTCCTTTTAAACACAGTTTTCCTGAGTGTGTTTCCTATTTGAAAATACTTTAGTAAAGTTTTTTTTTTTAAAGATTTTATTTATTTATTTGAGAGAGAGGAGACAGATCACAAGTAGGCAGAGAGGCAGGCAGAGAGAGGGGGAAGCAGGCTCCCCGCTGAGCAGAAAGCCCGATGTGGGGCTCCATTCCAGGACCCTGAGATCAGGCTTTAACCCACTGAGCCAATCAGGTGCCCCTTTAGTAAACTTTTGATTAGAGCTGCAGGTTGTCTGTGCTACAGTCTTTCATATTAAGATTTTAGAGGGCTCACAATCACCACTGAGCAGTGATTCAGTTGTAGAAAACTTGCCTTTTACGTCTTGTTTACTTTTCATGGAAAACAGCCTTGAGAAAGAAAGCTGTGGCTTTTACTCGCTAGTGTCATTGAACACCGTTCATCACCAGCAGAGCTGATTGAGAGTTTAGGACAGATTTTCTCCAAACTGGTGGTGTTTTTTTTGTTTTGTTTTGAGTATACATGACTGGTCTAAAATTATAAGCACTTTTAAAAATGTCAGTGTTTTTCTTAAGTGATACTATTTGATATCAAAGCGAATCTATGCATCTCCTTTGGGCCCCTGCGGCCCGCAGAGTTTCTTGACTAGAGCCCCGTGTGGCCCCTTGCCCCTCCAGGGACAGCGCCAGCCGCAGCCGGGGGAGCCTGTTCCTTTAGTCACAGCCAGACCTCTTTGCGTCCTAGGAACTAAGAAATACAGTTTTATTTCTCACAGCAATATGAATGCTGGCCCATCTTGGAATAAAGTACAACGTTCAAAAAACCCTTCAGGAAAAAGGCAGAGTCAATCCCAAGTGCCCCACGTGTCCTCCCAGCCTGCTGCGGACGGACTCCTGGAAAGCAGGGCCCCAGAAGGAAAACCCGAAAGGAGCCCACCGGGCCCCCGGCGGCGGGGCGCCTCCGGGAAGGAGCTGTTTCTGGACCTGCAGTGCATGAAAATCCTGAAGGAGGGTGCGGCCGAGGATGAGGACAGCGCCAGCGACCTGTCGGACTCGGAGCGGGTGCCCCTGGGGCCGTCCGTGCGCGCGCCCCCGGAGCTGCACCTGCGCGCCGAGGAGATCGACGCCGCGGACCCGGGCCCGGAGCCCGACGCGGACGCCCGGGGCGGCGCGCAGCCCACCTACCACTATGCGGACTTCCTGCCCGCCCCGTTCAGCTCCTGGGACCTCCGCGACCTGGCCGTGCCGCCCGGCGCCGAGCCCAGGCCCGCAGCTCGTTGCGGCGCCGCAGGGCCGCTCGCCAGGTACATCGACAGGCTGGTCCAGCTCGAGTGGCTGCAGATGCAGACCGTCCAGGGCGAGAAGGGGAAGGGCGCCAAAGCCAGGCCCCCCACCGCCCCCGGCACGTCCACGTCGGGGGCTCTGAAAAGCCCAGGCAGAAGCAAGCTGGCGGCCAGCGCCCCGGCCAGGCCTCCCCAGGAGGGGGCGTGCAAGCTGGGTGCTTCCGGCGCTTCCCGGAGGAAGGAGCTGCCCCGAGAAGAAGCGCGGCCGTCCTATTACGCCTTTGACATGCCCCCCAAAGGCCTCCGTGCACCTCGAGGGGCCAGCAGGCCAAGTTCTCAGAAGCCAGCCCTCGACGTGAGGACCGAGGAGCAGAGAAAGAAAGCGAGTAAAAGCCCCAGAGCCCAGCGCCGGGACCCGCCCTGCAGTGACGGCGGTGGCCCCCAGGCTCCCACGCAGGGGGCGACCGCCCGGGACTCCGCTGACCCCCGCGGGGCGGCCAGAACGCAGGCACACGCGGGCCTGAAGAAGAAGGGCGGGGCGAGCAGCTGCGCGCACGCCACCATGTCCAGCGAGAAGAAACCCAAAACCAATGGGGTAAAGCAAAGCACATACAAATTCAAGTAAGAACCGAAATGATGCAGAGCCCCGCAGAGAGCTAAACGTCAGAGCCCTTCCGAGAGTTGGCAGACTGTGAATCCGAGGACATGCGCGTCGTCGGGGGGGTCCCGGGGGTGCAGCCCCGCTTCACCCCAGCCACGCGGGGCTTATTTCCAAAGAAGCGTGGCTTTCAGTGAGCCTTTCTTCGTGTTGACAATCCTAAGCACATGAGAGCCCTTTAGATACCACTTAACCCCGGTCTGCGCCATATAACGACCTCCGATGAGGGGGAAAGACGGGTCTAAACAGGACGCCGCAGCCAGCCCCACACCCCCGGCGGCAGCGCCCCCCAGCGCCCCCCAGCTCCCCACACGCCGCGCACCCACAGTTAGAAAGTAGTGAGTACGTTTTCAACGGTGTAGAGTCTGAAACGTTTGAAATAGGGTTCTCGGTGGCCTCCTCCTAAACCGTCCAGACAGACTGTTAAGACCTGGCCTTTCTGTGGCTGCTGCGTGGCGTCCGCCGTGCCCTTCGCCTGCGCTGCTCCTTGTGAGCGCGGGTGTTCTCGCCCCTCGTGCCCGGCCGGCGCTGCCCCTCATTCGCGATGTTTTCTCCACTACGATGTTCACGCAGCTCTTTAGAACATTTCAGGGCCGATAAGCCTCTGATAAGCACGATAAGCACGTCCCATACATGCACACCCGTTATTAATTCTAAGGGGTCTCCGGCGAGCTGCTGCCTTCTCCGGGAGTGCTGTGTGAGGGTCCTCTTGGAGGGCCTGCGGGGCGAAGGCCCCATGTTCGCTTTGCCTTGTGGACGTCTGAGCCGGAGACCATCCTGATTGAGAAATTGAGAGGCGGTGCCTCGGATGTCACGTTTGTTCCCTGCTCTCTGAATTGAAGTCAGTTGCCTAATCTGGGGAACAGTTACAATGTCACATGGTACGACAATTTGAAAAGCCTGATATAGTGACTTTGCTTATTCACGTTTTTGTCTCAGGTTGATGGTTTATTTTAAGCAGGATTCTTGCGATCGGATCAGAGTTCCTGAGGGACAGCAGGGCGCACTAGAGAACTTGAGCACAATCCCATTCCCGCGGTTTCCTGGCCGCACCCGACACAGCCTCCTGTTCTAAATGCTGCAGACCCCAATCCCGCCGCTTCCCGCATACAACGCCCCAGGGCGGAGCCCCGGCCTCCTGAGAGTGCTCTCATCTAAGCCACCCAGGGTCCTGCTAGTCTGGGGACACGTCACTGCCTCCAGAGAAGTGCCTCTCATTTCTGGGAGTTGTTGACATACGTGTTGTGTTTAAACCAATTAAAATAATCCAAGGTTTAAAAAAAAAGTGTAGAGAAAATTAAGAACTATTGAAGGTTTACAGTCAGGTAAAGGAAAAAGTTGTAAAAGCATAGAAAACAAACTGCAAAAACCTATCAGTATCAGCTCCGGTTCTCTAGGTGGAGACTGGTTCCCCACTCCCTAAGGACGGTGCCGGCGGATGGATCTTAAGGGCTGGCAGGGCAGGGCGGGAGCCTGTGTGGAGAAAGATCGGAGCGCCGCTGGTCCCCCGGCAGCTACGGGCTGCAAGGAGGAAAGCTTGTCCGAGTTCTTAGGCCAGTAGGCTAGTTCCGAGAGAGACGGAACAACCTCTGCCTTTCATGATTTAAATACTGTCTATGTCCTCTTTATGCTCACTTACTCGAGTAGTTAAAAAGAGAAAACTCTAGGTGGTACTGTGTTTCGAGGCAACAGAGAAGCAGTATTTGGGATTTCTTCATGTCCGTGTACAGAGGTCCATTTCAAACGGCCTGACCCAATCGAGCATGTTTGTTATTTGCTGTTAAATTATTGTATGCTTGGTTTTGTACGTAATAAAATGAAACACGTCTTAAGTTTTCGTGAAGTTTTAAGTTCACGTCTTAAGTTTTAAGTTCGTCTTGAGTTTTCCTTCCTCAAGGTCGATTAAACAGTAGGAGATGTTGTCTGGGCTTTTCGGGTATGGCTCTGTTTTGCTTTGCGTGCGGTTCTCTTCCTGAGTTTGTCTCGTCTGTGCCCGGCCATCTCGCAGAAGCACTGGGCGGGAGACTGTGCCACGTCCTTTCTTAACACTCAGCAGCGTGCCCGCAACAGGACTGGGGGCGCCTGGGAAGCGCCGCTGGTGTTTTCTTGAGTCCCTGTTCCTCTTCTCACGCCCAGAAGGTGTCCGACGGTCAGGGAACCAGGCCGGAGATTCAGTAACAGTAAAGCCACGTGATGGGAGCTCACTCGAGGACGGGCGCCTCCTGGACCGAGGGCCGGCTCTCCCCAGGAACACAGGTGGAGCTGCCAACACTCTCAAAGGCCCCTTGCTCCTTCTTCTAAGCTCACTTCGACAAGGAGATGCATTCTTTTGAGTCTACCAAATAGTGGCCGTTTAAAAAATACTTCTGGGGGCATTAAAAAGCAAAATTCCACCGGGAAAATGTTATCGATGTTTTTGGCTTTATTTAATGATGCGTGAGCCGGGCAGTATCCACCCAGCAGGTGGAAAGGAGCTCCAACGAGTGTACGAAAGGAAGGACTTCTACAGGCAGAAGGGAGCAGGCACGAGGAAGTCGTGCTAGACAAGAAAGCGGCGGGGTTATTGCAAGCTCACTTTCCTTTTGGCGGTGGCCGGGGTCTGATCAGGAGAATGGCCTCCCCAGTGCGGATCAGGAGACAGCTGACTGCCTAGTTTAAGATCCTGCCCTGAGCCCGAACTCCGAATAAGGCTGGGTTCCGGGGCCAGCTGGCCAAAGCCATCCCGTAAGGGCCTGGGGTCTTTTTATCAGGGGGTTTAAAATAATTTTCTGGTAGTTGGAAAATCAACCATGTTGGAGGTGTTAAATCAGAAATTTGTACATAAAATGGTGGGTTATTCTTGGATGTTGCTGTTTTATTATCCACAAGGCAGCAACGAAACCTCTCAACCTAACCTAAAACCACCTCAGTCTAATGGTCTCCTGGTTTGATTAACATCATAAAACGACATTATCAAGCACAGAATAATAGTCAATGGAGGAACACAGATCATTAATTTGTAAAAATCTTCCCTGTCCTCAGCAATCTGCTATTGAAAGGAATTAACTGTGCTAACACTGGGAAATAGATGTGGCATTTTAAAGATGGGGTAGTCACGAATAGAACTGTCCCAGCTCAGAGGATAGTTTAGAGAAAGCCAACGTCCACCTCACTTGCGACCCCAGTCAGCCAGCACGGTCCCGTGGCCCTGCTCCTCCCCAGGCCAGCCCCCCTCGCACCTGCTACAGGTGAAGGAGTTCCGAACACGCCGCCCGGGCACACTGCCTACCTCGAGTTAAAGACACTTGAAAAACAGCAAGTCAAACAAAAACACTCTTACCTTTCTTCTTTTTCTTCAAAGCAGGAGATGAAATTCCTGTAGGAGAGACGTCCTCCCGGCACCAGAAAGAAAGAATCATTCCCACCGTCGGGGATGAGAAGTGGAGATCGAGAAGAATTCTGCGCAGATTTTGTTAAGAGGCTCTTGTCTTCCTCAGTCTTCCCACACAGGCGAGGACGTTTTGTACATCGGCCTCTCCTTGTTCAACCTACTAGCAAAGCAGCGACTCCCACCTTTTCTCCAGGCCGTCATTCCTTCTCAGGCCCCCGCGTCTTGCAGAGCAGGAATTCTGCAATCTCTGCTTTTTTTCTCCTGTCCATCTGTCTTACCTCGACTTAACTCTCAGCACCAGCCAAAAAGGACCTGAAGAGGGAGCAGGAGAGCAGAGTTGGCCGCCCCAAAATATGTCTAAGGGACAGCACAGCCACGGGAAAAGCTCTGCAACGGGAGTGTAAGAGACACGTGCTGGGGCGTGTCTCCCTCTCTGTACCAGGGACAGGAAGAGGACCCTAGAAACGCTTGCCAACTCTTATCTCATTAAGGCAGGGACTTCAATCTGTGAAGCAGCCGTACCCATCTATCGTGCCTTTCCTGGTAAACTCGCGGGGTAGAATTCAGTGATTCATCATTTGCTGGTCATACCCGTTGCTCACTCCATCCCGTGCCCTCTTTCGTGCCCATCCCCCAGTGACGTCATCCCCCGCGCCCACCTCCCCTCCGGCAAGCCCGTTTGTTCCCTGGAGCTCAGCTTACAGGGTGCCTCCCTCTCAATTTTCATCTTATTTTATTTTTCCTTCCCTTCCCCTTTGTGTGTGTGTGGGGGGGGGCAGGGCAGCTCCAGCTACAAGTGAGAGGAACAGAAGGCAGCCGACCCCCGGCCCCAGGACCCCTCACGTCCACGGCCACGGTGGCAGAGGGCAGGCTGGGGGGGGGGGGTGATGGGATCGGTTCCACCAGGGTTTGGGGGTCCTGAAGCATCTGGTCTTAATTGTTGGGGTCTCTTCTTAGAACATGGTGCATGTAATGCCTCCTCGTTTTCAGTTAAGGTCCTACTCACCCATCCCTGGGTCATTCCAGCAGAGACTCCCGTGCCATGTGCTGCTCCCTGCAGAGATGGAGAAGCAACATGTTCAAGCTGCCTTCACCCTGAAAAAACGACACTCAGTGAGCGCCTGGCGTTGGCGGGAACCCTGCCTATCCTGGATGATTCCGGACAGGATCAGTCGTCAGCAGCACTCATGGCGTGCTTGTCCTGATAGGGAATCCCGAGAGCTGGAGGCGAGTCGGGCGCCCCTGAACACCAGGGGGAGGCTGGTGAGTCGTTGGCACTCCGCCTTCCTTCTCCACTACCTGCACCTGCGTCCTGGCCCGCAGGTTACTCAGGTTACGTGCATCTGGGAGCTGCCACCTTGTGGCCGCGCGGTGTTAGTTCGTGTCCTAGGACACAGGCACGGGGGACTCTGCAGTCACAGATGCTCAGGACGGAAGGGGAAGCTTGGCGCCTTCTAGTTCCCCCTCCCCTGAGCCGTGCCCTGCGGCAGGTGAAGCCCAGCGCCACTCCGCCTCGGTGAGAGCAGGGCGGCCTTAGGGGAAGCCGGCATCTTGCTCGGTTAGTTTTCAATGTTTGAGGATGTTGAAAATTTGGCCGTTTCTAATACATGAAAAGACCAAGTTCTTTCAACTGCAAGAAATGTGAAGTAGAGCCTTTCACTCGCATCCCCAGCCCCTCTCCGGATCCCTGGAGGCCGCGCACTGTCCTTCTTGCCCTGTGATCTCCCTCAGCACTACTCCACGGAAGGGCTGCCCACCCGGCCTCCTTTTTCGCCCACAAACATTCCACGGGGTTTAGCTTATCTGATCTATAAATCCTGAATTAACGATTCTAACTTAATCAAACTTTCAGTAGACTGCCATGGAATAAAAATACCCACTTTGAAAATAAGCATGAAGTTGTCAACTAGATCATCATTATTCCGTTTCTATTTAGGCACATGAAATAGAGACCTTAAAATTACATTTGTTACTCTTTCCAATAATAAGCTACTGATTCAGGTTAAGATAATGAACTCCTCAAATGACAACGTGCAGCAGCGTCTCACAGAGCCGTGAGTGCCCAGGAAGGAAGGCTACCTTCCCCATCTGCCCAAGAACTTTTCGCTGTTTTAAACCAGCTACATTGTTCAGGATCTCCGATTTTGTATTAAACTCAATCATTGCGACCTTAAGTGTCGGTTGCGTAGAATCCTTGCTTGCCCTGTTTTTCCTGGTATTCTAGTGCAAAGACCCCCAGTTTGGCACTGAGAGGCCCCACCCATGGGGCGTCCCTCTCCATCTCTCCACCCTCCTTCTATCCCAAAGTCACAAGGGCAGAGTCAGCTAAGTTGGGCAGAGATTTGGGTAGAAATCTCAGAGCCCTGAGACATGGTTGGGATAAAGATCGCTGGTGTTTTGGAAAGTGAAAGTGTTTGGGTTTCTCTCCTTCATCCAGTCCTTCTTTCTTGGAGTCCTTTTCCACGGCTCTCCTTTCAAAGTGTAGGGGTTGTAAGAGGAGATTATGGGGCCCCGGACTTGGAATGAAAGACAAACAAAGCAAGAACAGGTGCTGGTGTCCCGTTCCCCAGGCTCGGGTGACCCCCCCCCGGGGTCGGGTTCTAGCCCGCGGGTGTGCACGTGAGGTAGGACAGGCTTCATCCCTCTCCACTCCCTTCCTGGGAACTAGGCAGTCACTGTGAGGTTAAAGCTGAAGCCTCAGCCCCGCCCGCTCTGATAAATACAAGGGCAGTGGGGGACAGAGGACAGGAGAGGGGAGACCAGGGACGGGAGTGCCCCCCGAGCAACAGGACACCTGGGCTGGGAAGGAAGTGATCGGTGCTGAGAAGCCTGGCTGTGGGGGACACCGGTTGTTGGGGGGGACTTGTGGTCACCTGTGTGCATCCCCACGTGGACAGGAGCTCCAGGGGCCACAGCTCACTGTCCCTGCTTCCCGTGCTGCTGCTGCTGCTGCTGGAGGTGCACTAGGGCAGGTGCTCGAACCCGGGCTGGGGTCCATGAGCAGGAAGGTCCATGACTGAAGGCACAGCTCCTGTTGGCTGTGCCCCTGCTGGGGTGACGGGCCGGGGAGGGACCAAGGAGCGCGCTCTGACTGTGCCCCACGAGGCGGGCAGGGGTCGGGGGGAGCCCGGGCCACACACCTGTAGCGGGCCGTCGGCAGCGGGGCTCCCGGATGTATAGGAAGGAGGGCTCTGGGGTCACAAGCTGTTTGGGGCCGCGCTGGGGCCGGGCTAAGGGGACTCATCTTACGCTGGTTTATACAGTACACGCAGTTTTATTCAGATTTGTGTTGACCCAAACTTCTAAGGGTACTTCTGTGCCCACCTCACGTAAGACTGAGACAATCTGAGCAAACTGAGGGAGGGGAGCGGACCGACCCCCTGCCCCCACCCCTGGCCGCAGCTCAGACGGAAGGACGAACGGGGGGATCAAGGTCAGGACACGCGTGGGCTGGCTGCATTTGGGCCACCCGCGGGGACTTAGCGCGGCCTGCACTTGACGTGCGGCCAGCCCCCGGCTTTCCGCGGCCGGGCGGGGCGGGCCCGAGGCCACTGCGTCCAGTTCTCCCGAAGTGGCCGGCCCGGGCCAGCTGTCGGTCGGGGCCGGGCCGCTCAGCATCCCGACCCGGCGGGCCCACCACCGGCTGGCGGTCTGGGCTGACCGCTGACCTTGGCCCTCCCCTTGGCTCCACGAGGACTCTTCTCCGGAGGCCTGGCCGCCTCCCCCGGAGGTCCACACGGGGCTGGTCTGCGGGTGGCCTGGGCCTTACGGCTTTAACTCGCCCTTGTTAAGCCTCATTTTCTTGGCCTGGAAATGGAGCTAACGTTTGCTCTTTGCTGTCCCGGTGAAGGCCGAGGGGGGCGTGGCCGGCGTGCCCGTGTGTCGGTGTCCTTCTGGTTTGCTAGCCACGGCGAAGTGGTTGGCGACATGCCTCTGGTGCCTGTGCTGCGACTGTTTACGGCTCTGGGTTGGACGCAGGGGATGGGGCAGTAAACTAAGTTGGGGGGCACCCCGGGTATGACCCACACGCTCCGGCGGGGTTCTGCTTCCAACACGAAGGCCTTGTTTGGCAGCCATTGCTTGGCATTGGGAGAATTTTCTCGGTCCCCTTTTGCCATTTCCAGCTGCGAACGTCCTCAATCAGACAGTACCCTCACATTATCTCCCCAACCTTGTCGAGTCCTGTCAATAGCCCGTTTTAATCGTCAAAGCCTCTCCCCCTATTTCTCTTGCTCCTGCGCTTGCCCTGAACCGGGCTCGTCCAAACACCCGGGGGCCGTTTCCTCTTCCTGCTGTATTTGCATAGAGCCCGGCCGAGCTGCCTCACGGCCGAGGGTGTGCTGAGTGGGGGCGCGCAGTGCGCAGTGCACGGGGGATGGTAATTCAGTGTTTGCTGAGAGCAGCTTTAGCGCGATTCCAGGGGACCAGGACAGAGGACAAGAGCATCTGCAACAGGAATCGGGTGTTTTCAGTAATCCCCATCCCGGACCCTCGGCAGGGCGAAGAGCTTTCTGCCCAGTGGGTGCTCAGTCTCTTGCCGAATCAGCTCTGAATAGTCCTTCCTCCCTCCCCTTTTGTCGGCCCCAGAGTTGGCTTAAAACCACGTCTGACATCCAGAACAGGTGGCCCACCGGCCCTCCTCTGAGCTCTGCGCTTAACGCCGGTGCCGGTCCCCATCCTGCCAGGGCGCTGTTCCATCTATAGCACTTTTCCTCGGAAGCCCCACCCCTTTGCCGTCTGGGGGACATAAAGCAGGGGACAAAGTGGTGGCTTCCCTGCAGGTTCTCACCTTGGATCCGGATTCAGTGATAAGGGGAGTCCTGCCCTGCTCGTAAGGTAATCTCTGGTCCTGAGGATTCCCGAGTCCTCTGCACTGGGCTGTGGCAGGCTTCCAAGATCAGAGAGGAGGGAGGGCTTGACACAACGAAATCAGACGGTGAGCAAAGTCTGTTACGGGGTCATTGCTATTTTTTAACCTGGGAAATTCTAAATCGACTTATTTTTTAAAAACCGTCAGCATTGATGTTCTGCCTGATTAATTTACTAAGCCCCCATCTAAGAACAATAGTTAGTGGATTGCAGACGGCGAGGGACGGTGTGGCGGTGGGGGAGGGGTGCAGGGAGCTGGGCACTCGCAGGGGCGGAGCAAGCCAGACTCTGTCCCGAGAGCCCTGGGGACCCAGGGACCTGATAAGGTCTGCAATTTTAAAGATCACCCGAGCCTCTGTAAAGGGAACATACTTGCGCAGTATATTAATCTCCTAGGGCCGCCATGGCCAAGAGCCATACAACTTTCTCACAGATAGCTTCGAACACTGGAAACGCACAGCGTGGCCTCATCGTACCATACTGCATACTTGGACGTTGCTAAGAGAGTAAATATTAAAAGTTCCTATCACAAGAAAAATAATTCTGTAACTCTGTGTGTTGACAGATGTTAAGTAGACTTACTGTGGTTGATCATTTCGCAATATGTACACATATCAAATTATGATGTTGCACCCTTGAAGCGAATACAAGGGCGAATGCCAATTACATCTCTATTTCAAAAAATTCTCCTTGAATGCAAATTTGCAATCAGAAATGAAATATTTTCAGGAGAGAATTATTTCCACGCAGCCTTCTTAGTTCCTTAGCATCCTCTGCAGACACAAAGCCCTCCTGGACCTGGGTTATTTCCCTCCAATGACGCCTTGGCTACTCGACCAGGCCAGCCTGGACAATCCTGGTCCCGTGTCCCCGTGCCTAGCACCACCTGTCAGATGATCTGTGTGTGACCCTTGCAACCAGACGCCCGCCTGCCCCACAGCGTTAGGGGGATGCTGCGGCCAGGGGTGCCCGCCGCGAGAAAGTTTCCTCCCCTCACATTACAGAAACATTACACACACCTTTTAGATGGCATCCTCTTCAGATCAACTGCCTAAACTTGGCAGGGGTGGGAAATATAATAAGCACACTTACAAAATCATCTCAGTATATATAACCTTTTTCTGGTCTTCCTGCGACAGCCAGACGAGATCGCCTAATTTGCGAGGCGTGCGTGGAGGGGGGACGTGAAACACGCAGAGTGTCAGGTGTGCAAAGCTCGGCACCCGCAGCTCTCACGGGGCTGTTGGCTGAGCCATCCACGTGCTTGCAGAGTGAGTTGAAGGCACAGAACTTGCGTGTGGAAAGAGCCCTTGAAGGGCCTCACATACAGAAGGGGAAACTGAGGCCAGCGACGAGGTGAATGAAACCTTGCGGTATTCCTTGTTAGTGGCCTGGGCCACCTGGCGGAATACGGAATGAATTTCTTCATTCTTTTGCAAGAACTGCAATTTTCTCCATTTTAAAATTATATACCTGGTTAGACCCTTCATTTAAAACCACCGACACGAATCAAGAAGCATTTGATGTCTGAATAAATCAACGTTTGAGATTCTGGAACTCCAGGACTTTAAAAATTCTTCTCCTTTAAGTGAATAGAGATGTGGTCTGTAGCAGGAAACACATACATACCATCATCGTCCTTGACGTTAAGGAAACAAGACAGGCCGGGGAAGTCCGCCCCCCACCAGGAGGGCGGCGGGCCACAGGAGAAGGGCACCCGAAGTACGTGTGTTCATCTTCTGTGAAACCGCTAAGCCGCCGTCCATGGGGAGGCCGTGTGCCCTGCAGCAAGGGTGGACCCCTACGGGTGCAAAGCAACCAGGATTGAGGGGTTCATGATCACTGACCCCCCGGAGACTGAGCCTTAAGTCCTAGAGTAGCGGGGGCCCGACCCTTTGCTCTCAGGATGCGTTCACACGCGTCACGTCGCTGAGAGCCCAAAGAGCTCGTGCTGATGTGGGATATGTTTACTATGATTCGCCCTATTAGAAATCTAGACTGGGACATTGTAAGTTTTTCTCGGTTTGTTAAAGATAATACCAAACCCAGTACATGTGAGTGTATGTCACATGCTTTTATAAAAAATAACCGTATTTTTAAAGAAATTCCATCTAGTGTGAAGAGGGGCACTGTTTTATATTCTTGCAAATCTCTTGTTCTAAAAGAAGAAGGCCGGATTCTCCTCTCTGAGTCCACTCTCAGTGTGTTGTAAATGTTGTTTAGTTAAAGGACGTGAAGGAATTCTGGCCTCACACATATATGCATAGAGAAAGGGAGGAATATTCGAATGGCCTTGAACAGATAACTGTGGATATCCTTTGATATTACAGGAAAACTTGACAAGTGGTGTTTTTGAGCAATCACTTGCCACGGAGTATCTGAACACATTTTATAAACCTTCCTTGCTCTGTTGCCTCAAAACCACTGGCCCGTCTGCCCTGCGTCTTGGGCGACTCTTCCCTGCGTGCGACTTTGGAACGTCACGCGTTAATCATTAGGAAACTCTTGGCTCATTGAGTGACGCCGATCTCCCAAGTGTTGACAGATTTCATTCTAAAAATCAGAAAACCACGCTCATGAATATCTCTACTGATATCCCCAGAAACATCTAAAAGTATTGGGAAGCTGTCGAGCCCATTGTAGCAGACACAAGTTTTCCAAAATTCTAACTTTTGGCTCAAAGGCTTACCTTTTATTGTTGGCAACACGACACCATCCACGGTTTCTCTCGAAGTGAGAGGCTCACTTGTTTACCGTCGAGGTACCGTCTTCCAAGAGCCCAATCCCGAACAACACGGTCCGTCGGTCAGTCTTTCGGGGAAAATGCTGTCCCACAAACCAGTGGCCTGCTGAGCCGGCGACTCCAATGATCACCAAAGTGCTTCCGCGGAGACTCTCCGCACCGCCGTGCCGCCCAGGGTTTCACGCATATTTCTCACCTAGTCACGCAGAGTCCTGCAAACGCGCGTCCCGGGGGCGCAGGACGGTGACATCGGTGACCTTTACAGCATCATTGGTTCTCAGATGACTTCAGCAATCGAGTCAGTTCACCCATTACTTTATTCCTAAATGCAACGGGCTCTTCCGTCCCTTCTTCCTGTGCCTGCGTGGCGATGAAGATACAGGGATGCCGGGGGCCTTGGTGTTGCTGCCTTCCTCGGGGCTGAGGCCCCAGCGGTCTGTCCCATCGGTGCAGATGTCATACAGTAAAACGCCCTGGTGTGACTAGGCAGGCGTGTGGCCCTGTGGACTCCGGTAGCGTCAGGGACCCCAGAGGACCGCACTCAGGAAGCCGCTGCTCCACAGAAGTTGTCTCTACGCGCACGGGTGTTTATTACCCGACATTTCTCCTTACGTGATAACAAACAACGAAGTCATCTAAATAACCATCCCCAGGAGGATGAATAAAGGAACCGTCCCCTGTTTGTGTGGTGAAATGCTCTACAGTAGTGAAAATGAGCAGACTAGAGCCATAGGTGTCCACACACACACACACACACACACACACACACACACGCTCATTCAGGGTCGGTGGTGACACCCTCCGCACTCTCTATTCCCACAGCTTCACGGTGCACGTGCCCCTGTCGAGGGCAGCGGGGGGTTGCCGAGACGTAAATAATAAAGAATTCTCGATGTAAATCACCATATACATGAAAAGTACCAAGTTTTATTGTTTTATTGATTATGATCAGATAAAATCTAAAAATAAGGAAAAAATAAAAGAAGAAACAGGGAAAAAAGCCCAGTTGACTCTCTCCGCCGGTCAGCATTCGGTGCTGCTCTGCATCTGACACAAATACACCCGCGCTCACCCCGAACGAACAGTCTGCTCCCCCTTGTGCTGCCGACGGTCGAAGCTGTGGCTTTAAATGTCGCGAACCTCGGCGGGACTCTGCGAGAATCCTTTTGGTTAGTTCTCCTACAGTTGCTCGGGACAAGCAGTTAAGTATGACCTGAGATGTCAAGAATGAGAAATTATATTTATCCATTAAAGTTCTTTTTTTTTTCTTTGTCTTTTCTCATTCGAGAAGATTTGTGTGTCTTCGGGCAGTTTCTGCCTGGGTCTGATGGGTGTCTTCCCTACTAATTCATGTCATTTTTATTTTTATTTATTTATTTTTTTTATGTCATTTTTATTTTTAAGGTCAACCGCGTCAACAGCTTCCAACAAGGAAAGGATGATCTTATTGATCAAACAAAGGTGGGGTTTGGGAGTCACTGTCTTCATAAACTAAGTGCGATCACACTTGACTCAGAGAGTTGATCACAGTTTCAAGTTTTCTAGTTCCTGGTCAATGTTCAGTCTGCAGAAAATAAATTAGTAACTAGATGTGGCCTTTTGGAATTTTAAGGGACCGCAAGAGAATTGTAGAAGATGCTTTTATGTTTACTAGAATATCAACAATCTGCAGATGTCAGAAATCAGCCACATGGTGCTAGCCCAGAGCTTTCTCCACACTGTTCCCTTCTTTATGGGGTTAAAATATATTGAACTTGACATTGTCCGGCGTGTGGGCGTGTGGGCTTTGGACAGCCCAGCCATGTTTGTTAGGGGCTCAGGCCACCTTATGAATCCTTCCTTCCCGTGGTTCTTTTTTTTTTTAAAGATTTTATTTATTTATTTGACAGAGAGAGAGATCACAAGTAGGCAGAGAGGCAGGCAGAGAGAGAGAGGGAAGCAGGCTCCCTGCTGAGCAGAGAGCCTGATGCAGGGCTCGATCCCAGGACCCTGAGATCATGACCTGAGCCGAAGGCAGAGGCTTTAACCCACTGAGCCACTCAGGCACCCCTCTTCCCGTGGTTCTTATCATCAACTTATCTTCTAATTGAATACACTTGATTTTGAACAAAACGGGTTTGACGTGTATGGTCCACTTATACACAGATTTCTTACGGGACAGTGCTGCGAATGGGTTTTCTCTTCCCTATGATTTTCTTAATGACATTGTCTTTTCTCTAGTTAACTTCATGCTAAAAATATGGCATATAATCCACAAAACATCCAGAGTATGTGTTAACAGATGGCTCATGCTATCAATAAGGCTTCTGGTCAAGAGTAGGCTATTAGTAGTTAAGTTTTGGGGGACACAAAGGTTCTACAGGGATTTTTGTCTACCCCGGGGGCAGTGCCCCAACCCCGCATTGTTTCAAGGGTCAACTATAATTTTTGAAAAGGCTTCCATGTTTGTAGGTAAAAATTAATGTGGCTAGAGAGCAGCTTTGCTTGCAATAAATCAACAGTTAAACTCTGTAGTTTCTCACTCGACGATCTCTGAGCCTAAGGTCTGAGTCCAAGTCTCTTCGTGTTAAAAGGGAGAGTAGCAGAGGAGGAGACGCTGAAGACCCACCGGCACTGAACGGAGACGTTCTCAGGGACTATTTCACACAGACAGAGGGAAATGGGAGGGAGTAACTTCCTCGTCCACTCAGCATCCGTGTGCGCGTCCAACATAGGACAGGCGCCGGCACACGGTAGGCAGTGATTTTTAGATGTGATCTTTCATACAATCTTTAAGGTGATCTTTAATAGGATCTCAGGATCCGTGTCCAATCAGCAGGTGCCCCACAGCCTAGAAAGGCCTCTACGGTTGTCGAGAGAACAGGCACTTTTAATTTCCAAGCCTCGGAGGCTGCTGGGAGGACACGGGTTACGGTGCCAATCGAGTGCCCGTCTGCGCTGGCGACATCGCGTCACCGTCCTCCTCACGGTTGTCACTATAATTTCAGGGAGAGAGCCACCGGCCCCTCTGGCGATCCAAGAGAAGATGGGTTATTACCACCCTGGAACTGGAGGAGGAAGACCAAGGACCCTTCCCCAAACTCGTTGGGGAGGTGAGGAAGGCCCCCGCCGCCCTCTCTGACTAGGCGCGCCCCTTCGGCGGGAGGAACGAGTCTCGGAGGGCTATAGGCATGGGAGGCCGCGGAGTGCAGGGGGAAGAGGAAGGCCGCACTGGGTTCTAGAACCCACTCAACCTCCACCTGGCCGGGGGGCTTCGGGCGGGTCCCTTCCCGGGAGCAAGCGCTGGGAACATCGGTCCCATGGGACGACGGCTGCCTCCTCCTGGCCTGCCGGCCCGCTTTCTTTGGCCCACGCAAATGTATTATTTAGAAATAAGGAGACTGCCATTATCAGAGACTGGGAGGCCGGGGCAAAAGGGAAATTTGAAAAATAACTACAGAGAAAGCAAAGCCGTGGCTGCCGGGGCTGGCGGGGGGAGCTCATGGGGGCTTCCTGTGTGAGGGGGCAGAGGGTCCGTTCAGTAAGACGACCAGAGCTCGGGACATGGATGGTGGTGGCGGCCACGCAACAGCGTGAGTGCCCTTAGTCCCGCCCGACCGCACGCTTCAAAGTGATGAAGGCAGTAAATTTTACGTTGTGTGTATTTTACCACGACAAAATGGAAACGATAGGAAGATTGTACTAGAAATTCTGTACTTCTAGAGGCTTTCTGGAAGTTGGAAGGTCTGCCCACAGGGCGCCAATGTTCCCCCATGGCGACAACTGGGTGGGGCTTGATTTCCCCGGGTCCCCCCCCCCACTCCCTGTCGTCTCCCTCCCTCTGCGGTCTAAACCGTCACGTGACTGCGTTGGGATGCCAGAATTGTTGCACGTGGCCCATGTCATTCTTGCCATGACACGCCCGACGACGGACCTGCGAATTACATGCTGAGTGACTCGGTCCCGACAGCACTGACATCCTACAATTTCTGGAGAAAGAAATTAAAATAATTCATATTTTTGCAGCATTTATAAAAATAGGAGATGCCTGCTATAAAAAAAAAAATACAGAACGTTTTCAAGGCTCAGTGGTTTAAACTCTTTACTCCTAAGAGTCCAGGGGACACGGTGGGCTCATACCGCAGATGCCCCACACCCCTGCTGCAGCGGTCCCACATCCCTGCTGTTTCCCCACCATGCGGTGTGGGCAACGAGAGTACCTACGTTATAGGGCGGCTTTAAGGATTAAATAGGCTAGGGCAAGTAAGGCATGTAGCCGGCTAGCTCATCCTAAGCCCTTTCCAAATGTTAGCCGTGCGAGTGCTCCCCCTCTCTCCCTGAAGGGATCATCCATGTTAACCCATCGGTACGTACGCTTCCAGGTACCTCTGCATAGTGTCACCAAGGGGAGTCCCCAAGGACAAGACGGGATTGCACTACGCCTATCATTCTGCAAGTTGTCTTTCTGGTTTACCCGGGAGGCCCGCCCCCCCTTTCTGGGGCAGAGCGTGTTAAGTCCTGACGACTGGGGGCCCTGCCCCATGAAGGGGGTGCCGCGCTAAGATTCCTTCCCTAGGGAGGGACATGTGCGTTCTTCCCACGGCTTCACCGTGACTAACCTCGTTCCCGCCGCTTTGCCTCTCTCTCCGTTTCCTTTGGATAAACCCTCAGATGAGCGACTGTGAGGTACGATGCTTTCAAAAGGCCTTTGAGTCCTAGCCTGGATATTTGGCGTGCCTTGCGGTTTATTCTCATTCTTTTTTCTCCCCCGTTGTTTTTTCCCTTGCAGCTGTTCAATGATACGTCTCATAACATGTCATTACTATATTTAATCAGTGGACCCGGTGTGGATGCCTATCCAGAGGTTGGTCTGTTCTCCGTAGAAGATCACAGCAATGGCAGAGTGTATGTCACCGTCCTGTGGATCGAGAGGCAACTCCGTTTTTCACGGTACCTAACGTTTGATGCAATCGCAGCCTAGATTCACTGTAAAGCGGTTGCAGGAAGAGCGCATTTGGCCAGCGCTCGGTAAGCCGCCCATGCGCCGTGTCCCGGGGGCCTGCGCGTTCTGCAACGGCAAGCCTCGGCAGCACGCATGGGCCGGGAGGCTAATTTTGTAATGTTCTCTTAAAGTTCTGGACGCCGCGATGAGGTATGGGAGCTGCTACGGATCTTCCTAATGACCAGATTCCCAGCGCGATCGGGATGACCAAAAGCATTTGGAGTTAAGGCTATAGAATGTTGATGAGATGGGCTAATTTGGTTTTTGATGAGTCGCAGTCGAGATGTGTGGATAGAAGCTACAGGCAGACCCCATGGTTGCCTAACAAGGACATGAGGACAAGCGATTCCGTAGCTGGTGTCGGCTTGTTCTTGGGACTCCCCGTGTTCTTTAGGACCTCATAACCCCAGCACCGTGGTCTCTCTGAATTGGAAATCCAGGTTCGAAACCAGGAAAGGAAGCGATAAAGTAAGATGCCTAAACCACGTGTGTTAGGTGGTGGTGTATCAGGCAACCAGCCTCCCCCGGATGCTAGGCTTTGCTGTGTTTTGAATTCTGCTGGAAACCGAGCTCGGTTCTCAGGCCTGCTTAGCAGTACGTTAACTCCTTCAGGGCGGGAAGGAACACCTCAAAGAAGTAATTTCATACCTTTTCTCCAACGGCCTCAAAATATTTACATGCGTAATAAAATAGATGCCCTTGACTCATGGATAGGCACTGAGTCTCCGGTTTTCAGGCAGGGAGGAATTCCCCCGAACTCCGGAAGTCAGAGATGACCCTGCCGGCCATCACTGCCTTCACGCAGACCCTTGCCTCATCTGGGGAACGTGCAGAGTCTGTTGGGCAGGAGGAACCCGGAGTGGGTCCCAGGGGGACCTGGGCAGCCCTGCTAAACCTTGAGTGAGCAAACAGACCACCGAGGGGTCTTGGGAAAAGGCGGATTTTGTTTCCGTAAGTCAGGGTGAGGCCCGAGACTCCGCCATCCCCGCCGGGTCCCAGGAGACGGTGCTGCCGCTGGCCCCCGGCTGCCGTGGCTGCAGGGCGGGGGTTCCGGGGCAGAGAGCAGTGGGCGGGACTCGTGCAGGGACGCAGCACAACATTTCGTGCTCGCGGTCTTTGTTTTGCCGTTTTTTTGGTTGCTGTTATTTGCTTTTAACAGCTTCACTGACGTTTCAAATCGAGGGCTGGCTTTCACGAGGTTTGATATGGGACTTCTTGCTGGAAGCCGATGATGCCTCAGCCAAATCCACGACAGTGTTTTCTGACACGTGAGGCCCAAATGCAAAGGCGTGGCATGTCCCACAGAGGTCCCAGGGAACAGTCAGAGCAAGCGGGAAAAATGTGGGCACATGAGCGACGTCCCCACGGGTCCTGCTCCGTCAGGATTTCCGAACCTTGGCTTGGACTTGCCGGGTGAGCTCACGCCCGCAATCCGATCCCCCCAGCCGGGATCGCAGCCGTCATCTTACACCAAGCTCCGCAATCACGTGCTAGCTGGCCCCTCATTTGACTGTGAACTTCCACAAGGGAAGACACAAGGGGGGATTTGGAGGTGTGCCCCCACCCTGGGGCTCTGTCTCGTGACCCCGGATCACTGTCTCCTTATGACTTCTCCCACCTGACCTGTATGCCTGAAATGTGTTCGGTTCTCCGGGGGTGGTCCATCTCCCCACCAGAGTGCGTTTCCCCTGAGTTGGGAATAGGGCTCTGCGCACAGTAGGTCTTCAGTCCATTATGTTGGATGAATGAATGAGCCCAGCAGAATGCAGTATGTGCTTCCAGGCTGTTGTGGGTTGAATTGTGTCTTCCAAAACGATGGAAGTCCTACCCCTGGTACCTGTGACTATGACCTCATTGGGATATAGGGTCTTTGCAGATGTCATCAAAGTAAGGTGAGGTCATACTGGATTAGGGTGGGTCCGAATCCAGTGACTGACATCCTTCTAAAGGGAGGGGGATTTGGACCCAGAGGACAGAGGCGACAAGGCTGGAGACAGAGACAGGGTGACACGTCTGTAGGCAGAGGACGCTGGGATTGCTGCCCGCCCCCAGCAGCCGGGGGAGAGGCTCAGAGTCCCCAGAGGGAACCAAGCCTGCTGACCCCGGCTGCAGGTCTCGTCCCCAGAAGCATGAGAGAACACATTTTGTTGTAAGGCCCTCCGGTTGTTACAGCAGCTAGAGGAAACTAGCAAGCAGAGGTTAATACTCGCTAGGAAGACAGGAAACGGGCTGATGAGAAGGATTACCAGCTGTGGAGAGTGGGATAAGCAGGAGTCCCAGGAACCCCGCACAGGCCGGGCCTTCTAGCTCAGCCACCTGCTTCTGCCAAAGGATGCTTGCTACCGGCTCTCGGCCGTGCAGAAAGCCAGGGTGTATCAGAAGCGAAGTCAGCCCAAGGGTGGGCAAAAAGACCTTCCCAGTAGTACTGCTGCGCTCCTGGGCGATAGTGAAGGAGTCACGAGAATCAGCCAAAACATAGAAAAACTTGTGTTTGGGAGGTGGGGGTGGGGCGGGGAGGGGCTCCCTTCTTGTTAATTCCGCAAGCCCGCAAGAACACAGTGACAGCGGCTGAGAACTGCTGGAAGATTTAAGACAGCTGGAGAGGGGGAAAGTCTGACTCTTTTTGGGTAGGAGTCTCAACTATTTATATCAAAATATCCTCAATTTCATCGGCTGCAAATTCACTCAGGAAAGTCATCCTTTGATGTTCCTCGAAATCATCATTTGTGGGTCTTTATGCCAACACACTCCTCCTCGCCTACTTGCACCTGTGCGTAAAGTGACTTTGTCTTGTGTGTTTGGCATTTTCGTCCATGTGCTCGTCTGTGACTAAGACTACGTGACCTGCCCGTGTCATTTCGGTGGTCGTATGCCCCTCCATCATGTCACCACACTGTGGTGTGTCATCCGATGATCTGAATCTTAAGGCTCTAACAAAAGGCTGAAAACCCTTTCCAAGTGCAGAAAATATCCATGACATTTCCTTTCTCCGCTGCAGTTCTGAGTCCCTGGAAATTCTTGCCAAAGCATCTTGCCAAAGAATAAACAGCACTTAGGCCTCTCAGGCATCTCACAGAACTCATGGTCTCCGATGTAGCTTTTAGGATGATAAGTAGAATATAAAATAATAAACATAAAACAAACAGGCGGCTCTTATTTTTGAGTGGAAGGCTTACAGTTGGCGCCGTGTTGGAGCCAGAAGTCTACATGATTCGGGAGCCGAGTTGCCGGCGCGGCCATAAATTATACAAGAGCCCGTGGAGATGGTGTGTGAGCCAATTTGCTTGCACAGAAATTTAAAAATGTATGTTGCATTCCCCAGAGCAGACCAGTTCAGCGGTCTTGAGGGGAGAGGAGACAGCTGACCCTGGAGAGCCTGGGGCCCCGGCCCCTGTTGCAGGACAGCTGGGGGACCACGAGGCGGAGGCCGATGAGGGGAAGCCGGCAAGTCTGCAGGAAAGAGGCCCAGGGAGGGGATGCGGCAGAGACCCTGTGTGCTCTGGGGACAGGGGCAGGCGGCTGCTGAAGCTGCCTGCTCTGGGCGGCTGTGGAGGGGAATGATGGTGTAGCCAAGTCTACACCCACTTGGACTTGAACCTGAGCTGCCCTGAGTGTGGACAGCCGTGGAACTCTCCGTGGCGCACAGTTGACAACGCCTCCCTCCGGGGCTTCTGCCAGGAAGGACGGAGGTGATCTATGGAGGAGCTCGGTCCTGGGCCTCACCGAAGCCGCCTCCCCCGGAATAAACCCCGTGCTTGCTCAGTGCCCCCCGCAGGGCTCCGTACCTGCCAGCACACAGCCCTTGAGGAAGCACGTTCCCAGAGTGGCGGTCGTCGGCCCGGAGAGCTCCTCTGCGCACGATGTCACCCCTGCCCGCTCCTTCCTCTGTGACTCTGAACTCCTCTCTCAGCGCTGACTCCCCACGACCTTCTCCCCTTTCCACAAATAAAAATCACTGTTTATCCCAGAGCAACAGAGATTCAGCGGCAAGTCACATTAGACTGACTTTAATATATATATTACATATGTTATGTATATTATATAACATATACTATGTATATTATATAACATATTTACATACATTATGCATATTATGTATATATTATTATGTATGTATATTATATTATATATGTGTGTGATATATAATATGCATAATATATGTAATATATAATATATGTATATTGGGGTGACAATACATAATAATTATTGGGGGTCCCAATAATATATAACATATATTATATATACTGGGTAGCTCAGTTGGTTAAGCATCTCTTGATTTTGGCTCAGGTCATGATCTCAGAGTCCTGGGGTCAAGCCCCACGTTGGGCTCTCCGCTCAGTGGAGCATCTGCTTGAGATATTTCTCTCTCTCCCTTTGCCTCTCCTCACCTGGCTTTCTCTGTCTCAAATAAATAGATAAATCATTTTTTTAAAAATATACATATGGTGCTCACTTTGGTAGCACATAGACTACAATTGGAAAGATACAGAGAAGATGAGCACGGCCCCTCGTGAAGGATGGCAGGCAAATCGGTGAGGCGTTCCTTATTTAGAAAAACAAAAGTAAATAATATATATGGTTGCCGACTTTTTATTTTATAAGTAGGGACTTTTTACAATCAATACTTTCTTTTTAGAGCTGTTTTAGGTTGATGGAAGAGGAGAGTGGAAAGTACAGAGGCCTGTTCCCCCTCCTCCCTCCCCGGTGCTCCCCCCACCCCCGTGCTCTTCATTATCCATCCATCCCTCTTTCCCGAGCCCTCGGCGACCCTGATCCTTTTGCTGTCTCTGTCCTTTTGCCTTGTCCGGGATGTCATATGGTTGCAATCATAGGGTGTGTATTCAGCCTGTTCAGATTGGCTTCCCTCACTTAAAAACGTGCACCGAACATTCCCCCGGGTCTTTCCAGTGCTGAATAATAGTCCGCCATCCGAATGGACCGTAGTTTATCCACTCACCAGTGAAGGACATCCTCGTTGCCTCAGTGTTTGATGATTGTGCATAAAGCCACTTTAGACATCCGTGTGCAGGCTTTTGTGTGGTCCTAAGTTTTCAACTCTTCTGCATAAATACCAAGGAACATGGTTGCTGGTTTGCACGGTTAGAGGATGTTTTGTTTTGTAAGAAACCGCCAAAGGAATGAGGAACAATTTGCCATCTGTATATCTTTGGAGAAAAAGGTACTTGTCTGTTCGAATCCTCTGCCTATTTTTAACATTTGAAAATCAATTTTAGCAAGGTCCCAGGAAATAAAGTTAATATATAAAAATCAATTGTATTTATATATACCAGTGACAAATAATTGGAAATCAATGTTTTAAAAACAGTATCACTTATAATATCACCAAAACAAATGAAGTGCTTAGACATAAATCTAAAATCTGTGTAGGATCCGTTTACTCAAAACTATAAAACACGAATGAAAGAAACCAAGGAAGACCTAATTGAATGAAAAGACAGACTGTATTTATGGATTGAAAGATTGAGTATTAAAGGTACAATTCTTCCCAAATTTATCTATAAATTCTCAAGACTAATCAAAAGACTAGCAGAACTTTTCATAGATCTCAACAAGCTGATACCAAACTTTCTATGGGAAGGCAAGCAAGCTTTTGGTTTCACTGACTTTGTTTTGCTATTTTTTTTTAAAGATTTTATCGATTTATTTGACAGAGAGGAGAGAGATCACAAGTAGGCAGAGAGGCAGGCAGAGAGAGAGGGGGAAGCAGGCTCCCCGCTGAGCAGAGAGCCCGATGCGGGGCTTGATCCCAGGACCCCGAGATCATGGCCTGAGCCGAAGGCAGAGGCTTAACCCACTGAGCCACCCAGGCACCCCTGTTTTGCTATTTTGAATTTTATTGATATCTGTGTATTTATCTTTTTTATTTCCTTCTTTCTGAGTTTAATTTGCTGCTTTTTTAAAAAGATTTATTTATTTATTTTAGAGAGAGAGAGACAGAGACAGAGACAGAGAGGCAGGAGGGATGGAGAGAGAGAATCCCAAGCAGAGTCCCAGCTGAGCACAGAGCCGCACAGAGGGCTGGATCCCACGACCCTGAGATCGTGACCCGAGCCGAAATCGAGAGTCTGACGCCTCACCGACTGAGCCACCCAGGCGCCCCGATTTGCTCCATTTTTCTTTTTTTTAAGGTTCTTAAGAAACTAAAGTGAGAAGCCTAAAGTATAGCTTTGAGATCTTTTGAGAGGAAAGACTTCCCGCTGCATGTCGGAGACGAGTGGGCCCTCCTTCAAGCACGGAAGTGACATCACTAACCGCTTCAGAACCCATGACATGTCAGCAGCTGGGCTGGTTACTTTCGGCGTTCCCTTTCCCCGAATATTCACGTGTCTGCTCCCCGCAGCGTCTCTGCAGGGTTGGTCAGCGTCTGTATTTCTCACGACGGCACCGTCAGCAGAAACCAAGGCTCCTGAGCAACTTGGCTACGCTTACCCGGGTAGAAAAACTGAGACTGAAACCTTATCATAACTAATGTTGACTGAGCGCCTCGTCCGTGTCGGCACTGTGCTCAGTCCCCGGGGTCACGTGGTGAAGGGCAGCGATGAGATCCGCACCCCCAGAACCTCTCCAGCTAGTGCAGGAGAGGACGCCGAACGCGCGATGACATTAACGATCAAGTAAACGATCCTGCGACATTAACACGGTTCTCTGCTTCCTAGGTTTATTGTGACGTTGTGGATCGCTATACAAGAAAGGTCATGGGTAATTCCTTGATTTTCAACATTAGGAGCGGCGACGTGAACGATCATGCACCCCGGTTCCGTGAGAGGGAATTTATCATCAGTGTGAAGGAGAACCACGCAGCAGGTGCATGAGGCGGGGGCACGAGGGCGTCCTCTCCCCGAGGGTCCTCTCTGCTCCACCTGCTTCGATGCTGACGTGCTGCCTGATCCTTCTTGTCTTTAGGGAGAAATGTTACTGTTCACATCCCGAAGGGGGCAGGCTCTGGTTTTGAGCGGAATGCTTGGAGGTCTGTAAGCGTCGTTTTGTATTGGCAGTAAAATGAGATGGAGATTGTGTCTGTTGCAAGAGCTGATATGTAAAGACGAGTCTAAGGTAAGTCAGATGCACTGAGGGAGAAAGGCAGAGCTGGACGGTGCCTTCCCGATTATCTCTGTAAATTTCTCACCCGTAAAATGGCGACGAGATGACATCTCAAGTTCCTAAGCTATAGAGTCTGTGAGTCTTTAAATCCAAACCACTCTCACTAGAATGTGCATCTACTTTAATAAAAGAAAAGCATTATTTATTTCACAAAATAGGCTTTAGAAAATTTGGAAAAATTCCAAGAAATTAAAACCGAGCTAGAAAGCCTATTTAATACTTCCAATTAGAGACAAATACCATCAACGTTTTAGTTTATATTCTTTCAGTATTTCTCTTTGAATTTTATATGTGTGTGCATATACACACACTATATATTTATCTATGTGTATATATTCTCCAATTTGAGATATAATTACATATGCATTTTTCATCTTTATCATAGTGCAAAAAGTATATGGGTATATATTCAACATTTACAAATATACGGTTGTGCTTTTTCATATGTGTATGTTTATGAATTTTCTTTTCTAAAAGGGCAAATTTACTGTTTGTAACCTAACAGTGTGCCCCTCAGCATCCGATTATGTAATATTTTATTTCATTGATGTGCTTTAAGGTTTTTTAACTAATCTCCTATTGTTAGACATTTATGCACTATTCCCACTTTTTGTTATCTTCACGAAATATGCTTCAGTGAACATCTTTGAGCTAAATCTGTGTCCACTGAAGCATTATTGTCATAATTTAGAGGAGTAGAATGTCTAGTTCTGACTGCATGCACAATTTAAGTGTTCTGCTTTACTCACCCACCAGCAACATCTGAGGGGCCTGGCCGAGGGCTCATCTTTGATTACTAAGTGCTAGCGTGTGTTGATAGGTTTCTTGTCCATTTCTGTGTATCAAATACTTGTTCCTTTCTTTGTCCATTTCTGTTCGTGTGCTTGTCATTTTTCTTCTTGATTTTAACTTTCTCATTCTGTATTAAGAATGTTTATGTCTGCCATATATATTTTAGATATGTTTTCCTGGTTTATCATTTCTTTTTAAATTTTGTCTATATAGTTCTTTTTTGGCACACATTTAAAAATCTGTCTGATCTGTCAATTCTCTCCTTTATGTCTTCTGCATTTGCAATCATGATTAAAAGTTCTTGGGTGCCTGGGTGGCTCAGTTGGTTAAGCAACTGCCTTCAGCTCAGGTCATGATCCTGGAGTCCCAGGATAGAGTCCCACATCGGGCTCCCTGCTCCGTGGGGAGCCTGTTTCTCCCTCTGACCTCTCCCCTCTCATGCTCTCTCTCTCTCTCTCTCTCTCTCTCTCTCTGTCTCAATAAAATAAAATAAAATCTTTTAAAAAAATGATTAAAAGTTCTTGTGAATACTTAGGTGCGCCTGGGTGGCTCAGTCGGTTGAGCATCTGCCTTCCGCTCAGGTCATGATCCCGGGGTCCTGGGACCAAGTCCCGCATTGTGCTCCCTGCTCAGCAGGGGTCTACTTCTCCCTCTCCCTCTATGTGCACTCTTTCTCTCTCTCTTTCTTTCTCAAGTAAATAAATAAAATCTTTAAAAAAAGAAAGTTCTTTTGACTATTTAAATATCTCTATTTTTTTATAGTATGTCATAGTTTGATTTTATATTTAAATATTTAATCCATTCTGGTGGATGTCTCAATGCCATTTAGCAAAGAATCATCATTCTGTTGGCTTGTCAGGCTGCTTTTGGTCAATAGTAACCATTAAAATGATTCTTTCCCGGTCAACCTATTTTCCAGATGTTAACAGTTGATTTGGATGAAGAAAATACTCCAAATTCTCAAGTCCTTTATTTCCTTATTTCTCAAACACCATCACTGAAAGAGAGTGGCTTCCAGATTGACCATATTAGTGGAGAAATACAACTCTCAGGATGCTTAGATTATGAGGTTATGTGGATTTTATTATTTTAAAAAAATGAAATGTGTTCTTGATCTCGGAACCCCAGACTTAGGATTTATGTTTATAGCGGAAAACCCTCTATGGCTGGACTGGCTATTGAAATTGCTATAATGGATTATGACTTTATTAATACTTCCCTTTGCTGTATTTGGAGGGCTTGACTCTTCTTCTCCTTCCCACATAGACTGCCCCGTGGTTTACGCTACTAGTTGGAGCGAAGGATTTGGGAGAACCTCCCTTGACATCCACGGCCACGGTCCACGTGATTGTGCAAGAAGGCAACAACCACAGGCCCACGTTCACCCAGGAGAACGTAAGGCACCCGGGCCGCCTCAGACGCCACGTCCCCGCGTAAATGGCCCCAAGTCCCAGGCTCGGTTTTGCTGAGGGAATTCTCCATAGCATCCAAGATACATGTCATTCTCCAAGATCACTTAAACTAGATGAAGGCATCAACCATCCTGATAGAGAATCATTCAATAATAGACTTGCGAGCTTACGTTTCTTTACTGTTTTGAGCTGGGTGATGTGCTCGGAGCTTTCACATGCGTGCTTTCGTTTGGAATTGCTGGGACTCGCACGTGATTTCTGTTTTACAGACGAGGACGCCGAGGCACAGAGAAGATAGAGAATCCATGCTCACTCTGCATGGAGGTTTCTCAAGTCCACACTATTGATGGGGGATGGGAAGTCCGTTGTTGCGGGGTCAGGGTCGGCTGCCCAGTGGTCTGTAGGATGATCGGCAGCCGACCCTGACCTCTGCCCACTAGATGCCAGGGCACTTCCCAGTCGCGAGAGCCAAAAATGTCTGCTGACCTTGCCCAATGTCCCCTGGGCGGCAGGCTCGCCGCCGGGGTGCGAAATCTAGACCTAAGCTTTTCACACTACATCTGGAGTTCTAGAATAGGGAAGATGAGTAGGGGGGCTCTCGTTGAGCCTTTCTCAGCTCACCTGATTTTATATACAGGGTTCCACATGGGATTTCGCATGCTGCCAATCCCCGGGCTTGAAGAAAGCTTGAAACCCACTGTTCCAGATCATTTGGAAACGCCACACCACCTGAGATATGCAAAATTGCTAAACACCTCAGGATTTGTTTCCTAGTTTATATTTTTTGCCCTTTCGCATGCCTTTTTTAAAAGAAAAATATCTATTTTACTTCTTTCTCCTGACCTCTTTCAGTGAGACCTTTCCCAATGACCTAGTTCAATCCCCAATGCAGCACCCTGCCCCCCATCCCTACCCAACACACACACACACACACACACACACACACACACACACACACAGTCTTAATCATCTGCTCCCTGGGATAGAGTTTTGCCGAACCTGCTCACAGCACGTAAGACAGAATCTGGCACATGGGAGCCTTTGTTGAATATTAATAAATGCTACAGAATTATTTTCAAAAAGTATCATTTGAAAAAACTTTAAAATCTGTATAGCTCAGTTGGTTAAGTGTCCAACTCATAATCTCAGCTCGCATCTTGATCTCAGGGTCGTGAGTTCAAGCCCCACACTGGGCTCCATGCTGGGTGTGGAGCCTACTTGAAAAAAAAGCTTAAAAAATTTATATAGAGAAAAGCTGAAATGTTTTCAAATGAAAACACTTTGCCAAACAGTATAGAATAACTGAAACATATCGAACCCTGTTTTTGAAATCCTTCTCTGGCTTAGTTAAAAGCTCTGCTCTCAAAACTAAGGGTGGGGACAATAAACCCTATTTCTATGTACTCGTCAACGAGAAATTATCTTGTCACCAAAAGCACTGAGTAACAAGCTAAAGATCTATATGTGTTAGAAAAATGATTGTCTTAATCGAAGTCACCATGAGTTCTATTCTAGAAGCGCTAGGTTTTTTTAGCAGCATAAACTAGGATGTGCATTATTAAAGATTCTCGGAAAAATAGTGCATCGCATTGGATGTAAGGGGACTTTTACACGAGTCACAGGGAGAAGAGATGCTTGTTGTGCGGGATCAGGTCGAGCTTCAGACGGCGCGAGGTCAAGTTCAACAGCAAGGGAAGTAACATATCCATGTTCCTGTGCTAAGGACTGACATTTTCTTTCTTGCTCTCTTTTTCAAGTGTGTGTCTTTACGTCCATGGCATGGGCACGGCGGTTGCCTCTCCCAGTGCAGGATTCAGATTTCCGAAGGCCGCCCAAGCCGGAGTGTGTTACGTCTCCCGGGCCAGGATGGCGACCTGCCGTTTACGTCAGCTTCAAGAGTAAACTTTCACATACTGAATGGCAACGAAGAGGGACATTTTGACATTTTGACTGACCCCGAGACCAACGAAGGGATTTTAAATGTGATCAAGGTAAAGCCGTCGGGGAAGGCGCCCCTGCCAGGACCCTGCAGCGTTGGGGCCCGTCTCCGCAGGAGCCCCGAGAGCGAGGTGGGACTAGCGTTGGGGGATCCCCGCTGGGCGCCAGGCACATGAGGCGGGGTGTGCTGTGTATCCCAATGGCGCCCAGTGAGGAGGGCAGGTGTGTCAGGAGCGCCGGCTGCCCTGGGCCCTTGGCCCTTCTGCCTTCATGGCTCCTCCCACCAAAATAGCATCGATACTGAAAATTACTTTTGACATGGTGCTGAGTTCTTCAACATTTAATTTTTTCTTTGAGGCAAAGTGGATTTATATATAGATTTATATAGGCAAAATAGATTTATATAGATTCATATAAAAATACTTAAGACATTTTCTCTCATCCTGAGAGTTCTTTTTTTTCCTTCGGAGTTTAAAAGTCATTCGAAGGTATACTTGGACCCCTAAATGTCCTCGGGGCTCCTGGCACTTCGCTTGCTGTGCCTAATGAGGAGCCGGCCCTGCAGAAAAGAATTATTTTCTCCTTTCACTGACAAGGAAACAAAGCCCAGAGAGGCTGGGTCGTTTGCATGAAGTCACACAGCTGGAGGAGGGGTTCTGGCTGAGGCGGTCTGCCTCCATTGCTCTCAGCGAGACCCTGGAGTGACCAGTGCTCCGGGGCCGTGCGGGCGAGTCAGCCTGCGGGTCAGGTTCAAAGACGGGCCTGGGTCGGAGGGTCTGGGCTCCTGCCTGTTGGAGGAACAGAGTGCCCGGTGGTGGCCCTGGGCCCCAACCACGCTGTGAAGAGCAAGGCTCTGGGAAACTCCACGCCAGATGCCTGGGACGGAATATCTCAACTATTCCTAGCTTTTCAGTCCTTTTAAGTCACTGCCCACTTTGCACCCTGAGTAACTGTGATCATTAATTTCTGTATTTCCTTAAGCTCCCCTGTGTTGTTTTTTGTTTTTTTGTTTTTTTGGGTTTTTTTGCAGCCGAGTGGCCACATTAATGTTTCATTAGGTTACAGTTTTTGTTGAATTTTTCATTATTCTATGATGGATGGTGGCTCTTTTCAACCCAGAGGGGGGAGGGAAAAAAAAAAAAAAAAACAGAATTCCGTAAGTGATTTCAAAATGGGCTGGCCACTGTCTTTTGATCATTACCAAAGACGGTGTAAATAACGCACAAAATGCAAAAGCCACCGCGGCGGGAGTGCCTGACCAGCGCTGGGCCTCCTCCCCGGAGAAGCAGCAGGTGCTCAGGAAACCCTCTCTCTGCGACCTGCAGCCCTTGGATTACGAAACGCACCCCGCGCGAGGCCTCGTCATCGCCGTGGAGAACGAGGAGCTGCTCTTCCTCTGTGAGGGGGGCCGGGGCCGGGGCCTGGGGGGGGGGCGGCCGCCAGCGCCACTGTGAGCCTGCGGGTGACGGACGCCAACGACCCGCCAGCCTTTCACCCCCGGAGCTTTGTCGTCAGCGAGGCGGACGGCGCCCGGCCTGGAATTCAGCTGGGAGTCTTCAGTGCTACGGACCCAGACAGAGCTGCCGGCCCGGTCAGGTGAGGAGAGAGGAATGGGGAGGGTGGCCGTTTCAACGGAACCCGCCAGGGACCCGCGGGCGCTCCTGCTGGACCCCTGCCCTTTGGCGGGCGGGCGAGCTTGACGCCGCTCAGTTATGAATATACCAGAAGCCACCAGGAGAAGGCCCGCTGGCCCGCGTTCAGAGCCTCCTTCCTTCTGGAGCTGTCTCTGACCTGCCCTGGGGAGTGCTGGTGTCATGTCCCCTCGCACTTAGCACGCATCGCTTTTATACGGTTTCCTTGTATTAAAATAATTTGTCGCGTGTTTCTAGGTCCCTATTTACCAAAGGTTGTACACGGGTAGCCCTCTGGCTTCTGGACAACAGAAGTGGGTTTTTGTTTTTTTTTAAATTGTGGTAAAATACATTTAACACAAAGTTTACCATTCTAACCATTTCGAAGTGTATAGTTCAGGGGCATTAAGTACATGCATGTTGTTGTGCATTCATCCCCGCTGTCCGTCTCCAGAACTTCTTGGTCTTATAAAACCGAAACTGTCCCCATGAAACAAGACCCCCCATTTCTCTTCCCCGGACGCTGGCAACTGCCACACTCGTTTCTGTCTCTGTGAATTTGATTCCTCGAGGTGCTTCGTAGAAGTAGGACCGTACGGTATTTGTCTTTTTGCGATGGCTTATTTTGCTGAGCATGGCGTCTTCCAGGCTTGTCCATGTCACGAAGGACCTTCCTTCCTTTTCAAGGCTGAATAATATTCCGCTGTCCGCACGGCCCGCCCGTGCTCACCCACTCGCCTGTGGGCGCACACCTGGGTGGCTCAGTGTTCTGCCATAGAGTTGCCATAATCCTGGGAAGATGGCGGAGTGGGAAGCACCAGGACTCTGTCTCCCCACCCAGAAAATTGCACCGGAAGAATCAGTCTCACGTACACTATTTTGGAACTCTGGATTCCGTTGAAGGCTTGCAGCTGCCAGAGAAACACTTGGATGGTAAATTGCAGTTAATTTTGATCAATTATGGCTCTTAGCACAATAGCAGCAACGCATCCCTACCCCCAGCTGGTGGCCGGCAGCTGTGCACCTTTTCCTGGAACGGCCAGAGTTTGCAGAAGCCAGAGTGAGCAAAAAACCTCTGTGACCGAAATATCAGGGATCTGGGTGCTGCTCGCTGACTGCTGCTTTCGTTCCCGGAGGTGCAAAGAGGAAGGCAGCCATTGGCTTCGCCCCTCCCCCGATGTGGCAGACCCCCCTCCCCCACCAGCTGAAGTGGCTTCAGGGGATTGGATGGACAGGTACCTTCATTTTCCCCTCTTCCCTGTTTGCTTTTTCCTATTTCGGGAGCCAGACTTTGAAGGCTAGAACATTACACAACAACCCCACGTGTGAGGAAAATCAGAAAGTGGTCAGTGTGCCCAGGGAAAGGGTCAGGAAAGGCCTGAGAGGACGTTAAGTTGGGAGCACAGAGACAGCCCATGATGGTCCAACGAACAAACAAAAATAAATAAAAACAATAAGGAAAAACAAAAAACCCTGGGAAGGGGGAGAATCTGATCCCCAGAGTTCCCACGTGGTTAGAGCCAAATGCCCAGTATTCAAGAAACACACACACACACACACACACACACACACACACA